>BMAV01016566.1:0-284121 GCA_019973955.1 Trichonephila inaurata madagascariensis
TCGCACTGAAATGTTTGAAAAATGAAATTTTTGGGAAATTTTTGGGGAAGTTTCGAAAACAGGTTTTACTGAACAAGGTTTTACAAAATTATTTAAAAATTTCCAAGATTCCATAAAAAATTTTTTTCAATGTTTTATTTAAAAAGAGAAGACAAAAACATGCAGAATTATAAAGGGAAAATGAGCCAATTTCGTCAAATTCACAGTTTGACTAGAAGACAGTTTATGTCACCTAAAATCAGTATTCGCCCTCTCGAAACCATCGCGAGGTTACAAAATACCTTGTTGACGATTTGAGACCCTGGTGTTGTGGAATTTCCACCATACTGTCATCCCCTCTTAAGAAATGAATCATAACTCCTCTGACAGTGTAACACTTTTGCAGTCATCTAGATTTCAAATGATGGTTTAAAAGAGCTGCTGCCGATGGCGTGTTAATAAAGGTACTTGAATCAGTCTTCTACTGCCATATCCCATGATACAACATTTTACTACAATAACCTCTTTCACAGTATACTAAACAACTCTGACAATGCTTTGTCCATTTATGCATTTCTTATGCGATGCTTCCAACTGGATATGTGTAACTATCCAGTATATCCTATAACTGTCCTTGGGATACCATATCGTTATCCCATTAAGATCCCAAGTAATGCATGTAAAGAGTATTAAAAAAATTTTTAAATCTTATTTTCTTTTTTCAAAATCAAAAATTTAATTTCCTTTCATTTAAAAAACCGATAAATAAAAAGTTAAAGGGTATTTAATTAAGTTTTTTTTAAAAATTTTGCTTTAAAGAAAAAAAATTTTTTTTTAATCAGACACTTCAAATTTTTCGGACAAGTATTTTTTCCCGTTTAAATTTTAAAAAAAATTTTTGGGAAAAAGTGTTATTATTCCTGTATCAGTTTTCAAAACCGAAAAGGACACAATTTTCAATCAGAATTTTTCCCCCCCCTTCCCATTCAAAAAAATTAAATTTTAATGGTTATAATATACTTTGTTGGGTATAATACGACCAATTTTTAAAAACAAAACAATATAAGTATTAAGTTTGTATATGTTACTTTAATAACAAAATTTTTTTTACCATATATAGATAAGTTATTGATTATTTTCCAAGTTCAGAGTGTTTTTGTTTTGCTTCCCCTTTTTAAAAAAATATTTTTTTAAATAATATTTTATTTTTGACATTTAATATGTTTTGGCCCCCCCAACCCCACGAGGGGTTTCACACCCTCTAGAGGCTCCCCCCCCACAGTTTGGAGAAACGCCTCATTTTCCATAATTTTCGTTTTAAGTTTTTTTTTAAAAACAATTTAATTTGGGTTTTGTAACGTAAACCAACTTCCCCCCTTATATTCTGAATTAACTTTTGTTAAATTTTAATGCGAGTGTTATTTTATTACCCTGTTATTCGTCTGAAAATACAAAATCGAATGGAAGGACGGTTTCACCCTTTTTCAGTTATTTAAAAAATTTATACTTAAATCTCAAATTAAAATCCTTATTTTATTATAATAAGTGTAACATATATTAGAGAACAATTGTCTAGATCCCTTTAAAAAGGGGAAAAACAAAAAATCGGGGGAAAATTTTTGAACGATTTTTTTTTTTCTTTAAAATATATTTTTTTGGAAAATTATTTTTGGGAAAACTATTTTTTGATATAATGAAATCTCTTATTTTTAAAAATTTGGTATTTTTTTGCTCGTTTTGGGCAATTCTGTTAGCAGGTTTTATTGGCGACAGCACACAATAAACACACACAAAGAGAAATGTTGGTTCTAATTGTTTTTTTTATCCATTTTTGTTGTATTATGGAAACGTTAATGGTAAGAAAAGACCGAGACTTGTTTTGAAGATATGGTGGTAAAAGGTTACCAGGGGGAATATTCCGTTTGGTGTCGGTTGTATCTTTTTTGATTTTTACGCCGGGCCAGAGAATCAAAAGCCAAAATATTTAATGTCTAAAAATAATTATTAAATGCTACTAATGCCCGTAAATGAAAAAAAAGGATTTTGAACACTTCTAGATTTTTTAATGTTACCATGCAAAAAAAAATTTCAACTTAATTTTTTTGGAGGTTGGTACCCAATAAAGAACTTTTTTAGGGTATTTAAATTTATTTTTTGATTTTATATTCTTTCAAAAAATTAAAATAAGTTTTCACATTTTATT
The DNA here is from genome assembly GCA_019973955.1 of Trichonephila inaurata madagascariensis. Lineage (NCBI taxonomy): Eukaryota > Metazoa > Arthropoda > Arachnida > Araneae > Nephilidae > Trichonephila > Trichonephila inaurata. The sequence goes on from BMAV01016566.1 coordinate 2,183, forward strand.
CAAAAAAATTTTAAAAAATTTAAAATTTTTTTGGTTTGAAAATTTTTAAAATTTTACCCTTTTGTAAAAATTTTTTAGACCAAATTTTTTAAATTTCTTATAAATTTTAAAAACAACTTAAAAATTTTTTTTACAAAACTTTTTCCCAGTTTTAGAAAAAATTAAAAGTTATATGCATCCCAAAAAACAAAAGGCCAATATTTTTACATTTTAATTTTTTTTAAAAAAAAACCCCTTTATAGCAAAGAACCCCAATTTTATTTAGCTTAATATATAACACGCGGGAAAAAAAAAGATTGTGGTTGAAAATACTTTTTTAAAAGCACTAATGTTTCGAAAAAAACAAAACCATTTAAAGTTTTTAATTTGAAAAAATAAATTTTTAAGTTTAAATAAGCTTAAAATACCTTTTAAAAAATTATTTATATATTTTTTTTTAAAAATTTTTTTTTCTTTTTTTTTAACCCATACTTTTTTTAAATGATCAATTTTTAATATTTATTGAAAGAAAAAATTTAAAAAAAGTTTTAATTTTTTTTTGTCTCGAAGAATTTTTTAGTTTTTTTTTTTTTTAAATTTAACTATTACATTTGTATGAAAAAAATATCATGAATAAACTTTAAATTATGAAATTAATATAAAATGCCTTAATCAAAATTTTTACACATTTCACAAAAAAAAAAGTTAAATTTTTGTTTTTCTTAATATTCTGCTTTATATTTACACATTCTTTTTTTAAAGTTACTATTTATATTTATAAAAAAGATTTTTTTTTTATCAAAACGCTTTTTTTAGCTTTTTTTCAAAAAAAGGGGGTGTGGCTAAATTGCCCCAATTTTGGAAAAAATGAAGTCTATTCAATTTTTTTAACTTTTCAAGCACAAGTGATATATCAATCGAAAGATAATAATGAAAAAGAAAAAGAAAAAAAAAAAAAAAACATAGGTCTGTCATTTTGAGGAAACCAAGTCCCCTTAAATTAAATATTTTGAAAATTATTTTGAAAATTAATATAAATTTTATTCTTTTCTTTAGACATTAAGAAGAGAATCAGATCCACGTAGATTGCCATCTCCTGTTCCAAAAGCCTCAAATTACACATAAAAAGACTTCAAAGCTTAAAGACAGAGAAACAATAAAACATGCTGACGCTGCAGAGATACAAGCAAGTCTCAGTAACATGGAAAGAAGATCTTCCAGAGACTCTAACAAAAGCAGGTATTCAGACGCTGAAGAAATTCCAGGAAGTCCAGCCAGAAGATCATCACGGGACTCTAACATAGGTGAATGTTGTTTTGTTCTAAATAAATAACATTTTATTTTTCGCATTTAATTATAATTCTTCATAAATTTATCACAAAAAAGAGTACCGTAACATTCGGCGTATGACGCGCACTTGAAACACAAAAAATAAGATCGAATTTTAAGGTGCGCGTTATACGCCGGGTGTAAAAATAAAAGCTTTAAAAATAAAAATAAAGAAGACCAAAGAAAACAATTAGGGCCCCATAATGGGTTATTTAAATAAGAAATGAATAAAATTTTTAATTGAAAAAAACACTTATAAATGTATAAACTACAAACTTTTTTTTAAAAAATTAAGTTAAAAAAAAGTAAAAGGTTAAGAACAAGTTTAAAAATTTCCCCAAAGGGGGTTTGTCATATGTAAAATTAACTAAAAAATTTAACACTTATCTTAAAAATTTGACGGTTTATTTTTGCCCCTTAACTGCCGAAAAAGTACCCGGATTATTTGAAACCGTGATTTTAAAAGCGTATAAATGGAAAATTTTGGATTTTTAGTGTCACTTAATTTGAAAAACGTTTTGAAATTTTTAAGAAATTTCGAGCTATAAAAAAATTTTATTTAAGTACAATATTTTGACAAAAAAAGAATATAGAATGACCCATTTTCAAAAAAATTCTCCTTTTGTGAAAAATGCTTCTATTATAATAAAATTTTGCCTGTATATAGCCTTTTAGACCCCTACAGAGGCTCAACTAGAATTTTGAAATATATAACTTTAGAAGGGATTTTTTCCCTATTTTACTACAACAGAGGGAGAGAATTTTTTAAAAAAAAAGCCGATAATTTTTTATTTTGGGGGTAAAACCTTGGAAAAATTTAATTTTTCAAACATCCTGTTGAAAACCCCTGAGAAGTCTTTTCTTTATCTTTAAATAAAATATTATTATTTAAAAAGCATTTTTATAAAAGGAGAACGTTTTTTAAAAAAAAAGGTTTTTCTTTAAATTAATTTTTTTCCAAATATTGTATTTAAATAATTTTTTTTAATAATGTCCTTAAAAAAGTTCTATACATGTATTCTAATCTAAGACACTAAAACATTTAAAAACCATTTATGAGCTATTTAAAAAAACACGGTTCCGAACATAGTCGGATATCTTAAAAGATACATGATTCACTCCCCGATGCCACCTTTTTCCTTGTAGGCGTGCATATGTGATGTATTGGGGGGTAGGAACGAAAGGAATACATAAATACTGTGTCAAGGTCTTTTTATTGCATTCCAAATCCTTCGGAATAATTTTATATACAGAAGTGCACAAAAAAGATCGTACTTCAGAAAGACCTATATATACGTCCGGGGGAATTAATGTTTTGACTGAGCAAGATGTTTATAAACGTCGGTGGCACTTAAGAGGTTAAAGCCGTACTGTAGCTTTAGCGTCAAAGTATAGTATTATTGAATTCAATACATAGTTATTGTATGGAGGAGGGGGGACGATGAAAGTTATGATTGAATATTGGGTCGCAAATATTGAAAGTTTGAGAAGCAATGTTATAAAGTGTTAAATTATGGTCGTCAAAAAATATTACTGATTTCCTTACTATACTTTATATTAAGTAATTTGCTCTATTCTCTTCTGATATTTTGATATAATCTATTACACAGACATTATCAAAGCCTTTTAATCAAATCTTCGTTGTACCCTGCCTGAATCTGTTCCAGCCTTTCAAATGTCCTAACAAGTTTTCTTTAACATTTATTCTATTTATTTTGAATTTTTTCTAATTTATATCTGATTTCTTATCTAGATCAAACCGAACAAGGTGAATCCGCATCAGTATGGATCCCTAACAGTTCGTGGCAATGCAAACACTGTACTTTTATCAATCCAGCCGGCAACAGAATCTGCCAAGTCTGTTGTAAGACGGCAACACCTGAAGAAACAACTTTGATGTCGAGTCGACCCGCCAGTGCCAGCAGCAGAAAGCAAAGTCTTGAAAGTTCCGAAATGAGCAGTTCTTCTCCAGAGAAGAGGATGGAGGAAGAGCAAAACGCCAGAAAAGACACTCAAGACATGGCTGTTCTTAACTCTGCTCTGGATGAAGCAGAAAAAGTACGGAAATTGAATCCATCTTTAAAAGAAATAAATGATTTTGCACAATAAAGTGTTACTTGGCACTAAAATGTTCAAGTAATCTCTGATAAAAGGATAAATATAGGGAATGTATAAACAATAAAAATATTAAAATACATATATTCTTTTAAAATAGTTTTTAAGAAGAAATATTTTTTTTTAATCTTGTACAACGGAAGAAGCTGAAATTTTTTGCTCGTCCATGAAATAAAATGGAATTATAATTTTGTTTCAATAGTGTACAAAATTTTATAAAAAATTTCATACCTGTATAATTTTTGTAATTCAATAACAAATTATGTTTTAAAGAAAAAGAAATAAAAAAACCATATTTATCCGCATAAACCTCTTGATTGTAGATTGATTTAATATTGGCAGAGTGTTAAAATACTGTAAATGTTCATTTGTTGTAATGATATGTAATTTGAATATCGAATACACGAAAAAAAATAAGTAATAACATATGGCATATATTCTTTTACATACATTTATTTCTGAAGAAACATTTTACGTTTTTAAAAATTTTGTATTGATATGCAAAATTTTATGAGAAGATTTTTCAAATAATTCCTATATTTCACCATTTATCTAATGTTATCTTGAATTTAACTAAATGAAGCCATAATTATCAAATCCTGTACTTAATAAGTTGTTTGAACATAGATATAAAGTTTTTTAAAAATGCGGGAAAATTATATATATTGATTGATCTAAAATAATTTTGAGAATATTAATAGTTTATTTATGGAAATTGAAATAAATGCAAGCAATGTATTTCATAATATGTAAAGTTTTATTTATGTGGACTCTTTTTTTTTATAATACTGTAACTTTTAGATTAAGGATTAAAACATCAAACAATAAATGTACAAAAATATGTAAAGCACTCTGTACTTTATTGCGTTTTTCATATTTTATTTAAATCAATTATTCAACTCATTGTAAGCAAAACGCATATTTTATCTCAATTTAAGGAAATCAGCAGAGGACTTGAAGAATTAATGAAACTTAAAGAAGAATTTACTCCAGTTAAGCCTAAAGAAAAAGAACATCAACCTTCTACTAGCAAACCTCCTTCGGTACCAGAATCAAGTTCCTCAAAACCAGTATATAAATCAACAGGAAAGATGAGAACGAGCATCTTGGACAAAATCATACCACCCAACAAAGTGTCTACAGCGTCTACATCTACCTCTACCGAAACGCAAACTGGTCCAAATTTGAAATCCGATCGAATACTGGAAGCCAGAAGACCATCAACATCTTCAACAACTTCTGATGCGTACAATTCGCCAGTAGCTCAAAGCCCACAGTTGGAAAGAATGGAAATGTCCTCCAACAGACAAAGTGGTGCGATCAGCAAATCCGGAATACGCAAAGATTCGTCGTGTCAGACACAAACAGATGATTTGATGGACTTTTACGAACGTAAAAAAGCTGAGGAAGAAGCTTTGTTAGCAAACAGCGGATTTGGATATCGTTATGGTGATAGAATGGACATGGTCAATTCACCTACTCAAGGTATGTTCGACAGAGGTTATGGAATGATGCAGAGATCCCATTCACGAGCTTCATTATTTACTGGTAGACTAAATGATTTTGGTCCGATGGATTATGGATTTGGACAAAGACCGATGTACAGAAGCGTGAGTCGAAGCTCTTTGACAGGAGACTATCCGGTAAGATATACATTTTATATTTTATTCATTATACTCATCATGTGCTTTAATTTTTAAAAATATACATATTCAAATGGGTACTACTAAATTTATTAAATTCATTAAAATAATATCACTGGGAACCATTTTTTCCCTCAATTAACTTAGTAATAAAGTCACAATGATGTTATGATAAAAGATGTTCTAGTAATGTTAGTAAGTAAAAAACATTACTGTTAATGTTATTTTGGTCAAGAGAATTATATTAAAATTGAGTAACATTAAGCATATAAGAGTATTTATTTTGGAACATATAATTGACCAAAATAATTATATTTATTATTTAATTTTATAAATGGCAAATCTTTGTGTTTTTTCCTCTATGATTATTATTTTTTTAATAAATGTTTAAAATGTTTTAATATATTTACCACGTATAAATAAGCTTCGTTTAGTAAACACCGTATTGAAAAATCTTTAAAATCCATTGATCATTTTAAGTTACTAAAAATACACTTGATATACATACAAACATTCCTTTTCAAATTCATAGGAAGGTAGGCTTTCAGAGTTTCATAATTTGAGGAAACCAGACTACTATCTAAGCATGGAGGAACTCGTGGAAAGACGTCGGCAAGATTCCATTAGAGCTCAGGGATTAGAACTTGTTCGAATGATACGAGTAAGTTTTTACTTTCAAAATTTAAGCTTCAAAGTAATATTTTAAGACTAAACTATAGCTATAAATTTTGAATAGGTACACATAACACCAATCCATAAAAAAATGCTCTGTGAAAAAAAATGCTATAAAATATTAATAGGGCCAATTGTTTGCTGTTTAAAGTATTGTGTATAGTGTGAATAGAATTACCCCCGTATCATAAAAAAAACTATAGCCATTCTTTGAGTGATTCAAAACAACAACAATCTATAATAAATAAGCAACTTATCTGTAACCAAAGCTTCAGGCCAATTTAAAGCCTATGCAACGAACTTAAGAGGGGGCTGCGGTATCCCAGTGGTCAAGGTATCGGATCATGGCAGGCATGTTATGAGTTCGAGCCCAGAACCACTAAAGATCAGCCGTGTAGGAGAGTAATGCACGTTAAATCTGTGGAAGACTCAAACGTCCTCCAGTTGGTGTGATGTGGTATTTAGGAGAGGGGGTGCCCGCTCAGGTGTCGGCCTCGTCGCTTGGCCATGGTTCAAAATTACGAGGTCCGTCGCCAAAAGCCCTCGTGTAGCTCAACAGTGCAACGTTAATATTCATTAACTTAACTTAACGAAATTAAGAGCAGAAATATTATATGCTTCATTAGTATATCTTGAATTGAGAGGGCTATATTAACTCTTTATCTGCCGACGGTACTTATAAGTACCACTCACTTTAAAATTACGTAGAATAACCATTTTTACGAATATTCTAAAGATACTTATATATATATATATATAGCAGTAATATTCTTTGAAATCCACTCTTCCAAGATATATGGCAGCACGGATTCTATGATGAGTATTTTAGTAAGGAAGGCGATTAGTTTTATAGCAGAAATTGCATTTTCAGCTGACGGCGTTTTCAGCGGATTTCGAAGATTATCACTTTTGTCCCAAAAAAATAGTTAATGTCAAAATTTAAGTGTCTTATTTTTTGTGTACATTAATAAAGACCTTAGAAAACGATTTGACTATTTATTTTAAGTGAACAGTTTATATAATTAATTTTACAGCTCAATATATTTAATTAATTAATTAGCTTTAACGGATTAAATTTCCCAAAGTTGAGTATTTTGTTTATGTATATCCCTTAATTTTCAATGCAGTGATCCAAAAAAAAATATTGCATGAAAAAAACTGCAGTAAATCATAATGTGGTAGATAAAGGATTAAATCTTCTGATACATCCTTGAATTTACATTGTAGCTCAAAATTATTCAACTTCAAAATGTTCAAAAATCTTCATGTGGCCGCGGTATTCTAGTGGTCATGGTCACGGACTCTTGGTTGGCTTGTAATGAGTTCGACCCCTCGTATCACTGAAGGCCTACCGTGCAGAGAAGCTGATGCACGTTAAATCTGTCGAGGTTCATAGTTCCCTCGTTGATATAGATTTAGAGAAGGGTACCAACTCATATGTCGTTTTCGTCACTTGGATATGATTTAGTTGGTGAGATCTGTAGCCACAACCCCTCGTTTGCTTAAAATTACCTCCCTTTTAAATATACTTTTTTACTCAAAGATCATATTAATAAAAGTGGGCAAAAAGTATTTAACTATCTTTTTCTCTGACATTTATATTTTATTTTTATTTTTCAATTCCTACCATTAGCTCACACCTCTATATATCTATTTATTATTTATTTATCTCTGGTGGAATTTTCAATCGTTAATGCAAATATATATTTAAAGTGTCTAATTGAGCTTAAATTTATATACATGATTATTTTGATGACAACAATATTCTTAATTATAATTAATAAAAATTAATTGATTAAACTAATTATGCGTAAAGAATTACAAAATACAGTCACGCTGGCATCGCTTCTTGAGACTTCTGTCAAAACTTGTGAAAAGGTTTTTTCTCACACGTTTTAAAAGCATTCAGTTGAACTGAAATTCTATATACACGATTGTTTTGGAATACAATACGATACCTTTTAATGATAATGAATAAAAGCAATAATCACTTAATGTTGCGGATTCTGTCATATGTATATACAAACTTATATGAATTGTAACTATTTAATAAAAAGTAGCTAAAATAAAATTTTTCTTTGTTGATCTAAGTAGGAATTGACTTAAAATTTTTTTTATATATTACTTGTTATTTTATATTTTTATGAGAGTTATCTAAGTGTTATATAAAAATTAAAGATACTTTTTGATTCTTCATAATCTTTAAGCAATAGTCAGAAAATTAAGGTTATCTTCTTAACAATATTTTCTCTCTCGTAACTAAGTTAATGCATTTCATATCTAATTCAAATCGAATCGATACGTTTCCAGGAAGCTGAACAACAAGGTTTCACTGCTGACGACATACAAGTGGCTTTAACCAACTGTGGAAAACAGAATCCCCTGGAGTGGCTGCAGGAGAACTGGAAAATTATGGTGGAAAATGTCATTAATCTATCCACGAGTTACGCGAATGACAAAAAGGAGAATGACATCGGAACTGTTAGTGAAAACGAAGCGAGGGAAGCTCTGAGGTTACATAAAGGTCACATTTGGGCATCTGTCACAGAATGCGTGGAAACGCGTCAAAGAAAGGTGATTAGTGTTACTAATCTCGTTCTAAGAATGTCATGTATTGTACACTACTTTACTCGAATGAATTACTTGATGATTTTTAAAAATAATAATACTTGTCATAATTTGGAACCTTTTTTGCTGAAATAAATGGTTAATCTTAATTATCAGTAAAATTTAACATCCAATACTTGAAAGATGATTGTAATAACAAAATTGCGTTATGAAAAGTGATTATTAAGATTCCATTTATGAAAATATAATTTTGCTTACAATATTGTTAGTATAAGGTATCCGAACATGTTCAGAATACTTTTTAAAAATAGCATACTAAAACATAAATACTTTTTAGGGATCAATATAAATAAATACTAATTTTTAACCATCATTGTTTCAAGTAAACTATATAAATTTGACAATCATCACAATTCTAAATAAATATTTTATATTTTTGAATATTTAAACAAAATTCTTTAAAGCAGCTAGAGAAAAAGTAATAAACTTATAAATGAAAGTATCCCTAAAATAAACTATATTAATTTATTTAGGTAACGTGCTAAAAATTTTTAATGTGTTTTATTAAAATATAAAAATGTTATAGCAGATCGCGTAAATATTATAAGAAATGCAACCTATTTATGAGGCTATTATCGAAATAACACAGGCCATAACTTAAAAAATATTCAAACAGAAGAATTAATTTAGTACATTCCCCAGAAAATAATATAAATTTCACTTTTTAAACACCCAGAAATACATTTATAATGCTTATAATTATAGATATATTAATAATTATAAATGTATTAATAATTATAAATGTATATAATAATGTTAAACATATTATAATCGCCGCGTAATAGATTTTGAACAATTTTTATGTAGCTTAACTTCTAGTAGATTAAAAGCTCTCACTTCTTGTTTTTATATAATTTTATGTAATTCTTTGTAACTTGGCCTCTATGTAACGTATAAAAATATGTTTATATTTCTGTGTTGCATGCACTACATGTTTTATAAAGTCTATATATGTTTTATAAAGCTAAAAGATACTTCTATCAAATAAAATAAAAAACCAAAAATGTGTATTTTCATCGAAATCGGTCATTTTAACGTGTTTGGATACCTTAATATTATATAATTCAATTGAATATAATTGATATAATACCCTTTGATAATGTATCATAATGATAGATTAAAAATTCATTTTTTATTCACACTTTTCTCTTAGTTTTCATAAACAAAATTCTGAAAAGTCCAATTGCAGCAAAATTGTTGCGACTAAAACTGACTAAGCTGATACAGCTGCTAAATTCTGATTACTATTTAATATAACTACTCCTGAAAATAACAGAATTTATTTTTTATATCATTACCGTCAACAGCTGATAAATAATTATATATGTTGTAGACACCTTTTACAGTATAATCCTTTTGATCTTTATTACAATAAATATGTATTTAATCGGCAGTCGTATATTTTTACACCTTTTTAATTATGGGTATACGAAGGAAGATCCAAAAATAACCGGAATTTTATTTCTGTTATTTTTTTATTTTGCATTTGTATTGAACTCTATATTAGCCATCTTCTCTCAAAATACTGTCTATGTGCATTAAGGCACTTGCCCCAACGCACTTGTCTTTGGAACTCTTAAGGAGTGGCAATTTATTTTTGCACTGGTTCTACGCTTACTTCGATTTTAGATCGTACCAGTAGCACCAGAACTAGTCCCCATTCACAATTCCCTTCAGAAAATTTGGATCGTTCTGCACTTTACACTCTTCAATTCGTGGCAGACATTCACGCTGTTTTCTCTTTGGTCACCTCTGAGGAAATGTCTTTATTATTTTTGAGCAAGCAAGAAACAAATTTTGCAGACACCTGTCTCAAGTGTAAACCTTTAGCCAAAATTCGCTGGACCGTGCTCCATGACAGGTTCGTTTTCTCAGAAACTTGGCCAGTGATCTTTCGACGATCTTTCTCAATTGCACGATTGATTTTGGCAATTTCTTCTGCCAAAGAACATTCTGGGCATGGGATGTCTTCAGTTGACATGTTGCTAGATGTGGGACGGGAAAACTACTCGTAGAACTGTGATTTTCCCAAAGTATCATCATTAAAGACCTGCTGAAGAATCCCAACGGTCTCGGCTGTAGTTTCCTCCAACAGAAAGCAAAATTTCACACACACTCTTTGTTCTTTGTGGTCGGCCATCCGAATAATCGCCAAAAAATTGAAACAGGAAAGCACACAACAGAGCACCACAAACAATCACTTAACTCAGACAGACGCCAACTCACTAATGGTCGTAGCAGACTCCCAACTAACACCACCTAACAGCATAACTCCTAACTACAAAGCATGTGCGTGTAACAGTTCGATTCCGGTTATTTTTAGGTCCTCCTTCTTCCATTGCTTTTGATTTATTTGAAAAAAAAGGGTATACAAACTTCCTGAATAAAAATATTTCGAAAGCATATTATAAAATTGAATAAACAAACCTAATACCTGTTTTTTACTTATTCTTATTAGAAAAACCTGATATGTATACATACATACATATATATATAGCATAAAAGATAAATAAAAATAAATTTACAAATATAATATGATTGTATTTCAATATTATTATGAAACCATGTATTATCTGTATCCTTTCAGTTTTTGGAGCTCAAAGCCCGAGGAAAATTTAGTTCTAAAGAGATAACCGATGCTTTAACTTCTAGTCAAGGGGATGTGGAATTAGCATACGCAAAGCTGACCAAATCTACATCAAAACCTTTTTTAATGAGAATCTGGGGAGCAGGCGAGGGAGCTCAAAACAAAGATGGCGCCCTTCCCAAGCAGACAGAATCAATAAGAAATCACATAGAAACGTACAGTAAAGATGTTCCCGATATAGATGATGTTCAGAGTGATGAACTCTGGGATGAAGAGGAAGAAGATGTTGAATGGGATGAAGACTATGATGAACAAGATGATGAAGAAGAGCATGAGGATGTAGATCTTCAGACATGTCGCGAAGATATGTATATTCCCACTGATGTAACCACACCTGACAGTGACAGAAGTGATTACCTGGATGCCTTTGGATCCAATGCCAATACATTGGAGAAATGTCATCCGGGAATGACCCCTTTTTTTCGTTATACCTGACACAAAAAACCAAAAAAGGGGGACTTAGCAAATTGTGCTCTTAGAAAAGATAGCAAGGACTCAAAACAATCGAATACAAAATTTTATGACGAGGAAGCAGGTGCTTTGTCAGACAGTCAAAGTTACGTTGAGGATGAAGAGCAACAAAAAACATACAATCCCATAAGTATGATCAAAAATACCATTTCAGCCATTCGTGATTCTGTTAATGGCACTTCCAAAAGTGAGAAAAAAGTTCCCTGCACTTCTCCTGAGAGAAGGACTATCATTGTTAGTGGACAAATTGCGCATGAATCTTTGAATGATGACAATAAACAGAAAACTGTAAAACCAAGTGTGGCAAAATCAACAACAGAAGACTTAACATCAGAAGCTGATAATTTCGCTAAACAGAATGGGGCAAGACCTAAGCAAACAATTACAAAAGAAACTTTAGGCTCCAACGAAAAAGACCTTAAAATCGATGCAAAACAAGAAGCCCAATTAAAACCAGTTGAAATTCAAAATTTATCAAATTTCGAGCACAGTGAGCCAAATTTAAAAGTTGAACAGAAAAGTTCTATAAATAATGTAGTTAGAGATAAATCACCAAGTTCAGAAATTACTAAAACTCAAATCGAGCAGGGGAAAAGCTAAAAAAAAATTGAACGAAAAATTTTAAAGGGCAGAGATAAATCCCCAAGTTCGAAAACCCAAAACGGAATGGTTGATGATAAAATTAAAATCCCCCAAAAGCTGGGGAAAAAGAAATCTGTGAAAAAAAAAATTCTATAAAGAATTGTTGAGATAATTAAAAGTTCGGAAACAACCAGAACTGAAAGGGTTAAGGTAAAAAAACTATAGCTGAAAAAACCGCATCAAAAGAAAACAGACCGGCAAGAAAATCAAACCTTAAAACACAGAAGGGAAATTAATTAATAAACTGAGCAAATACCCTCCTTCCTTACGATAAACAACATCAAAAAAGATCAACAAAAAGGAGTTTAGGTTCAAGAAAACAAGGTTCAAAAATTTTCCAGAACATTGCCTTGGGGTTAAAAAAAGGAAAGTTTGTTAAAAACAAAACATAATAAACGACAAAAAAATTATCCCCCCATAAAAAAAAAAAGGGCTGGGAAAACGCCGTTGAAATCGAAACGTTTAAAAAAGAATCTATTAAATTGGTGAAGAAAAATGGTACGTAAAATAAAACATCAAAAAATTCAAAGGTGCATTAAAAAAAAAAAAATTTTTTTCCTGATAACACAACTAATGCAAAAAATCACCATGAGTTAAAAGATACCATCAAAGCAGAAACAATTGGAAAAGATATAAAATCCAAATTGCCCGGGTTTTGATGATTTACAAAACTTTCTTCCCAAAGCTGAAAAAATTCTGTGGAATTACAAGGACAAACTAAGCAATCTAAATCCCTCAGTCTCGAGGAATCTATAGATCAAAACTTAGAGGGGAAAAAATAAGAAGAGCTTACATACTCAAGATTCATCCAAAACTAGTACAGATACAAATATTTTGAAAGAACCAAGAAAGGAAGAAGGTGAGACAACTCTAAATAAAAACGCTAGCGAATCTGAAGATTCATCTATTTTGAAAACGGCACCTGAACAAGAAAAAATAAACATCCAAACAGAATCATCCTTGAAACTGATAAAAATAAGCTGCTTTCTGTTAAAAGCACGATTTCACCCTCAAAAGAAAGGAAGACACCAGTAGAAGAGTTAAGGCCAGATTCAGTAGAAGAAACTAAAGTTTCTTCTGATAATACAGAAAAAAATTTATCAGAACCTAAACCGAGAGATGCGAATGTAGAAACACCTAAAGACAACAGGTCAAAAATTTTTGCTGGTCCATCCGAGCCAAATAAGCAAATTGCTGATCCTATTATAAATGATTCTGTGGCACAAAAATTACCAGTTTCAGGTGAAATTCACGATTCCGCGATTTCACCTGATTTGAGTTTCGAAAAATCTGAAAAAATTCCAAAATCACTTGAAGATGGTAATAATGTTAGCAACTCATCTACTAAACGTGTGAATAAAATTAAATCAATCTCCGAAAGTATAGACACTAATTCTAAAGAAACGTCAAAGCCAAGTGTGAACTTAGTGCAAACTGATAATGCAACGACTGATGAAATTTCGATTACGTCGAACGTAAGCGATTTTGATGCATCAGTTAACTCAACAGAAAGCACAAATTCTTCAAAAGAAATAGAAAATAATGCTTCTGCTGCAGGAAATGAACAATCTTCATTGTCGTTAGAATCTGTGTCAACGAAAAAAGAGCAAGATTCAACGGAAAAAGTAAAGGAACCTGTTTCAAATATTCCTCAAGAAATAAAAATAACTCCAGAACCACTTGAATATGATCATATTCCAAATAATGAAAAACCTTCTCTAGATAGAACTGAGAATGATATTAAGGTTATTGAATCAAATAGTGCTACACCAAATATTCCTGTTGAACCACTACCTTCTTCTGAACATAGTTCGCCTGTGAATAAAGAGAAAGAAGTATCAAATCTTGAAACGCAATCTGTTCCAAAGCCCGAAGCTAGTTCATTTTCATCTCCAGGTACTTCTGTAACTTACCCTGCTGAAACATCCTTATCTTCATCACTCAACAAAACCAATTTAGAAACTTCAGCTGCTACAAGTAATTTGAAAACTGCTGAAGCAATTGATCCTTCAACAAATAAAACTATTCTATCTGATGTTGTTAATGTTTCATCAACGGACGTCGAATTAAAAAGACCAAAAGTTTCCGAAAGCTCTGTAATTGAAGTAACGAACTCTTCTGAATTATCTGAAAGGAAAAACTTTGTGGTTGACAAAACTGTACCTTCAACTGAAGATGCAATAGCCATTCCATCAACGACTAAAATGAACAAAGTATTTCTAAAACATCAGAAACAATTGGTGCAGTAGAAACAAATTCAGGTGCAACATCACTAACTAAAGTTACAGAACAAGCTTCCACATCAAACACATCACCACAGTCAAATACTACATTGACATCCAATCTTAAATCTGAAACAACAAGCAAAAAACATTCCAGAGTAACGTTTCAAGATGAAAAGGAGGCAACAAATGTTTCAGCAGAGGACATTAGTTCTAGACTTTCAGATTCAAAAACCTCTGAATCCCAACCAGCACCTTCTTCCTCAAAGTCAGAAACTGCATCTGATTCAGAAGCTTCATCCGATGACAGTGACTCTGGAGAGGAAATAGAATTACCTGAACATATCAGAAAAGGCAGTTTAACATATCCAAGTCCAGTGGAGGCACTTAGGAGTAGATTCGAAGGACTTGCAGAAGATAACCACAGCGGAGTCATTCGACCCCAAAGTCCATACAGACGTATGTCCTTCAGGTCAACGAAAGCAGCTATAGCTTTAGAAAGGACAAGGGACACTAGTGTTGAGAAACCTTGGTACCAATCGAAAACGACTACTGAGCAAAAGAGAGCTCCACCAAAGCGAAGCATTAAACAACAGTTGGAAGTTGATGTAAGTTATTTTTTACAGTCAAATTTCTTTTTTATATATTTTAAATAAGATAGTCTACTTGATTTTATAGGGTTTTTTTTCTTTTTTTTTACTCTTAAGGTATCCGACTACGTTCGGAACCGTGATTTTGAAAAAGTGAATAAATGGATAATATTTATGATATTTAGTGTCACTTAGATTAGAAAATGTATATAAAATTGTTTTGAGAATAGTATTACAATAAAAATTATTTAAGTACAATATTTTGACAAAAAATGAACATAGAAGGACCCATTTTCAAAATATTCTCCTTTTGTGAAAAATGCTTCTATTATAATAATATTTTGCCTGTATATAGCTCAGACATCTGTACAGAGGCTCAACTATAATTTTTGAAATATATAACTTAGAAGTGGGTTTATCCATGTTTTACGACAACAGAGGGGGGGAAATTGTAAGAAAAAAACGCCGATAATTATTTCAAATGGTTGTAACTCTGAAAATAATGTGAATTTTTCAAAACTCATAGTTGAGACACTGCACAGAGATCTGAGCTATATACAATCAAAATATTATTACAACAACATTTTACAAAAGAACATTTGAAAAAGATTATTCTAAGTTAATTTTAGCCAAAATATTGTATTTAAATAATTTTTTTTTATCAAATGTCCTTAAAAAAGTTTTTATACATGTATTCTCTAAAGCTAAGTGACACAAATATCATGAAAATTATCCATTTATGCCGCCAAAATCACGGGTTTCCCAAAAGAGTCGAAAACCTAACTAAGAAAAAGTTTTTCCCATAATAATTGCCTATTTGCATACTTCTTGATACAAAAAAGGACATTATAAATTTGAATTTTTTGCAGAGCTAAGCATTTAAAACTATTTGAAATTTATATTTTTAATTATTTTGACACACAATTACTAAAAATAAAAGCCAGAATAATCAAATAATTCTAAATAACAAAAACAGTATTAAAATAAATTTTTGTTGTAATAAAGGGAAAACACACATGATACATATAAAATGTAAAATCTTGTGCCCATAGAAAGGGTCCAAGTTTTCAACTTTTCCCTTTATTTGCTACTTATAAGAGTATATTCGAGACTGATAAATCCAGACAAATTTATTGTTAACTCTGACTCATTCCTAGCTTCGTAGACTATATTGTGTCTCGTTGTATGATAGTAATAGTTAGATAGTATCTTGTATATCTGTTAAATTGCAGATATTTTTATTTTTTATGTAATTTTTTATTTTAAAATTTAAATTATAAACTATATATATATATCAGTTATTTTGTTACTAGATTTCTATAAATAATTTTAAGACCATTTTCCTGTATTTTACTATTATTGAATATGAAAACAGACCTATACATACTTTACGGTAAAAGTTTTTAAAAAGTTAAATATCTAGGATTTCCCAAATCGCCTTAAAATGATCGTAGAAACTTTTGTGTTTTGAAAAACTTATTTCTGATGAAATATAATATAACACGAAAGACAAATTTGCCAAATTATTGATGTTTTCAAGGTAAATAAATGGTGCTCAACACTTTTTCTATCTTACATGCCTACAATTAAAGCTTATTCGAGGTAGGATTCAAAAGTTCCTGTACTGAGCCTATAACGTGGAAATATTTTGCAGTAGAGCTACTACATTAACATTTCTGTGTTATTGCATTCTTCTTCTTTTCTAAGAAACGTTTGTTCCAAATCACGCTCGCCACAGCAGCTTATTCTGTGGGTGGATGTATTTAGTCCCCGGGCTTGAAAGAGTTTTGGTTCGTTGAGCAAAAAATAATGAATTTTAAAATTTTGTGTTCTTTTTTGGAAAAAGTGGGGGGGGGAGACTTACGAAATTTTAAAGTTTTAATGTGGGCTGTGATACACTGTCGCGAACACAAGTTTTTGAGTGGCATCGACATTTCAGACAGGGAAAGAGTCGAAGACGACAATCGCTCTGGACATCCGTAGACTTCCCATACCGCTGAAAACTTCAAAAAAGTTTCTGAGGCGGTACGTAAGAACAGGCTTCAAACAATAACAAGATCAAATGGAATATCCTCGGCCACATGTCAATGAATACTGGCTAAGGACCTTTAACATGCATGGGGTGTGTCAACATATCATTTCCCCCAAGTTAAACGAAGACCAATCTACAGATAAAGTTAAAATGCATCACAAGGGGAATTAATTGGAAAAAGGCTAAAAAAAGGAAAAACCCGAAATGTTTCAAAAGACCTTCACAAGACATGGTAAAATCTGTTGTTACCCCAATGATCTTATTTCGAGAAGGAATGTTTCAACAGTTTAATTGGTAATATTTTTTGGGGTTTTAGACTCAGTCCGGGGAAATTTTAAAACCTACTACGTAGATACTCATACAAAATTATAAGATGTAGTTATAAAAAATTAAAAAAAATCAATTTTTTGTAAATAAAACAATTCAATTTTATCATGTTTTGATTTTAAGGACGTAAAATGGTGGATCGAAAACGGACTTACAGAAAAGCTGAAATCGTCGTGCAACTGATGGATATGAACTTCGAAGAGGAAGAAGCCGTTCAAGCTGCCAACGAATGCTCCACTTTGGAACAAGCCATCAGTTTCTTGCAGCAAGAATGCCTCCTCTGCGCAGGCCATTTTCCAGTTTCCCACGTAAGATAATGAAAATTCAATACATTTAAACCCTTAATTGTCACCGGCGTATATCCGTCTCTTTAATTTTTAATTTCTCCAGGCTTTTACAAAGTTTTTTAGAAATACGATTCTTTTCTTGCGCATTTCAACTAATCCCCCCTCGGGGGCTCCCCCTTTTTAAAGGGGGGTACGGGTGTCACAATCCCCCGGGGGCCCTTTGTGATCTTTTCCTTTTTCCCCAAAGGGTTTACTATTTTTGGTAAACACGGGTGTCACCCCGGGTACCCTAGTGATTCTTTTCCCTTTTCCCCCGGGGTTTTATACTTTTGGGAAACACGGGTGTCACAAAACCCCCAGGTACCCCAGTGATCTTTTCCTTTTTCCCGGGGTTTACTATCTTTTTGGGAAACACGGGTGTCACAATCCCCGGGGACCCTAGTATCTTTTCCTTTTCCCAAGGGGTTTACTATCTTTGGTAAACACGGGTGTCACAATCCCGAGGTACCTTAGTGATCTTTTTCCCTTTTTCCCCCAAGGGGGGTTTTCTATCTTTGGTAAAAAAACGGGTGTCCAAAGAGGTACCTTTTTGTGATCTTTTTCCCTTTTCCCCAAAGGGGGGTTCTATCTTTTTGGGAAACACGGATGTCACAATCCCGGGGGTACCCCAATCTTTTTTCCCTTTTTCCCCAAAGGGGGTTTTCTATCTTTGGTAAACACGGGGGGTCCAAAACCCGAGGTACCCCAGTGATTTTTTTCCCCTTTTTCCCCAAAGGGTTTTACTATCTTTGGTAAACACCGGGGGGTCCAATCCCCAGGCCCTTTTGTGATCTTTTCCCCTTTTCCCCCAAAGGGGGTTTTCCATCTTTGGTAAACACCGGGTTTCCCCAAATAGGGACCCTAGTGATCTTTTCCTTTTCCCAAGGGGTTTTTCCATCTTTTTGGGAAACACGGATGGGCACAATCCCGAAATTTCCCTTTGTGATCTTTTTCCCCCTTTCCCAAAAAGGGGGTTTTCTTTCTTTGGTAAACACGGGTGTCACAATCCCCGGTACCCCCAGTGATCTTTTCCCTTTTTCCCCAAAGGGTTTTTCTATCTTTGGTAAACACGGGGTCCGACCCCCGGGGACCCCAGTGATCCTTTTCTATTTTCGACCCCCCCATCTTGTCATCCAACCCCTTTTTTTCTTCTTTTCCCCTCCCGACCACAGACCTTTTGAATGTTTTGGGGCAGTATAGCCAAAACTGGCTCTTGCGCCATAAAAAACCAAACTCAACCAACTTCAACTAATCCCAAAACTTTTGGGAAAACAAAATTTTTTAAAGTTTTTCAGTTTTTCCGTACGATTTACGTACATTAGGAAAAAATTTACTTATTTGAGCCTTTTCTTTCCCTCCACCCCCTCCAATCCACAGCATATTTACGCCTACGTGAAAAACGATGGCACTGGGGAGCGAATCGCGTAACTTTTAATCGGCAGTTAAGGGGTTAAATTATATTTTATAAAAAGTTAACGTTTAAAATAAGCCCAAATCAATGAAGTAATTTTTTTTTTTTTCTCTTATATACTTTTAATTGAATTTTCAATATTGTAGGGGGAGTAAATTAAATAATCTCAATAATAATTTGAATAAAGTAAACTAAGTAGTACATGGGGATGCTTGCATTGATTCCTAAAGTTTTTTTTTACAAGTAATGAAAATTCCATCAAGGCAAAATATTTTGAGAAAAAATGTATGAACTAATGTTGAAAAATTTCCTTATCAAATTTTTCCATAGTAAAATTACTATTTTTTCTATCAACTATTTTAAAATAATTGTAATGCTTATTTGAGGAAAATAAACTAGGTAATTATCCACATTATAATCCTAATACAAGTAATTTTCAATTATCCTTCTTTTTTTTTTTTTTTTTTTTTGAAACTACATGTATACATCATACGAAGGGTACCTAATCTGAAAATATAACGATTATATTTTTCAGATTTTTAAAAGTCTAAAAAATTCGTAAAAAAACTTTTATGTTGTGTTTTCTGAAATGTTTCTGAGATGCATTCACGTAGAGTTGTTTGAGATATTTTTACGTAAAATGTATTTGTTATTCGTAAGGAATTCGTGTTACAAAACAATATGATGTTATTATAACATTATTGTGTTACAAAATATTTGATGAAATATAAATAAATTAAATGAATTATTTTTTTTCTGTCGTAAGTTTTTATATTTTAGTTCTAATTTCAAATATGGCTTGCCTTTTTTCATAAAGGTTGAAAATTTTGTTGGATTATATTACTTAGTTCTAATTTTAAAAAAGCTTGACAGTAATCAATAATATGTTTAGTAAAAATTCGTTATTATTCTTTATTAAGAATTTATTATTATTCAAAATTTTAGTAATTTGCTAATTAATCTTGAAAATTCCCGAGAATCACAAATTTTATATTAAATCCAGTTTTCCGTATCACTTTTCAAAATAACAAATGTTATTTCATTACATTAATTATTATAAAAATGGATTCAAATGAATTATAGAAAATAAAGTAATTCGCCATTTTGATTTTTTTTCAGATGGTTTCGATGGTGCATTGTCCGCACAAAGCATGCCGGGAATGCATTAGAGCTTATTTCACTGTTCAGATACGAGACAGGAATATTATGGAGCTTCTTTGTCCCTTTTGCAACGAACCCGACATCTTTGACGAAGACATTGCGCAAGATTATTTCAACCACCTAGACATTATGGCAAGTATCACTACAACATTTAAAAAAGCTCTCATAATAAATTTCTTTCTGATTGTATGCAGATTAAATTATGATAAAATAAAATTTTAGAGAAATAATTTTTTTTTTTTACTTACGAATATATATCCTATTGAGACTTATAGGAATATTTCAGATTTATGTTTTTCAAATGGAGAGCTTCTTTTGAAGAGTTCTGAAATTATTAATAAAAATTATGCAGTCTATATTGCACTATAATCTTTGAAGTTTTTCTTTTCTTAAAAAAAAAAAAAAATTAAACCAGATATACAATAACCGAGGAAAAATAAAATATTTAAATCGGTATCTTTTATTTGTCAATTAATGCCTTGACACTAAATTAGACGTTGCAAAACTCTTAAGGTATCCTACTACGTTAGGAACCACGATTTTGCAAAAGAGCATAAATGGATAATTTTCATGATATTTAGTGTCACTTAGATGGGAATACATGTATAAAATTGTTTTAAGGACATTTTGACAAAAAAAAACTATTTAAATACAATATTTTGGCAAAAAACTAACTTAGAAAAAAATTTTTTTTTTCAAAATGTTCTCCTTTTGTGAAAAATGCTTCTATTATAATCATATTTTGCCTGTCTATAGCTCAGAACTCTGTACAGAGGCTCAACTACAATTTTTGAAACATATAGCTTAGAAGCGGGTTTATCCATATTTTACGACAACAGAGGGGAGAAATTTTAAGAAAAAAACGCTGATAATTATTTCACTTGGTGGTAACTCTGAAAATAATGCGAATTTTTCAAAAATCATAGTTGAGCCTCTGTACAGAAGGTCTGTATATCAGCAAAACAAAAATGATAGAAGCATTTTTACAAAGGAGCTGAAAAAATATTCAAATTAATTTTTGCCAAAATATTTATTTAAATAAAAAATTTCGTCAAAATGTCCTTAAAACAATTTTATACATGTATTCTAATCTAAGTGACACTAAATATCTTGAAAATTATCCATTTATGCGCTTTTTTTAAATCACGGTTCCGAACGTAGTCGGATACCTTAAGGTACCGTGATTTTTCAAAAGCGTATAAACTAATAGTTTGTTTTAATATTTAGTGTCACTTAGATTTAAACTGGAAAAAAATTGTTTAAAATAATAATACAATAAAAAATTTTTTAAATGCAAGGCAAAAATGAACTTAGAATTATATATTTTCAAAACATTCTTCTTTTATGAAAAATGCTTCTATAATAATAGTATTTTGCTTATAAATAGCGAAGACTTCTTCAGAGAGCCTGTGAACTAGGATTTTCGAAAAATTCCCATTATTTTCAAAATTACAATCGGTGTTTTTTTTTGTTAACATTTCTCCCCTCTGTTGTATTAAAATATGGATAAATCCACTTCTAAGTTATATGTTTCAAAAATCCTTGTTCAGCCTTTGTACAGAGGTCTGAGCTATATAAATTCAAAATATTATTATTACAGAAGCATTTTCCATAAAAAAGGAGAATGTTTTGAAAACAGGTAATTCTCTGTTCATTTTTTGTCAAAATATTGTCTTTAAATAATTTTTTACCGTATTAATATTCTTAAAACAGTTATAATCTAGGTGACGTAAAATATTTAAAAAATAGACGTTTGTACGCTTTGGTAAAATCACGGTTCCGAACGTAGTCGGATACCTGAACAGTGTATCATGAAAAACATAGCTTACCTATAAGAAACATTTTTCAATAATTCGAAGATTTGCTTTGTAGTTTTTTAGACTTTGGAATGTGATTATTATTTAAAGTTTAATTTTAAGAAAATTACTGCATACACATCTGAAATCGTATTAGGCTATGTTTAAAAATGAAAATAATTAATTGTACTTTTTCTTGTAATTTATAACAATTTAAATCTTATTGAATTTAAACTTGTAAAGCATTTAATGTGAAATAACTAAAAATTCTAGCTGTTATTGAGGCTTAAAAATTTGTGCATTTTGTGATTAAATTTTGGTATAAATATGAGGTAAAATGAATCTAACTCACCTAAAAATAACCAAGCTTATCTCATGGTTAAGTACTCTTTCAGAATTTAAACACAGTAATCCTGATCATTTTTAGAAAGAAAAACTAACATTTTCCTTACAGTCCTTCTTATCGATGTTCTTGATACCTCGATGTTTATGATGAAAATTTCTAAACTGTCCAATATTTCACTGCCAAATTGTAATTATTTTAGATCTAAAATTATTTTACCGTATTACTTTATAAAATATACAATACAAATATATTGTCTCATTTGTGTAATGTTAATTTTGTGACAATACTCCTTTATGTGAAAAAAAAAGTTATTCTTTAGTTCTTTTATCAGTTTTTCTAAATTGTGTTATTCATTTATTTAATTACAGTTGAAAAAGTTGGTAGATACTGAAATTCATGAATTATTCCAAAGAAAGTTGAGAGATCGAGTGCTGATGCGTGATCCGAATTTCAGGTGGTGCTCCCAGGTAATTGAAACTAATTTTTGACCAATCATTTGATTGCTTAGAAATATAACCACAAGATGGCAGCATGAGCTGTTCAGTTATTAAAATGTGGAATTTATTTTGTTTTGTGCTAATGTTATTCCAATAAAAAGTAATTTTAGAAAACATATAATCCTCGCTCTTCTTTTGCAAGCAAATGATGCAAAAATTAACGATTTTGTTTCCCTGAAACTATTTTCAACAATTTTTTCTGATATTTTTATCGATTAATTTAAATTAGAATTTTGAAAATGAATAACATCGATGGAAATTTCATTAGAATTTTGTACGTTCGCATAACATATAAAGAAGAATGTGTGCGTGTTTGGTAAAACTATAAAATCACAAATTTCTAAAAATGAGAAATTATTCAAATGTGTTTTCATGGATTTTCTCCGTAAATTTACTGTAATTTTGAAAATTTGATCAATATGCCAGTTTCGCTTTTTATTTATACATTTATGCAAATTTTATAGCTCAATGTAGCTTTGCGATTGTTCTAATATCTGGTTCTCAAACATATTATTTTTTTAATAGTTCAATAACTGAAGATAAAGAAATGGTTAAGCTTTTTCATTCAGGCGATGCTATAGTGTGTTTTTATTTCTTTTAGTGTTCTTCAGGATTTATAGCGATGGAGAACCTCAAACGATTAGTCTGTCCTGATTGCAATGCTGTCATGTGTGCCTCCTGCCGTAGACCAGTAAGTTAAAAAAATTTTAATATGATATAGCACAATAAATCCCATAAAGGTACTCATAACTTGAGAAAAACTCAATCGGAATCAATTCCATTTGGGGAAAAGCTATACATATAAAAAAAGGCATATAGATGTCGACATAAGATGGGTAGAAAGAATGCTGATTTTTTATAGACAAGGGGCATATAGAAAATTAATATTCAATCGAAATTAAAAATAATATATAGTAACGTTCTATGTATATATTAATCAGTACTTACTATGTCTGGAATTGCTAATTTGTTGAATAATCGGAAGAATCGCCAGTTTATAAAATCCCAATCTGTGAACAATTCAACTAAGGCAATACGAGTTTTTCTCAACCATAACATCGCGAGACTCTTGACAGGAGCAGAAAATACTGAATCGCAACTTTTTTTAGTATTTTCTGGGTTAAAGCTTAGACTTTTTGGTACGATCATTCTTTTCTAAAATTTAAAGATTTTAGTCAGAAGTTCACGGGTCTTCTTGAATGGGAAATCCCCGTTATCTTTATTTTAAAACTAAAAGTTACACATTCCGTTTTCCTGACCATTTATATATGTTCCTCATTCCTTAGCTCACTATATAGTATTCCTAGACAATTACACACAGATATAGTATAATTTAACTTTTTACTACAATTTACAGTGGGAAAAGGAGCATCAAGGAATATCATGTGAAGCGTTTGCTGCTTTGAAAGATGCTAATGACGCAGAAGCTCAAGCTGCTGGATTGGCCAAGCTTCTCATTGAAGACGGAATTGGTAAGATTCAATTACCAATTATCTAATATTATTTTCATTATTATTAGTTTTGAAGTTCTCAGGGGTTATAGTCTAAGAAAACGTTTTAAAAAGATCGATTCAACACTTTCCCAAATATGTATAGAGCGTATCTTTTTGTCTTACTTAAGAGAATTGATAATTTGTAATCGTAGATGTTTAAAAATTTATACCCTTTTTTCCCTTGGAAATATAAACTATAAGTTTTCTTTTAGTTTAAATCGTTAATGTTCTGATTTGGAAAGCTACAAAAATTTTGTAACTTGTTCAAAATTCAATAAGTGAAAGAAAAAAGAAGAATTTTACGTAAATTACAAAATTTTGAATATTTCCAGTTTTCACCGACTTCTATATAAGTGTTTATTTCACAAAGAAAAATAGTTATGGACATAATTGTTCCACAAGTTTTTATAATTAGGATCCCATTCCTCTTAACCATATTTTTTAACCTTATTTTGATTCTTTTAATAGCAAAAACACTGGCTTTTCCTTAACTTTTAGAAGCCAGTGTATCTGAAATACAGTAAAAACTATTCAATCTATAAGATTTCAAAACTTTGAGATTTTTTTTTATTTTCTTAAAAAATTAATTTGAGGTTTTTAACAATCAACAGTTTTCTTACGATAGCTTTATTTCTTCCTCACTAGCTTCTATTTTTGTTTTAATTGTTCCGTTTTTATTTATTTTTTTTCTTCTTTTTATTACTTTCTTCTAATTTTTTTTTAAATCGGCAGTTATTTTTAACTTTAATTATTTTCTTTTGTTGTTCAAAACTGTAATGTGATATGGCTTATTTTATTTCAGATTGCCCAATGTGTCATTTTCGCTATGCATTGGCTAAAGGTGGCTGTATGCACTTTAGATGTACCCAGTGTCAACATGACTTTTGCAGTGGTTGTTCAAAGCCATTTAAGATGGGACAGGTAAGATTTATAAATAATCTACTTCTGGATTGTAGATTGTGGACAGCTGTTCACATATTCTTCGCCCATCCTTACAATTGATACTGCTGTCATTGTTTAAGTATCAGATAATCACCTAAGGTCTTAACTGATTCTCCAAGAAAAGATCCGAAATAGGCGAAGCGATGTGAAAAAATTAAGTTTTCAAATGAAAAAAATATTCTTCCTTTATCAATAAAAATTCTTAAGTTTTGTAATCCATACATTTTTTTATATATACAATACCTCTTTTTTCTGGTAGAATTTTTACGTTTTTGTGTTTTCATATTTATAATTCTGCTATAATTTTAAAATATCAGAGATTTATGAGTGTTTCGCACAAATCATTCATTATTTATGTGTATCATTAGAATTCCACGTTAAAATCTTCAATACAAAACACTTTCATTCATTTTATTTTATTTTTTCAAAGTTATCGCATTTTAACCTTTTTATTGATGTAATCCAGAAATTAAGCATGAATTTTTTTTCCCTTCCTGATGCATTATCCTGAATATTAAACATTTAAATTCAAAGGTGTTACAGATTTTAATTATTTTTATTTTAACTTATAAAGTTAAGAACTAATTTAATAAGAAATGAAATACAGAACGATTAGAAATTTATTCTTGAAAAATCCGCAATAAATTAAAATGCGCTGGCTTTTATACAAAAAAGAATTTTAAAAAATACAATTAGTGTGCTCCAAGAATGGGTCCTATATTTTAATACAAAGCAAACACAGTTTTAAATGTCAAAATCACTTAAGTAATAAGTATAAAATTTATCTAAAATTCATGAAGTTAAACTCAATTTTTAAAGTAATTCATAGTAGCTTATAAATAAAAATTGTTATTTAAATCACACAACGGAAATCTATTTTTCAATTCCTACTATTAGCTCACACTCTTTTTATTTATTTATCTTGGTGGGAAATTTTTAATCGTTAATAAAATATAATTTAAAGCGCTCCATTAGGGTGCAAATTTTATATACTGGTAAATTTTTGGGTGAAAAAATCAATAATTTAAATTTTCATTAATAAAAATTAATTGATTAAAACTAATTATTTTAAAGAATTACAATTCCCGGACGTTGGCATCATTTTGGCGATTAGACCCTTTTACGACTTGTGTCAAAACTTTAAAAGGTTTTTTTTTCCTGTTTTAAACATTCAGTTGAACTGAAATTTTATACACACGATTGTTTTGGAGGACAATACGATACTTTAATGATAATTAATAAAAATGAATTACCACTTAATGTTGTGATTCTGTCCTATGTATATACATATTTATATTAATTGTAACTATTTAATAAAAAGTAGCTAAAATAAAAATTTTTCTTTTTGATCTAAGTAGGAATGTCTTAAAATTTTTTTATATTACTTGTTTTAGCTTTATATTTTCAAGATAGATAAATACACATTTAAATTAGTCTAATAATTATTATAACTGCATTGTTAAGAAAATCTCACAAAACTTATAAAGAGGAATATTGATACATAGTTCTTGAAAAACACCGTAATGTCGTTGAGCAATACTTGTCTCAATAAATTATAAAGAAAATTTTCTGTAAAATGTTTGTAGATTCGCAAAAAAATATGTATTTAATATAACGCATTTCAAAAAGATTGCCTAATTTTTTTCAGAAATTTCATACGTGATAAATTTACTAGATAAGCAAATAATTAGTTACTTAAAACATTTTTTTTTTTTAGAAATGTGGAGTATCTGATTTTTGGCAAGTTGGGTTTGCACGCTCATCATCCCAGAAACTGCCTGTTTTACCTTAGAGACAAAGATCCAGAAGACCTTCAGAAATTACTAGATGTAAGTTGGGAGTTTTTCCTCCTTCTTTTCTATTTATTTTCACTTAAGCATATCTGAGTAAAAGTTATTTATAAATTTCAGTTACACGTACTCTTATAAGCGAATCCAATTTGGAGCTCAACATTTAATTTGTTTAAACAGGCTTAGGACTGAAAAGTAGGGTTAAAAATATGTTTTTAAAAAACATCAACTCTACCCTTCTTTTTTTCAATATTTTCTGTAAAAGTAGGTTTGAAATACACTTCAATTTTTAATTTCAAAATACTTTGTATAAATTTTAGTTGAGTGGCGTGAAATATAATCGTGACCCGCCTGAGGGAATGGACGTGAAGAAAACTTGTCAAGTCATGGAGCAGAAAGAGACATCCGATGGCTTGGTTGATGACTGTTGTGGTAAGGAAGTAGAAGAAAATTTTGCAGGTCTTTGCAGGCAAGTATATGATCCTCTGTACTAACACTCAACTATATACTCTATTCCACCCCTTTTCAACCACAGTGGCGTTACGGGGAATATTAGGGTCCCCCTTGAAAAGTCAGGTTTCGCCTTAAGGCGAGTAGGAAACGTCTATACCGACAATGTTAAATTGGTAGTTTTCGATGTACCTTTTCTCAAAATCTGTTCTAAGTACATGTTTGAAATTTTTCATACAATTAAAGTACACCTTTCTCATTATACTGAAATGAGCTTTTAGCCAATTTTGAATTTTTCTTAATTTTATAAAATATTTTATCAAACATAGTGAAATTTGACCCTTTTTTCACATAAAAAATTTGTAAAAAACAAATTTGAGTTTTTTTACAAAAAGCTCATCTTAGTATATATTAGCCATCATTATAAATATATCATAAAAAATTAACATATCTGTGAACAGTAGTTTCTCAGAAAAGGTACATCGAACATCAAAATTTACATTTTGAGATAAATTGATTTTAATATATAAAGTGAGACTTCTAATCGGCTAGGCAATAAAAAAATAAATTGCTCAATTTACAATAAAAAATACATGTTCTGGTTTATATCAAACGTTCAACTTTTAAACAAAAACGAAGTACTTTGTTTACATTTTTTGCCATTCAAATGTGTATAACCCAGTTTCGACGATTACTTGAAAAATAGGTTTTAAGGGCTTCTAATTATCCTAGAGGTTAAAGTAAAGTATTTTTGTAAAAGTTAAAATCTATACAATTTGAAAATGTAAAAATCTCAAACGGTCAAAAATAAGATTTTAGCTTTCCAACACCTTTAAGCATTTTATAAATTGCTTAAATACGTGTTTGGCGTCATTCAGGCTTTAGGTGCCCCTAGAATCCTGCTCCATCTCTCGTGATACAGATATTGCAGGAGTGTACGTTGCGCCACTGCACTTGCAACATCATTAGTCAACATTTATTTTTTACTTGGGCCTGTATTTCAATTAATTTTCAAGAGAGTAATAAGTAACACATCATACTGATTCTATTTTTCTTACAACTTTTAAATGTTTTTGAAACAATTCATTGTCTTTGAGAATAATTTACAGCTCATATACTCAATTTCACTCCCAGTATATCATAAATTAAATGTTTTAATATCATATTAATATTTAAAAAGTATTAAAAAATCATGCCAAACATTTGCTTTAATAATATACACGTTTTTGCCCGATTTTTCGTAAATTCAAATTTTTACTCATTTTATTTATGATGTTATGATATTTGCATTTATTAAATCTAGCTTGAATTATTTCTTTATTTTTCATTTTCTGTGTAGAATCCATTACGTGGAATACTTGGGACAACTGGTTAATAAACACAAAGTGGATCCAATTCAAATCTTTGAAGTTGATGATCTAGAGTTAGTACTAAGAAGAGCCAACCTTCGCCTACCTTCTAGACGGTACAGAGAAAATGACGTGCAGTACAGTGAAAGACTGATTAAGGTAAACATAAATAAATTTTACTTTAAGATTATCTTTTTTACATTTCCGCGCTTTCTCAAATAATTAAGCATTAAAATAGAGATGTATGTCAGTGACCTTTAGTCTCACATGTGACTTTGAGGTATAAATGTGTTCATTTTCATATGCGCAGATTTTTTTAAATGAATTTTTTAATGCTTTTTTTTTACTACTTTTGATTCTATGAGTAACTAATAAATTGTCAAGTATTGTTGTTGAAACTCAATTAAGGGTACAGGACATGCCCGAAAGAGTAAAATGCCAAAAATAAGACACTTTTTATGGAACATATATCTTTAAAAATTTCCAATGGAGCTTAGATTCTTTTTGTGGTCAATACAGATATTTTAATCATTCTGTATAAATACAAAAATAATTCAATAAAAATTAACTCAATTAAGGGTACCAAGATGCCCAAAAGAGCAAAATGCCGAAAATAAGATACTTTTTTTATTGGACATATATCTTTAAAATTTTTCAGTACAGCTTAGATTCTTTTTGTGGTCAATACAGATATTTTAATCATGTTGTATAAATACAAAAATAATTTTTTAGTTAGAAATATTTTTTTTTCTGTTTAATTTCAGTTGGTCATAGTTTTTGATATCTCATAATATATGCTTATGCTTAGGTACCATTTTTTAAAACAATATCTCTTAAATATGCAAAATATTTTTCACATATATAAAACAATACAATAAATATAGTGAACCTATTTGTTTAGTAAAATATTAAGATGTTTTCTTTAAAAAAATTTTAAAATTTTGAAATTTTTTTCCCTTTTTATCATACATAAAACTATTTTTTTAAAACTATGTTTATCTTAGACTAAAAAGAATAGGTTCACTATATGCACACGTATCCTGTATAGAAGTATAAAAATTTAGAACAATATAGTGCAATAACATTATTTAAAAAATATACCTAAAAGCAAAAAATTATGCTTTGGAGAAAAAGTGAAAACTCTAAGTAATTGTAAACGTTTGTTTACGTTTTTGTCAATTACGTTTTTCATATTTTAAGGTTATTTTATCAACGAACATGTAAGTCTTATACATTTTTAGATTCAGAAAAATATGCACTATTTCTTAATACTAAAATTGATTTTTTGAATGTGTGTGATGTCC
Organism: Trichonephila inaurata madagascariensis; assembly: GCA_019973955.1. Lineage (NCBI taxonomy): Eukaryota > Metazoa > Arthropoda > Arachnida > Araneae > Nephilidae > Trichonephila > Trichonephila inaurata. The sequence goes on from BMAV01016566.1 coordinate 32,345, forward strand.
TGGTTCCCTTAAGTTTTAAAAATAACAAAGTTCATGTTATCGTTTTTCTAATGTGCCCTGATAAAATAAAAAACATTTATTAAAGTACATAATTGCTCCTATAAGATTAGAAAACACAATAAATGTAGATTTTAAAGTTTTTAAATGTGTGTGTTTACCATTGAAAAGCTGCCCACCCTCAGCATTTAAATTACATAGCAAGCTTTTGATAATGGATCTTACATTACTGAACAACAATCAGACAATCCTTGATTTTACTTTCTGAATATTTGGATGTCTTATTCTACGACATGAGTTCTTAATCAAAGTTTCATGTGCCGTTTAAACTACGCATAGAGAAAGAGTAATTTCGTGATGGAGAAAAAGAACAGGATAAGAATAAATTAATTATCTTTATTTACAGTAAAAAAATAAATAAATAAAAATAAAACAAAAATATAAATATTTGCATTGTCTTTTCTCAAATTCATGCACAATAAATTTCAGAAAAATTGATTTTCCCCCGCTATTAACAATGTTACAAGCAATTTTACTGATTTTATCATTGTAAACAATACAGGTCTTTTCATCTTCACATATAAAAATTTTCTTCACATTTAATTTATCTTTACATTAATAAAATTTAATGTATAAAGTATTATATTTGTATGATTATTTTTTATAATTACTTATTATTACTGAATTTAATTTAAAGAAAAACAATTTTTTTTCTGTAAAATCAACTTATTTCTTCCGTAAGTTTATTGTATGCATATAGAAAAGTTGTATGCATACACAAACCTAAAATTTGACTTTTAAAGTATATCAGAGATTTTCATTTATTAATAAAGAAGAATACATACTCTATAAGAACTTTGAAGTCTAATTTATTTTCAAATATATTGCAGCTTATATTATTCTAAACAACGGTCTTTGGTTCAGCTGAGACTCATAATTCGAAATTTTACTGCCATTTAATTATTGACCTATCATCAACCAGTTAAGGTACCTTGTTTTCTTTCAAAAAGAATTTTAAGAAAGTGTAATCAATAAAACAAAGTGGACTATTTTTTTTAAAACTTTACTCTGAATAAAAATATTAAAGGTAAACTTATAATTAATTTTTAAGTTAAATAGAATTTGTGATCACTTTATCCTATTCTTAATAATCTTGTTCCCGAGTACTTAGCAATAGTTGCGTTATTACATTGGAAGGAAAAACTGTTATTCCAGTGTGTTTTGGTTTTCCCTCACAATACAAGCTTAATACATGAAATTTGTATGCGCCTCAATAACAGCAAGGGACGATTGCATCTAAAGGCATTACTGCAAAAAATTTCCGTGAAAATTTCATCCAAACTTTTTGGTTTTTCCCTAAAAAACTAAGAACAATTTTCCTTTTTAAGGACCTTTTAAAAAGGCCCTTCTTATTCTTCCCCGTGTTCAATTTCATTGCGGAAGTTTCCTTTAGAAATTGACATTGGATTGCCACAGGTTACTCAACACTTTACGTTCTGTCTTTAAAAAAAAAATATGAAAAAGCCTTGTCGGTTTGTTAAAACAGTTTAATAACCTCCAAATAAAATTTTAATTTATGGTAAATAGTTATGTTACAAAAGTTTATATATTAAGTGTTAATTATTCAGTTATCTTTTTAGCAGCTTATGAAAAATAGATGTAAAATCAAATAGGGAAATTCAACACCATTCTATTTTTCTTACTAAAACATCAATTCGAAATCATAAATATTATCAAAAACAAAATATAGCGTTTTTAGTGATAGAAAAATATTTTAAATTTAAATCATCGTGGAAATGTATATTAAGGGGACACAGTACGATTCAATTGACAAAAATTGATCAAAAAGCAAACCTAATTTTTCTAGCCTAAATTATTTTTATATACTTTTCTATAACCTCACAAAATTTGAAAACTCTAAATTTAAAAAAAACGCAAATTATGATAGTTTTTTACATTCATTTTTATTCACACCCCCATGGCAAATCAAAACTTTAAACTTACTTACCTCAAAAACGTAAAACAACTAGTTTGTCTTCATTTAAAATGCTAAGGCTTTTTTTCTATTGTGCCTAATGCTTTGGATTTTTTTTACTTATTGTTAATAGTACATGTAGCAAAAGTTGGTATGCATTTTTGAATCAAAGCAATCATTATTTTTTAAAAAATAATTAAATTTAGGATTTGCAAATTTTTTAAGGAATTTTCAGTAAGGATTCATAAAAAGAAGTATTGTACAAATACCAATCGTATTATCCAAAACCCATACCAACTTTTGTTAGAAGTTGGGCGATTTTTTAAATCAAATTTCATGCGTGTCGAAATTTTTTTAGAGGAGTAGCATTTTAAAATCCAAATTTTAAGTTTTTTTTTAAAAAAATTTAAAAGGCCAACTTTTAATGAAATTTTTAGCACAAAATCTGTTTTACATAGTATACACTAGGGGGGCAAAAAAAAAAAAATTTTTGAAAATACTTAAATTAAAAATTTTTGCTTAAATCGTACCATGTCCCCTTAAATGTAGAACATGGTTAATTATTAAATATGCACTAACATAGCAAATTTAAGCATACTGTTTAGGCAAACAATAATAGTTGAACCAATGAAGTAAATGTAGCAACTGTCTGTAGAAAGAAATGAATACCACTTCAAACTTCATAAATACCAGAATATATACACATTTTGCTTTAGCACTGCATGGAGATGTACATAAAAAATGAGAGAAATGCGATACTTAACTTAATCCACTTGCATTTCTTGATACTAATCAGATAGGTTGATTTTTTTTCTTTATTAACAATATTTCAACAGTAAGTACTTGTCAAATTTGAAAGATACATGAGTGGATTTTTAATTCTAATAAATATGGATTAGATATTTAAATAAAATTGCAATATCTGTATGTGTGTAATAAATATTGACAAAATTATAAATTGCGTTTATTTTTCTCTTCTCTAGATCATACAAGATGAGTTGCCATTGGACGATATGGATGGAAGCTGATTTGTAAATAACAACAAATATTATTATTTTCATACTGACGATATTTATTAAGAATCAAACATACGTTTGTCTCCAATGATGAAACTTTGGCAAAAAAGGCAAAAGTCTCCATCAAGCTGAAGGCAGGCAAACATAAATTTGCTTAATTATATCATACTTTTCTTTGAAAAAATAGTTTAAGAATTCAGCAAAAATGCTTCTAATTTTATATAAGTATTCAGCAAAATTTTTCAGAATACAACTCGTAACTGGTTCTATCCATTTTATGAATTTCGACATTATCTTGGGTAATTTTAATGTCAGGTTACTTATGGCAATGATATGCAATGCATTTTAAATCATCAATCGATTACGAAATCGATCAACGAACTATAATCGATAGAATAAGAATTTTCACTGCAAGTTAATTGTTTATTTTTACTAAAATCTATTATTTTGTTATGGTATTTTATGATTTACCAGTAAGAAAACAGCAAAAAAAAATTATTTTATAACATACAAATCAGTAAGAAAAGTAAGAGAAAGAAGCAGTTTTGAAAAAAAAGGGGGTCGTTTTTTTTAAAGGGGATAAAAAAGGGGGAATTAGATGATGTTTTTATATATTTCCCCAGTTTTTCGACTTTTTTTAATTTTAAAAGATTGGTTTTCCATTTTTGATTTAAATTTTTCCCCTGTTTTAAATTTGTCCAAAAAAATTTGATGTTTTGTGTTTAAATTTTCTTTCAACGAACAAATACAAATTTAAGAAAAAAATTTTCATATTTATTCTTTATTAAAAAATTTTTAAAAATTGTATTGGTTTAAAACCACCAGTGACGCAAGATATGGCCCAACCTCAAGAAATGAATGGAAAGGGCCCCTGGGGCGGCGTTTCAGTAGGGGAAATTGAGTTTTTTTTTTTATTAAATTCCCTATTCTCCAACACAATTTCAAATATTTTTTTTTTTTGTTATTTATTTTCGGGTAATTTTAATTTTAAAAAAATACATTTTAAATTAAGAGCAAATTTAAAACATGTTATTTTAATCAATAAAAAAAATTTTAAATTTAAATAAAAATTAAATGTTTTTAAAACTTTTTTAAAGAATTAAAAAATACGAACGTTTGGCGACTTGGACCTTTTGACGATTGGTCCCAAAAAGTTTTTTTTTTGTTTTAACTTCATTAACTAAATTCAAATTATAATTTTTTGGGTTTGAAATGGAATTTTTAAGAATAAAATAATTTTAATTTTGTATTCTGTTTTAAAACATTTTAAATTTTGAACTATTAAAAATAAAAAAATAAAATTTTTTTGATTAAAAATTTTTTTTAAAAAATTTAAACTTTTATATTGTAACATTTTTTTTTTCTTAGTTTAAAACTAAAAAGTTATTATTTTATTATAATTTAATTTTTTTTTAAATACATTTTTTTTTTATTAATAAAAATTTAAAAATCCCCCCAATTTTTTCTTCTTTTAGGGAATATTTTTTTATTAAGAACATTTTTTATTACTAAAATTTTAAAATCGACAATTTATTTTTTTTTAAAAATATATTTTTATATTAAGTATACATTTTCTATTATCTATATGAATTTAAAATCGACGAAAGTCATTCATTGCTATTATGGAATATATTTTTATATTAAGTATACATTTTCTATTATGTATATAAATTTAAAATCGACAAAAGTTATTCTTTGCTTAAATAAGCAAAGCAGTTCTGATTTTCGTTCGAATACATATGTCGTCTAGTATATGCAACTAAAACTAAATTGGGAAAATTTATTAATCTATAATTATTCGCAGGGTCTATTTCAAAAACGAAGTAAAACCTGAAGTTTAATAACAAATTTTACATGGCAAAACATTTATGAGCATATTTATATTGATTAATAATGATACGATTGCTATAAATTTAAAATTTCGGAAAATAAAAGTAAAAACACAGACAGATTAAATATATATATTACGAGCTCAAAGATTATTTCAATTCTCCGTAGTATTTTTCCTCATTTCAAGTTAATTTTTTTAACGTTGTGCGCTTTATAAATTTTTGACTCCAAATTTTAGAGGGAAAAAAAAATTCAGCTTCCATCTAAACTGTTTTTTTTTTTTTCTGAAGTATACTTTTTTATAATTTTAATTCGTAGCATCTTACACAAATTCTTTCATGAATAATGTTTAGTAAATAACAGAACATTAAAGTACCATCAGTTGAAAATTATAAGTAATTTTGTACTCTTTCTTCAATGTTTGAATCTTTTTTTTTATAAATTTATTTGTTCTTTAGTTATTTTTAGTTACAAAAGTACGTGCACTTAAATTTGCTTTAAACTGATATTATCTAATATAATTAAGAATTTTTTCAAAACGTAGCATATTCACAAGGAAATTTTTTATTGATAAACAAATACAAATTATTTATTATCTAACCATATGTAAAGGGAATCTTAAAAGTTTTAACTGTTCCCTTTAGTGGAAAATACATTAAACCCTTTTAACATAGTTAAACTTGGCTTAATTCTTTTGATAAATAATTTAAAAAACAATTCATTTTATATTAAAATTTCTGAATATTTTTAAAATATAAAATCTTTAAAATACATTAAAATTTTAGTTTAAAATTTGAAAAGAGATTATAAAATATTGTAAACAAAAAAAAAAATAAAAACTACTTTGAACAATAAAAAAAATAAAAAAAGCAAAGGGGGAAAAAAAAAAATTTTTTTGAGAATAATAAAATACTAAATAAAAAATTAGTTTTTTTCCAAAAATTTTAAACTTTTTTACATATATTAAATACCTTTCAAAATCATTTCCAAAATTTTAAAATTTTTTATCTTTCAAAAAAATAAAATACTTTTAAATCATCTTTTGAAATATTTTAAAATATGCACTTTGCCCTTGCACTTGACATAAATAAAAACATCAATATTTTTACCAATAATATCAATATTTTCTTTATTTCTCCATAAACCTCGCACCATTATTTCTATACAAAAAAGTTGAACACAACAGTAGGCATCATGAAATTGTTCCACTTTTTATAACAGTTTATATTTATATTATCATTAATGAACACATAAGCAGAATGTAACACAGGAGCAGTGATAACACATAAGGATAAGCAAAATTTAATTGCTTTAGTTATTTTACAAATTCAAGCAAAGTATGGATTTACATAAAGAACTATGTTTATGAGTGTGTGTGCCTCGACAAAATAAAAGGCAAAATCAAAGTTTAGTGCAAAAATAAAATAGTTATCATAAATATGAAATTTTTTCTTCCTTTGAAATTGTTACCTGAGTAATTATAATTTATTATAAATTTACATTTGAAAATTTATTAACGTTTAACCCATAACATCATTAATGCATATTTTAGAGGATAACAAAATCGTATTCTAACAAGATTTTTTTTTATGTATATAAAAATTATCTTATGTCATTTCTTAAGCTAGCATTCATTAATTTTCAAACGTGAAAAATATTAATGAAACATAATTCAGAAACAAAATTAATAAAACATAACATCTGCAGGGTTTAATTTTTTTTCAATTTAAAAACATGAATCATTATGGGGAGAGAGGTTATATAAAAATTCGTATTTAAATAAGTTTTAAAAATTTGTTTAAAAAGTAGTAATTCAGTTCACTCATAAATAAACTGTTAAAATTTTGATTTTAATATAGTTAAAGAATTTATATTTAAATCTAGAAATATAGAAACAAAATAAACTAATCATGCAAATTTTAGTACAATTTATAACTTTGGAAAAAAATCTTTAAACACTTAACTTCACATTAAGGTTTTATTTTTATTTATTTATTTTATTGGTTTACTAGCCAAAATTAACTTCATTTTCTTTAAAAGTTATTATTATAATAACAAAAAATCTAAAAACAATTAAGGGGCAATTTTTTTTTAATTATGGGTTCAAAATTCTTTTTTTTTTCACCAATATTTATATTTGTACACATTTTCAAAATACATTCAAACAATTGAAAAAACAATTCAAACAATTGAAAGTCATCACATAAAGTTTTTCAACACAAAAAGCTTATACTTGAAAGCTCTGTGATTATTCCAACGCTAACAAAAAACAATATGAAAATGTAACATTTTAAAGAAAACGTTTAAATTCACATCATTACGTTATAAAAATTTAACACAAGTTTCTAATACGAACATTTCGTAAAAAATAATATTATATATTCCAGGAAATAAAACTTCGACATACTTATTTTGATATCGGATATATTCTAAACATATATGCATCTCTGGAAAGTTAAAATGCAATATTGCACTTCAGTATTATATCGCAACAAAAAAAGTAATAATGCAATATTATTACTAATCAAATAACAGAATATAAATGTTATATAAACTATGGAAGATAATATGAAATAAACGAATCTTTTTTTTAGATACAACTTTGAATACATAATGACTTAACAGACGATAAATTTTGGTAATAGCAATAATTTTATTGCTACTCATCTAGAAAACGTTTTGAAATTAATAAAAATTATACTACAACAAATATGTATTGTTTGAGAGAATAAAAATTGCACCTAATCAACAAATCATTTAGATATAATTTTCCATGTAAACAAAAGAAACAAAACATTTAAAAAAATCGAAACCAACTCATAACAAAAACATTTTTAATAATAACTCATTTTTTCAAATGATTTTGATTGTAGAGGAATGCTTTTCCCTATATTTACAGTTTTTGAATGTGTTGAAATATTTGTGTTATATTGCACAATGAGATGTATTTCTTTCATGAAAATTAATAAACAGGAATGTAAAAAACAATAAAATTATAATTACATTTATAACATAAAATTCCATTTAGATTAAAAACTTGAAAAAATAGTCGATTTTTCATTTACTGAAAAATTCATTATTGTCATAAAAATGAAGTAGTTTTTAATTTTTTTTAATTATTTCATAAATTATTTAAAATAGTTATATAATTTTATGGATTTAGTTTCTTTCCAAAAGAAAACAAATATTTTGATGCCTTTATTTTTGTTTTTAAAACCATTTTTTTTAATTCCTGTTTCTTAAAATATTTGAAGTCTTGATAGTTGAAAATAAAAAAAACCTTTAATAAGTTCAAATGTTGTTAAAAAAGAGATTATTATAAAAATTTATTTCCATTAAATTATTAAACCTATTGTTCAAATCTATATGTATTCATTTTAATCTTCAATAACTTCATTGATTCGCATTCAATTCAAATTAATCGATATTTTTAAAAAATAAAGAAATGAAAAAAGTATGGAAAAAAATACATATCAATAAAATATAATCTTCTAAAACAAAATCAAACATAACACATTGCATTTGGATACCAAATCCTATTCACTCCAATTATTATATTTTTTTTATCACAGTGTTAAAATAGAATCATATTTATCATAAATATTAACATTTATTTCTAATAAAAATTTCCCAACATCCAAAAATTGACACAATGGTGTGTTAAAAGTTTTTAAACATTCTCGTGCACTTTTCTTTGATGCAACAAAACCTGATACTGATGCCTGAACTTGGTGGCGCACTTTCTGCATTTATATTTTTTCACATGGTGGCACCAATATGAATGACACACATAATTTATATTGTTTCTAAATCGAAAAATGCGTGCATGGTTCAATCTGCAGCGCTTAGGGGGTGTTTGTTTTGAGTATTTGAGCAACTTCTTCCTGAAACAAGAAACAGAAGGGCTAGACTTTGCCCTTTTAATGCTTTTGTTTATATCACAGATAGTGTCTCTACCTAAGTTTGCAGATGTTGGGGACTGGCTGGTGTGCAGTAATTTCCGAGGTGCTACCTGTTTCCTAGACTTGCGCTCCCGGGAGTTATCCTGAGAGGGTGGATGTGTCACAATCTCGTCTGCAGTTCTCTGGAGAGATGGTGGTATAGCCACAGCCACCTTGGACATGGCTGCATTGCAATGGGCGTAAGGCGTTATACCATTCGTCTTCTTGGAATAAGGATTGTGATGTAGGTAGGGTCGAATATCGTCTGTAGCTTTTAGGTTTTTGCTTGTTTCCAACAACTGAGACAGTTCATCGCTGCGCATCAGCTTAGGATCCAAACTGTGCTTAATTTCTCGACAACGACTGCATGACTTTGAATGATGACATTTGCGATAATGACGAATGAACGGAACTTTTGCTACGCAATGATAACCACAGTGAGGGCACCTTGTCAAAGCATCGCTGTGTTCCGTTTCAACATGTTTCTCAAGTGTGGAATCGCAAACAGTCTTGAAGGCACAGGGTGGACCAGCCTGGCAGTGCAGAACTTCACCCGTGTGAAATCGCATGTGTTCGATGATGGTCCGCTGTTTATCGCTGTTGAAGTTGCAAATGGCGCATGAAAATTTCTTGGTCTTGGTCACAGTTGGCTCTGCTGTCTTTTTGGTGGTATCCGTTTCTTTGAGATCATCTCGATGGTATAGTTCAGTATGGGTTTCTAGAGAAGAACGGTTGGCAAATTCACAGCCGCAATGCCAGCAAGTGAGATCCTGATCATTGTCGTTTAACGCCACTGCTGCCAGATCACCAATTCCACTGTCACTAGCTGAAAACGAATGCAACCAATGAATTATTCCATTAAACAAATTTATTATGTTGATAATATTGACTGTTACATTAATTCGAAACTTCGTGAAAAATACATGTATAAAGAATAGCGAGTTATTGATACGAAATCATTTGTTTCAATAGTATTTTTTATATTAATCGTCTCAAAATACCTATTGTAGTTTATTTTTAGAGAATGTCGGATCCCCATACTCAATAATAAATAACCTACTCACACGTATATTAGTATTATAAATTGTACACGTATATTGCCCCATAAAATTTTAATTACTTTACAAAGTAAATGTACTTTTCTTTAGCTATATCCTTAGTAATTTTAATCACATTATTGCTAGGTTAAAATAATTTTCGATTAAATAAAAGTAAAAAAAAAAATACTAAGCACTATATCATATAAATACCTTACAGGCAAAAAAATTATTTAAAATAGAATTGAAGGAACAATTTTGAAAACCTGAGTAATGCATGTTTTTGCAAACAAATACTCAAATTAAATAACACAAAAAATTATGTTTTGATCAGGAGAACTTTAAACACAATTTTTAACATAAGAAATGCCAGTCTATAATTTAGTAGCTTGGCAACCATTGATAAATTTAAAATAAAAATAAGAAAATATTACAATTCAAATTTAATCATTTTTTTAGAAACGAACTTCCTCTAGATTTTTTTTTAATTTCTAAAGGTGGTAGAGGCCTAAAACTGCTAAAAGAGATGTCACGATTACAGTGGTATACACAAAGTTGGAGTTTGAGGATTCACAACACCCCTTCTCCACAAACCAACGGATTTTTAATTTTTATTATGGAAATTACTCCTGGGCACTTTTGTCAACGTATTTTTCAGAATATAACCCCCTCCCCCCATAATAAGAAAGGCCTGAGTACACTACAAAACGATTACATTAACTGCATTAATAACTCATTTGAATGTTATTTATCGTATCAAAAAATAGTTTAAATTAAATTCTTACATACATACGCCAAAAAGAAAAAGAAAAACCATTCAAATGACTATTTTTAGAAGATGTACAAATGTCGAAGTAGTAAGCAAATTTGAAATACACTAAAAGAGTGACTGTGAACGGAACATAGCACTTACAGCTCTGTACTGGTGATGAAAGCTCTGGTTTCACATCTACTTTGCATTGACTTGTTGATGCGGGTTTTCCATCACCATTCACCATAACGTTAGGCAAGGCAGAAGTGAGTCCGTTCATATCCTGAGTCCTGAACCCTTGAGGTGCCGGATAGCAGTACGAGATGCTGTTGTGAAGCGGCATCAGACTGACGGAACCTTTGAGGTCCAGAGGCATCCGGATATCGAACATCTTGTTCACTTCTGGAAGCATGAAAGGGGCTGCAGGAGTTATTTCAGAGTTTCCGTTGAGGGACTCGAATTTAAGTTCTGGACTGCCGATGTCGCTGTCGTCATGACTATCTTCTGAAATCTTGTCCAATACGTCACTAGCAACCATCTCCAGACTAATGAAAAAAGAAATAATTCATTAGAATATAACTCTGTCAAGAAAAAATTAAATTTAAGTTAATACTTAGGAGAATAGAGTAATAAAATACATCTTGAAAACTGTTAACTTAATACAGTTAAAGATATTAGTAGAAAGGTACTTTTAGAAAATTCTAACAAATTTAACTACTAAGTTTAAATAAACTAACTGCAAAAAAGTATCATAAAATTGAGTATTACATTGATTCCTATCATGTGTTTTTATCATTCATTCGTTTCGATGATTCAAATAGTTACGGTATTACTAATGACGTGTAACGCTCAGCATAGTATAGTATAGCCCTAATAGGATTAACTAACTCTAATGTCCTATTTATACATTGATTTTTTGAGAGTCGCATAAAAATTCTTTTTGATAATTCATGGTATCATAGATTGACAAGCGTCTTTGTTATGGTACATGTATTAAAGCTTTTCATAAACCGAATTCTCCAAAAATTACTTTCATCAGTTTTGCAATGTCATTCATATATAATTGCCCTTCATTACATAAAACAGAAACTTGTGGCTAATCAGATAGTATTGTGGTTAGGGATGCTGGCAGGTACGTCAGGGGTCCGGGCTCGTATCCCGTAGGAAGTATGGGTGCAGCAGATGGGCATCATCGAGCCAAAAGTCCTCTTGAGAGGTTGGTGGTGAAAAATATACCTGTCTCTGGTACACTCCCTTCCCTTATCACCTAGACCAGTGTTTCTCAAAGTGGTCTATATAGACCCCCAGGGGTCTATGACGATCTCCAAGGGGTCCATGTCAGTGAAAAAATAATTTGGGTGTCCATGTCAGTGAAAAAATAGTTTGGGGGTCTATGAGGGTGGCTCTCATTAAACCAAATTATTTTAAGCGCACATTTTAGTCCAGTGGAAACCAAGGTGAATTTCCAATTTGGCTTCACAGATTGGTCTTCTACTAATTTAACGAGGTTAATTTGCAGTTACAAGGGGACTACATACATTTTATTAAAACAAAGACCATGTCACCAATTTTGGCTTTAAAAAGTCATACCTGTTATTTATCATGAATTATGAAATTTCATGAAAAATTTTTAAATTTAAATTTTTCCCTTTTGGAGAAATTTCAGCGCATTTAAACAATTCCCCAAAAACAAAAAGGGGGGGGGAAAAATATGGGTTAGAATACTAACCGAGGAGATTTCGGGTTAAACCGCACGACTGTTTCCCAAAAGTTGAAAATTCTTTTGAAACACCAGATTTTTTCCCTCCCTTTTAAAAAGCATTTTTTGTTGCTCAGTTATTTGATATATTAAATAAATTTTTTTAAATTAACTGGTTTTTCTTAAGTTTTAAACACCATACTTCGAAAAAAAATTTAAACGTTTAAAGTAGCTCTATACCAGTTTCAAAAAATTTAATTTGGGTAAATTTAAAAAAATTCAATATTACTGGGGGTCTCCCCCAAACCAAAAAAATATGGGGGGGCTATGAAGGGGAAAAAAGTTTGGGAACCCTGACCGACACTTAGGGATACCATACAATACAGTGGTTAGTGACACTGGTTATGCAAAAACCCCAAATCCCGGAGAATGTATGAATGCTGTTTAGGGGCACTCTAAACATTCATCGAGCCAAAAAACCCTTTTGAGAGGTTGGGGGGGAAAAGGGTGCCTGCCTCCCCTTCCCTCAAATTTTGTGTGAAACGAAGCCAAAATATACTAAGACCCGTTTAAAAATTTTAAAGATGCTGTCAAACCGGCAGACGTAATTTAGCCCCCTTGCCTCGATAAATTTTGTGAACCTCGATCTGACACCGTCGATTGGGTGACATTAACAACAGAAATTAATTGGTCTTTCTTTTTCATGCTAAAAGTACGTTTTATTTCGCATAAAGTGTAATCACTGAAATCGATGTTGTAATCCTTGATTTTGTTACTGAATCCTCAAAAGGTAAACATTTTCAAAATATTTCTCACTTTCACGCATATTTTACTGATTTCAAACAGCACCATGTTTTTCACCCACATTATCGTTCGTAACCAAAGCTACTTACTTGAGTGGGACTTCCTACATAATACAGGTGGTGGAGTGTTCTTCCCCGTGGGTGGGAATTCATTTTCCTCAAGCGGGAGTGAGCAATGGTTCCATAATGAGGGTCAATGAACGTAATAATACGAATTGAGGCATACCAGGTGCTTCGGATAGCACAAAGTGCCCGTTTGGAATACTCACTCACGAAGAAGATCATTAGTGTAATTAATCCTGTAACTTTCTCAGCCACAATTTGCTTTATTCAAAAATGTCCAATTATTGTTTAGAAAGTAGTTAATTTTTATAGGAGGAGCATAACTGATTTCTCTAGTATGTAATTTTGCTTCTTCTACAACAGTTTTGTGTTGTAAAAAATGCAATTTCAAACAGAAAATTGCTATTCTGCGTAGAAAGTGACAGATTTTGGATTATTTAAAAATAATTAATACTGATTAATATATTTTTCATAATACGTACAAATCCTCTTAATCTGCCAATTTTTAATTGGCAGATTATTTTTAAAAATCTTAATTTTTTTTAATAAACTAATTTTTCTTTAAAAAATCTAATATATACCAGTGGTGCACACAAGGAAGTCCGGCTCCAGGAAGTCCAGACCCACCTCCCATTGCCCCTGATCATTTTTCGATTAATTATAATCCTATGTATATGGTACATAAAATAAGTCTTAAAACCAAATGTTAACAATAATTTCAGTTCCATTAAATGAAAAAAATAATATATTCTATAATGATAAATTTGCTTCGCTGTTTTTATTTTTGAAACATGAGAAAAATAAATACGCAGAAATTCTTGTGTTTTCTGGTAATTCATTTGACTATTTGTTATTAATATTTTATATTATTAATATGTGAATACTAATTATTTATTCAATAATCTATTTTGTACTTTTTTTTGTTGTTCCAACAATCAATAAATTCAACAGAATAGGTCTAGCAGCTTATTGGGGGTATAATACGAGAATGCTGGACTTTCAACCCTCGACCCGATCCCTTGAAAAATTCCCTTTGTGCACCCCTGGTATATACACATATTTACTTCATCATTATAATTTTTCAAGCAATACCTTTGTATTTTTAAAGTTCCAAAGCAATTAATTTTGTATGTACTCTATAAAGCCATTTCAGTAATATTTGACTTTTAGAGTTATTAAAAAGGCATCATAAGCTCAATTAAATCAAAAATAGAATCAGTACCATCAATATATTAAATCTATTATTGTGTAAAATATTTTGAACCTGATGTATGGAAGATTTCACACACAGTTTAATAAATTATAAAAATCAAAAACAAAAGACTTTGAAAATCAAAATGAGTTAATTATGTTAACAACATTAAAAAAAAAAATTTTATGTCAAGAAAACGTATATCTAGAAATCGCTAAACATTCCTTTGTTAAATTTCAAAATAATCATATTTCATCTTAATGGTTTTTATTAATTTTGGATGTAGATAACTAATGTTAACAACTTCAAGTACTGGTGAGATTTGTCAACTGCGTAGGCGAAACGACTTATACTCGAACCGTAGGAAGTATTTCCATTTTCAGAAAATTGCTTTCTGAATTATACATGAACTAACATAATTTACATTAACTTCCTGGCTAATAAAAAATGTAAGATTATTTTTTAAAGAAAAACAAGGCTTCGAAATATTGTTTACTTATTTGCAGCTGTGTATTCAAACAGGGAGGGAATAACTCTTTTTACTTTCTCCGGCAGCCTTATAAATTAATTTCAAACTTGTAGTAGAAATCTTTTTTTTAAACATTTTGATCAGTTAACTTTTATTTATTTATAATTTTGATCTAACAACTAAATACCTGCTAGTAAAAAATAATTAAAATTCTTAGAAGGTATCTAAACTTTTTTTCCCTCGCCTTACCCGTTAACTAATAATAAATATATAATACACTTCCCCAACACCCACCTTGCGAAATAAGAATTTCCAAAGTATTTATGTATCGAATGGATGGTTTTATATTAAAATATTCTAGTATTATTGGGGATAAACAATTTAAAATTAATTACGGTAGTTTCAAAATTAAGCGAATTTTTTTTTTTTCTTTTTTGTTGAACAAAAAAGCACGACAATTATCTTATTAAACGCATAATGAATGACTATATTATATACGTACAATGCAATTTATATTATTTAATTGCATAAATTTTAAAAGGGGAAATTACACGGCTAAGTTTTCTTTTTCAATCATTAGTGAAGAAATTCAATCATTTGATCTAAGAACGCTGTAAACCATCCCATTTAACATGTAATAATTGCTTTCAAATGAAAGTATATTACTCTTCCATCCTGGGTCATGATCATTCTCGGTTTACTTATTGGTCATTTCCATCGAAATAACTAAAACGGATATTAAAAGCCATCATGGAAATCTGTCCCATCTTGAAACTCTCATCAAATGAAAAGGCAAGATCGTTAGGGTTGACTTTTTGTGCATTGAGTCTTCTTTTTTTAACTACTTGTGTTTACTCGCTACATATACTTTATGTATATCTTTTAGGAATAAATTATTATTTAATAGAATTTTTCCTTATTTATCCTATTTTAACTTCAAATTTGCTGCATATGGTTTGTTAGAACTTGAAAAATTTTGAAGTGTTAGAGCCCAAATGTAAAGGGCGCTTTGAAAGCGCGAGTATGTAAGGGTGTAGTGGTGTTTACGCCCACACACTCGAGAGTGAAACACAGTGAGCAAAGGTATGCAGCCAGTTGCTAGTTTACCATATTATCAAGTATTTTAACTAGCGTATAATAAAAGTATATTTTAAAAGTGTGTAATAAAGTCTTGTTTTATATTTACAAAGAAGAGTGTGGAAGTGAATGATTTTGAGCAGTGACTGAGTTATCCAATCCTGACTTTTAAAACATAAACGTGAAATCACTACGTATGAATACCGGGTTCGAGTGAGTCTACAACAGAAGTTAACACAAATTATAGCAAAAACTTTTCACAGAAAAAATGTAAACATTTTTTGGAGGAAGGTAAGCATAACTTTATCACATATATTAAAAATAAGTAAATAAGACATTTTTAAGATTAAAAATAAGTAAATGCAGCTTATATCATTCTTCATATGTAATTCCATTCCTATCAAATTTAAGAGCTCCCAACCCTTTCCTACATTAATTTAGTAAAATATAGTTTGCATACGAGATTATCTCAAAATATATTTTTTGTTCAATACTTCTTTTAATATCTTTTAAATAAAGACGGAAAATAGAAATGCAAGGATTCAAATTTATCACTTACCAACAATCCTTGATGTGCAATTCAAAATCCTGCGCAAGGTCGGTCAAGAACTTGCATTTCGTGCAAATCAACTTCTTATGTGCCCTGTACACATGGGTAAAGAGCCTTTCCGCCTTTGCTACTTTGAATTCACAAACTGGACACTCGAAAGTCTTCAAATGCACATTCATGTGTCTTCTCAGGCACCAACTATCCACACCTTCCCATTCGCAGTATGGACACTGGAATGTTTTCATCTGCTTGCCAGTGGTCGAACCGGAATCGCTGGGTGACGAATCCCTACGACTCAAATCGATGGCATCATTATTAGATTTGTTTTCACTGTCGTTGGCAATCAATTTATCAACAGTGAAGTTGTTAGAAATGGTCTTGGCTTGTCCATTGGTGGTACCGTTGCTTCCGGACACGCCAGGAACTCGCGGTGGTCTTCTTCTTACCAAACTAATATCGTATGGATGCCCTCTGTGGATCCTCAAAAAATGTTTTTTAACATGATCAGCTCGATTGAATAGTTTGAAACAAATATAGCAATGGTATGGTTTATCTTCTTTGTGTATATTTTCATGTCTTAAATAAAGATCCCGGCGATCTGTGGTATATGGACATTTAGGACAAATAAACTTCTTGTCGCAGAGTTCTGGATCTAGTCTCTCTCTTCCTTGGCTGTCTACAGTAGTTTTTAGATTGGTCAATAGTTGGAATATTTCTTCAAGCAAGGGTTGGCCCTTCCACAGTGAGGGTGGGGCATTGGGAACTCCATGGTGCTTAGCCATGTGCATGCGCACACACCGCGACCATGTACTGCTGTAAGGGCAGTGTAGGCACTGAAATACTTTCGCACTGGTGTGCGTTCCGAGGTAGTGTTCGGCAATTCTTGAAAGGAACCCGACAGCGTTGCATACAACGCATCGAAACATTTTGGTGTCAGGGTTATAACTAGCTACAGTGGAATTGTCCCAACTCAGTTTCTGCTTGCCAAGGATCCAAGTTGCATTTTTCGTATGGCCATTTATCATCTGTGGCAAAACAGAAAATTTTAAATTAGTTTTCTTATACTTACATTAAATTGAAGAATAACTATATCAAAAAAATAAAAGTTTTCGCTGTGAGAAATGAATCAATGTAATACGATTCTTTTCTAGATGACAACACTGGCATATTATACCCTGACATTTAACAATAAGTTAAAATGTTACAAAAAGTTTAACCACACGGTTCATGACCTATTTTAAAACTAATAACATTTGAAAATTGAAAAGTATTGTTTTTCAAATTCATAAAATATTAAAATGAGTAAACTGAAGAATATTAATCAATTAAAATATTTAATTGAAATATCCACGTAATTCAAAACAGAAATAGAATGTAAAGAATGTAAATAAATGCAAAACAAGCAATGAATGCCATGAATTTTGCAAACATTAACTAATATATGTTTAATCTTAATAGTATTTAAAAGTAAAATGCAATTACTATTATATTAGTTCTCATATATACATAATACCGGGAGAAGGGGGGGGGGCTATATGTTAAAAGCCAAGACAAAGATATAGCAGTTAAAATATAACACAAGGCACAAACAGTTAAAAACTAAAATGCAGAAAATAAACTGCCCCCTGTCAAAAAATATTAATAGAAAACCTTTAGAACGTCATTAGAAAAAATGAAAATTCAAAGTAAATACGAAACACTTGAGTTTTTTACTAAACAACGGAGCACATTTTTAAAAGGTTGAAAAGGAATTTATAACTATAATGTTGGCAAGTAGTTGTAAAGTCACAGGGAGAATCTGGAACATAATTTTACTAAACGGAGCCCTTTTCATCTTTCAATAAAGCCTACTAAGGAGACAAAACATGGACATAAGACTTCCCCATATTTTGAAATACATATATATATATATATATATATAAAATAACAGTGAAGAAGTACTAGAACCTACAGTGCTAAAGCTATACAGTGCTATATATATATATATATATATATGAATACTATGGTGAATTATGACAAACAAAACATCCATGCTATTTGATAAGATGCATCATTCATAGTAAAACGACAAATGACGGGCTTTATGGTTGTTCGAACCCCAAACATCGATTAGTGTTGATATTTTGAAATAAGCAACAATTATAACATGATTTTTAATGTTTCTTTAGCCATGACAAATATGGCCGATACACTACTTCCATTTACAACATAAAGAAGTTCAAAATTTTATCATTTATTATTAAAATGATTGTTAAGTTGAACACTTCTCATCTAAACAAACGGATCACTCGTTAAGAATTGCTCTTATCAATGAAAATAAAAATCACCTGTGTCGAATCTGCTGCATCCGTTGGTGAAGGTGACTTCAGAGGTGTAGGGGAAGTGGATGCTGGAGGTGTAGGAGGCTTTTCTTGCTTGATGGCAAAATTCAGAGGCAGGTCTGAATCCGAGACCTCGCATTTCACATCTTTGAATATCTGATATCTGGCAGCCTCGTTGATAGCCGGGTAGACGAAACCATCTGGATGAATTGTAGGCTTCATGAAAAAATTGCCGTGCTTCAGGAGGTAGTCATTGGTGAAAGGGGAGTGGAACCCGCCATATTTGGCGGAAAGGAATGCTTCGCTGTGTGTCATGATGTCTATACTTTACTACTTGTCCAACATCTTAAGAATCTAAAAGAAAAGTGAGAAGTTAAGTTTTTAGATGTAGTAATAACCATTAGATGATGTATAAGAAGTTTCATTATTAAAACATCGTTCAATTTTAAAATTAAACTCTTTCAAAGCCTTATAGAAAGGTTATCTGAAAAAATTAATTTAAATATTTTACAATTAATTTCTCAACCGTAATATTCAGTTTCAAAAGCAGTTGCATTTTAAAGTGAGGATTGTTGAATCTGCAGCCAATTCAGAATATTGAAGAATTCATTTTAAAGATTTAACCAAAATAGTTTCGATGGCATATTAAAGCAATTTAATCATAAGAATCCATAGTTGCTTATTTCAAAGTACAATTTGTTAATGCATCAAAAGGATGCTAAACGCATTATGTGTAATTATGCTATATGAAAAAGTAAATTATAATCCATATGATTAAAAGAAAAAAAATGTGCTCAAAATAAAAATAATAATTACAGAGAAATAAAAATAAGACTGAATAATATATAAAAATCACAACTTGGAAATTTCACCATCTCAATTTTGAATACTGAAACTTAAACAGCTATCGTGCTGCCATCTATTGTACGCTTTTCAAAACAAATTATATCAAGAACTTTTCTTTTTTGCACATTTATTTTGTTTATCCAGAGAAACTAAAGACGATATACGTATATATTTTTTCGGAATATCAACTTCATAAATTTTATTGAATTTTCAGAACAAATGCATCGCAGATTGTTTTTAAATTTTGAAATAATTTGACATGGTCCATAAATTCCGGATATTATAGTAAGTTTTCTTAAGAAAAATTACAACACATATTTTGTTTGTGATTAGAAATAATTGTTATAGGTCTATTCTTGAAAAAAATTTTATAAGTAACAATTTTTAAAAAAATATCTATGGCATAAATAGCGGAAATATGCATAAAAACTATTGGGGAAAAAGTAAAGTTCTTTTGTTCCCTAAATAGTTTTTAAACACAATTAATTGCAAAAGTTTAATATTGCACGTATTTTTTAGAAAATTAATGAATTGAAAAACGTTACAACAACTAAATTTTAAACATTTAAAAGGTCAACTGTTAATATAAGTTAATCTAACAGAAATCTAAATAATGATAAAAAAAAATTTTAAAAAAACTATCGAGTTAAAAAAATGTTTAGTTGATAAACTTCAAACAGAATAAATAAAATACAAATCATTATCTTAAATACGAAATCAGGGATCTATTAGTGAATTCCAGAATGCTCACAAATTTGAAAATACTTAGTATACAACAGCAACATACTAATAAAGGAAACCCATTGGCTGCGGCCCCTACTTTAAAAAAAAATATTATTTATTAAAATCTCAGTTTTCATCAATAATTCTAGTAAAAAAAAATTCCACTATCACCCCTTTTCAAAAGGGGGGGAATGTCACTAGCATATTTTACGAAAGGCATACTATGTAATGTTTTCTATGCAAATTGCATAGAGAACGTAATTTTTATCATGGTTGAGTGAATTATTTTCCCGTGCTTTTACACCAAAAATGTGATTTTTTTCTCTGTACATATTGCGTCAAAGATAACTTTTTTAAAACAAAAAAGTGAAGGTCTTGTTTGTTGATTACGTAGTATAAACAGCATCGACAGAAAAGAAAGAAAAAACTATACGATAAATAAGATTTACATTATAGATTTATAATAGAGCTGTGAACAACTAAAAAATATATATATTTGATTTCGTAAGGAGTTAAAATTTCTCGAGTCATTCTAATTCACATAGAAAAAAATGCTGATCCATGATATAATGCAGATGGCGACACATGAATTACTGCAGTCTTCGATGTGGAGTATGAGGACTAATAGTCCTTTCTTCACTTAATGGACAACAGACCCCATTATTCTTCATAATGGGTCTTCGGCACAATGGAGAACTAGCCCAAGACTTGCGCGCGATTTAGATATCTCCAGCCTCTGAGTCAATGACCATGGTCACTAGGATATAATAACTCACAAATAAAATGGAGGGGGGATAATAATTATGGATTCTAATCTATAAAAAGATAAATTTATATCGAATTAAAATTATACAACTGTAGCCATTGGTACACTTTAGTATTGATGTGTGTAAGAATAAAATAAATTAACGTATACCAAATTAGCAATCATACATTATTTCAAATGTGCTCAATTCAAATGACGTCAGAGTCACATGATAATGATAACCACGTGTTTTTAGCCAATCAGTTCAAAATATCATGTGACGTCATATAGTCACACAATAAAAACAATCATGTGTTCCAGCTAATCAGTTCATGAGCTTCGTCGTTGCCAACTTTTGATCTTTTCAGAAACTTTCTCTTAAAAATTATAAGTTTGTCAACAAGAAAATGCACAAAGGTGGACAACAGTGGCGCACACAGGAATATTTCAAGAGGAGGGAGAGTCGGGTCTAAAATCCACCATTCTTGTATCATGCTCCAATACACCACCAACATATTCTTTTGATTCTAAGAATTTTCAGGAACAAAAAACAGTAAAAAATTAATTATTGAATAAATAGCTAGCAATAATAGCATTGGTTAAAAAAATCAATCATTCATAAGAAATTCTTAATGAAATTTTACGTACTGTATACATAGGAATATAATCATTCGAAAAAAATGAGTCTTGACTCGGGACCCTCCTTCCCCCTCCTTGTGTGCACCACTGGTAGACAATATGAATTTTTTTTAAAAAATACATCATAAAATAATTTTTTTTTAATTTAAAAATCTTTTGAAGAAATTTATTTTTTATAACATTTGAATATTTTTATCCAGTTATAAAATTTGAAATTTTACTCAAGTTTTATAAATAAAACAATTAGTTTGATGTTGTTTTGATGACATCTAATAGATGTTGTGTTGCCTTTATCATGTAACCGTCATAAATTGAGCCCATTGTAGGTAAATCTTTTAAATATTATTTTGGAACTTTTTAAGCCTTTTCCAATTCCTCTCTACTATTAGTTCATACCCATCCAATATATTTATATATATATATATATACTTGTTCAAATCTTCGGTTGTTAACAAAATACTTTTTTTATTTATCCACATCAAGTTCAAATACATTTTTTTTAAACTTGTAGTGGATGAAATTTAATGTTAATACAGTTTTTTCAAATATTAATTCATAAATTAAATTTAAATTAAAGGATAAATAGTAACAAACAAAATAATAGTCCTACACCATATATAGAAAGGAAAATGGAAAATTACAGGAAAATCACTTTCTATTTTGCCACTATTTTGTGATTCTGTCATATGTATATACATATTTATATTAATTGTAATTATTCAATAAAATTTTTCTTTGTTGACCTAAGTAGGAATTGACTTTCATAAATCCGGCATATAGCGCACACCGGCGTATAGCGCACCATACTTTCAAGCTGCATTTTTTCATTTTTAGGTATATTCGCCGTATAACGCGCACCCCCATTTTTACGAAAGAACAAGAAATATGCGTGTACAATGCTGGTATGTTTTTAAGCCATTTATTCGAGGTATTATCTTAGAATTTTAAGAAATAATTTATTTTTAGAATCAGAATCCTTTAATTTCATCATTAGGAATGTCGTTTCTTTAAAATAAACAATAATCCGATCGATCTATGTAGACGTCTAATTTTTCTTTTGCTTACCTCTTTTTTTTACTTTTGAAACTATCATTTTTTATGCCCGCCGTATAACGCGCACCCCTAAATTTAGACCACATTTTTTTTGTGTTAAAAGTGCTCGTTATACGCCGGATTTTACGATTATTATTTTTTAATATTACTTGTTTTGAATTTAATTAGCGCCGTTCCCTTGAAATTAAATCATAATACAGACTGCGAAGCGATTCTTCATTTTAAGCCCGTTTCTGCAATACACGGCAACACTGACTCAGACGACTAGCTATTTTTCCTTTCTCCTCCCACTCAATGCTACCTTCTCCCCTTTCACTTCTCCTCCAAAAACACATACATTTCCTACCGTGCCTATAAAAAAGATAACTTTCATCCCTTCCAATAAATTCGACACTCTTTCGTCATACTTATCGACAAGGAGGAATGAATGCAGCGCTTGAATGACTCTCACAGGGGAGGAAAGAGCGGAGTTTCGTAAGCGCGCATGTGACACGACTTCATAGAAGTGCTTTCACTTTCAAGGAAACCGCTCCTTCTTTCCCCAATGTACTATTTCATGAAGGATTTTTTCCCCTCAACCATTGAAATCTCGATAACTTCTAAGGGAAGTTATAGCCTGTTTAATCAGATTGTACCATAAGCTCGTGGTCATGGGTATCATTATAATTGCATGGTGTTAAAAGGGAATATTTTTTGAAAAATAATTTGTGATGGTAGAATTATTACTTTTATTTATTTATTAGGTTTTTGGTAAATGTTGAATGCTTGGGGAAAAATAGGCATGTTTTAATACTAATCTGAAGGAAAATTTAAGCTGAGGTGTGTATAAATTTTGTTTTAATAGGAAACAGGATTCAGGAGAGGTGATAAGACAGTTAAAACAATGGGGTTTTTGGTATTGTTTGTTTGAAGTATTAAAAAGTTACCTTTTCAACTTTTTTTTATGGATTATAAAATATATATATATTCCAGATAATATATAATGATCAAAAACTAAAACACATTTTCAGAAGAAAAAAAAAGTATTTCTATATTAATATAAAACCGAGTGATTTTATGACATATTAATTCAAAAGGAATTTGAATTGTATTTCATAAATTTTAAACCGTTTTATAAATATTCAATTTTTCTTTTTCGTACGAAAATTTAGAAATTTTTTTGGCATTAGTTCTTAGTAAACAAAATATGGAACTTAAGTGCATACAAAAAAATGGAATGACGAAATTTTCATCTAGGTGCTAATAAATTTAAGTACAATAATATTGGATTTATTCCTATCTCAAAAATGGTCCAAGTTTCGTCTTGTAGTTAAACACTAAGTAAACGCACTAATAAATCTAAAAACCATGAGTATCAAAATAAAATCAATCTATACAATTATGTAAAAGATCGCTATTTTAGTCACACGGTCGATTTGAAATAGAATTTTTTTTGAGAGGGAGAAATAAAACGCGCGTTAATTTCTCTTTTAACATTACTGTGAAATTGTTATTATAGATTATTTTTTGTTCAGTGATAAAAGTAAAATAAATAACAACCCGTTTCATTTAAAAAAAAAATTTAACGCTGTAATATTTGCAAAAGATTAGTACATTGCTTCCTTACGCGAATCGGGAATTATTTTCGAAATCGAATTCTAAAATCTTTTTTGATTTTCAGTTTCAGGCTTAAGCTCTTTTAAACATTCATTCTACCCAATTCTTCATACAAGTGATAAAAAAAAAATCAACCTCTGAGATCGTACATTTATCAATAGACTATTGTTTTCCCTATATTTCAATTTTTCATTTTATTTATTTATTTATTAGTGGCAGCAGATGTGTCTTGAGTAATTTCCAGGTGTACATTCGTAGGAGGAGTCATGAAACCAGTTGGAGGACAGTTTAGACATCCTTGACTGCTTTTTTAAATCGGTGGTGTTATTTATTAATGAAAATCCAAGCAGATAATCCTCTAACGGTAAATTATTTTTTAAAAAACAATGAAAGAAATTTTTTTTAAAAAAACAAAAAAGTAAATCTTGTAATAGTGAAACGAATATTTAAAAAAAGCTGTAAACGTGTTTAGTTTTTCCCCCCCTTTAAATATGAAAATATATTAATCTCTGATCGAAGAAGAATAGAATATATTGTTACATTTCAACAGGACTTACGTAACAGCGTAAAAGTTTAGTATTCAACATATTATATAAGTTAATCTAATAAATTTGTTTTTATTTTTACTAAGTATTTTTTTATTTCTTTTTCATTCTAAATTCGCACCTGTCTCATGGAAACACTTTACAAAAACTTACAACTCACAAATACACGGATATTTATAAATCTGCGTATTTTAAAATAGGGAACATTTAAAAATTGAAGCTAAATCAATTAGGGGTATGAGGTCGAAATAAGAATTAGCTTTTATAATTTTATTGAAGAATATTAAAATGTTTGTCTTAATGAAAGAATGCGAATCAAAAAGTTTCTGAATTTGCAGAGCTTTTATTTTGTTCATCAAAAACAAAGGTTTAAGCTAGTTTGTCTGCAGCCAGCTTAACCTGATTTTCCAGAAATATTCGCTATTTTCTGATATTTTTTTAAAAAAATGATGAAAATCAAAGTAATATATATATATTCTTTTTTGAAAAGTGTTATTAATGTAATGTAATAATTTTTTTAAATATTTGAACTTCAATTACATGGCATCTACAAATAAATTACAAACATGTTTAAAATTTTTCATTTATTTACATGCACATTTTTATTTTTGGTGAAAATTTAACGTTAGAATAATCTATTTTCCTTTGAAAGATTTTAACAAGAATTTTATTTTGAAAGCAATCTAGCCTCAACGAGAACAATTGTTATTTATATTAAATAAACATTGAGATATTATAAATTATTGGCAAAAAAGATCTAAAAATTATTAAATACTTTAGCAAGAATGTAAAATATTTCCGTACTTAAAAAAAATGTTTGTTTTTATAAAGAATGTAAGTTTATTTTTATAAAGAGGCCGAGAGTCTTGTTTTTTAAATTCTCATCTTAATTGAATTGGGTCTAATTTGATTAGTTTAATTTAATTTGCATTGGATCCCAGTTAGAAAGTATCGATGATAAATCGTGCCAGAGGCAATGTAAGACAAAATACTGAAGAAAAAATTTTAGTGGTATTATTTCCAATGTAATAAATCAAATGTCCGCTTAAAATGACGAAAAACTTATGGAATATGGAAGACGAACAAATTCTAACATCAGTAACACGGTGATGGAAAAAAATATTGAATGCATCAAAATTTTACTTTACACGCCAGCGATTGTGTGTTTCATGTGTTTCAGATAGCTGATCAAAAATATTTTTGACATAATTTCCGTTTCGCTGGCGAAAACTATTAAGTCGCCAAAAATAATACAACCGATACCAAACAGAATATTCCCGCTGGTAACCTTTTACCACCACATTTTCAAAACAAGTTGCGATCTTTTCTTACCACAGTGACGTCTTTTCCATAAAAAATCTAAAATGTTTGTAAAACCAATGAGAGCATTTTACGTGAAAATTGTGTGTTGTCGCCAATAAAGCCTGCTTGGCGAGATTTCCACTAGCAAAACGGAAAAGTACTATATTTTTTAATTAAAATGTTATCCATTAAATTTTTAAACAAATTCCACGAAGCGATATTTGTTATAAAATAATCTTTTTTATAACTGCCTAGGAGACTTAAGCAATATCCGTGGCATTATTTAAAAGAAGAAACAGGTTATATTAATTAAATAAGTTAATTAATTCAACTCTATAGCTATCAAATCTAAAGGGATAAACACGAATTCCAAAATTCTCATTTTCCATCACTTAAATGCCAAAAGAGTTTTAACGAAATGTATGCCACCTGTTATTCAGAACGAAATATGTTCTCAATATGCTAATTTATTTCCTATTCAGCAGAATTCGCACACAATACCTTTGAAAAAAATACTTGAAATTGAAAACGGTTTTTCACCATTAGTTACTCTAATACGCTAAACCCCCTTCAAAGAATTTCAGATGACCACAATCTACACCAATCAGCTTATTGCAACCTAAATTGGAACACGTCACTAAGCCTTTATAACCCTAAAAGTGAACAAGGCCTCCCAGCAATCCTTCCACGAAAAACACCAACTGTAACACGACTTCCCCGATCTGTGGGACGTAACAGGTCATCTTCCTAGAAGCCTCGCATTCCAGTTTCAAACCCCCTTTATTTAAATGACCCCCTCCTCTTAACGAACCCGCATGCAGTCACGCTATATACAGTTGCGACATACACGCAATTAGGACGATCGCACACCAGTACTGGAGGGGGAGAACCCTTATCATCGAACTAAATACTTCCCGTTCGAATAACACATGTCTGTCCATTTTTGTCGGCTAATAGGCTGCACGATGCCGGTTATTTAACTGGGTTCTTGTTTCGGGATGCTATGAAGCGGAGAAAATATCGTTTGATGTTTGGAATTTTAAAATCGTTTGCTGTTTATAGAATGCGTGAAGTGTTTTCGCGCGGTTAGGTAGGAGATTAGGAAAGAATTGTTCCAGGTTGAAAAAAAGTTTCGTTTGTTCTCTGGGTAAGGTAATAAAAATGTTGAGCCTGAAAATTGCAGGGGTAATCTTTTTACTCTCGTTACTCTTAGAGGGGAAAATAGCCATTGAAAGATGATTCAGGCTTTGCTTCACTGGTGTACCAAAAAAAAAAAAGTAGTACTTTAAAGAAAACATTATATTAATGGCGAAAAAAATTAATGGCAACATATACGGAAACTTTTCTATTCACTATGGAAATTTCTAATGTGCTTTCTTCACAAAGAGAAACTATAATGATATTCTATACATTAGAATTACTTTTAAGGTATTACTAGAGTAACAACCACACAGGCAGTTAAATGTAATAAATTTAAAAAATTTTGAGGTAGTGGATATAAATATTCGTTTTTAGTTAACACACAAACTGATTGCACATGTACGTATAAAGAAAGATTTTTTTTTAAAAACAGCATTTTAAATTCAATGTTTATTTACGTCGCTTTTCAAAACAGCACGAGGACTATTGGCGATGAACCTCGTAATATTGAACCATGGCCAAGTGAGAGACGATATCCGAATTTCCACGCCACTCTAACGGAAGGACTGAGAGACACGACAGATTTAACGCGTATCAGCCCCCTCTATATGGTGGGATTTTAGTAGTATAAAAGCTCTAACTCATGGTCCGAGACCCTGATCCTAGGAAACCGCGGCTAAACAGGAATGGAAGGAAACGTTTGATACTGGAATATCGACTTTATTATTAATTATTGTTCCAAAATTCCCCTATGTTTTGAGGGATCCAGTAAACTAAGCAGCCGATTTATACCACCTATTCCAGTATATAACGAATGCATGTTATTTGCTTGGAATATCTCAGTAATTAATTATATTAGAATCCCCGCAAAGATACTTTAAAAATGTTGAAACTTTGAAAGGTCAGCCACTTTCCTCATCTCTCCATCGTAGTTTGCTTCGAAACTACTTGGCATTAAATAACATTTTCTGAATGAGTAAGTAAATTGCTTCTTTACAAAAGTCTTATAAGATCTATCCTGATTTATGCATCAGAGACTTGGCCATTGACTTTACGTGATGAGGAAGCCTTGGGGATTTTCGAGAGAAAGATCTTACGCTGAATTCTTGGTGGGATCCAAGAGAATGGATCATGGATCGATCTATCTTAGAACTTTACAAACAAACTGATGTTGTAAAGTTTGTCAAATTACAGAGACTTAAATGCGCTGGTCATTTGGCTAGAATGAATGAAAATCGTTGCTGCAAGAAAATCTTTCTTGCAAAGCCCATGGGAAATAGACCTCAGGGCAGACCCCCGTTAAGATGGATTGACTGTGTTGAGAAGGACCTAAAAATTTTAAAGGTCAAAAATTGGAAAAAGTTGCTAAAAGTTGGGATGCCTGGAAAAGACTTCTGGAGAAGGCCAGGGTCCACCAAGGTTGTCGAGCCATTGATGAAGAAGAAGAATGAGTAAGAGTCACAAGCGTAGCTAGTCCGGAATGGGTCCTGTATCAAAAATTCCTTGGAGGCCCTTGTTAAGGGCCCCTTAATATTTTATAATTTTATGTTTACACTTGTTGGGCCCCGTAGCTTGAGGGCCCTGAATCATTAATACGGTGGTTGCTACACCTCTGCTAAGAGTTATATTATCGTCGCAATTTAAGACAACACGAGGGCTATTAACAAAGGACCTCGTAATTTTGGACCTTGGACAATTGACGAGAATGATACTACCACACCTTGACAGATTTAAAGCGCATTGCCCCTCAACACGACAGGTCTTTAACGGCACTCTGACCTCGAGTTCGTGACCATAACCACCTAGGCTACCGCAGCCACACCATTTTCTGTGAAAAAAGAAATCTCATTTCGAAACAACAGCAAGTTTTTAAGAAATGCATGCTATATTTGCGTCTTTTCAATAGTAGGGTTTGAAAAAATTAAGCACAAATTTCATATACAAATAAAAGCAAAAAACTCAAAAACTAATCACTTAAAGGAAGCAAAAAATTATTACTGAATTTGCTTGTTATATATTAATTACGCACAAAAATGTGAACAATGCACCCCCTTCCTACTTAACTTCAAAGTTTCGTTCCTAAAATGAATTCCCCCCTACCCTCCTCCTTTTTTGTTAAAGTGTTTTTTCCCCCTTCAAGTTGTTAACTTATACCGAGCGGAAGCTACTTTATACTTCCATTCTAGATAAAACATTGTTTAATATTTAATTAATTAATTAAATTTAGTATTTTACTTAAGTTTACATGTTCTATACAAGTTTTATACTCTTATCGAAAAGATCTTATCAAAGTGTCAAGGAAATTACTTCCAAAATCTTAATTTGTATTTAATTTTTATTCTGTACTCTGCCAAAATTCGAAAACTTTTTTTTTTAGTTACAGGAAGCAAGTTATTTCTCTGATATTTTTTTGGTAATAAAATTAGGAATTAATTCTTAATAATATTTTATGAAATCTATAAAGTTATTTTGATGAACTTTTTAAAACAATGATTTTATAAAAATTAGAAAAGAATATGTGAATAGCTTAAATTAAATAATAATAATAATAACAAAACTGCTCGAAAAAAACATAAAATAACAACACAATGAAAAAGAAATACAAAAATTTTTCAACACCACGTCAAAACAAAGTATTTTTAGAAAACCTAAGCACATGGCCATCCCAAAATTAACAAGAGATAAAACAGTAGATGATAAAGAAGAAAAAAACAGCGTCATTCGAATAAAAGAACGAAGTCTTCAAAAGCATTTCGAACGGATAAACAAAGTTTTATGAGAAAGAAAAAAAGAAGAAAACCTCGGATCGCATTCCTCAGTTTGGAAACGCTAAAGTTTTCCATTTGTTTTCATTGAATCGGTCAGCGGGCGCTCAAGAAAAAGCGGCGGGAGCGATATAGCGACTCTGCACGATTTATTTAAACAAATCCCTCACTCGCTTTAAGACCATATTTCCTCGAAAAAGTCAATGACCCCTTCACTCTGTTTACCCCTTTCCTTCCCCAGATGAGGACTCCCGGTTAGAGAATGATAATCCCCGTAATTTCGATGACAGGTTCTTCGAGGAAGAGCGGTTCAAGTGCTGCATATTCCAACTTAGTAATTAGATCGCTCCAGTTCCTGGCATGGAAGTATTTTTTATGGTGACGAAATCCAAATTTGTTCAGACCTAACGAAGTTTTGCATTGTAATGTTATCCTCCATCTTTTAAAATATTTTTTTTAAATAAAAAGTTGTTTTTTAGTTGTCATTTAGTTTGACTGAAGTAAAGCTCTTGAAAAAGAGCTTTTTCTTCTTTTTTTTAACACCTTTTTATAAGTTTCACTTGTATGTAACGGAATCTTCGAACTCAATTTTTACCCACTTTAAAAGGTCGGATTAATTCGAAATGTTGCTCACTTGTCCAGGACCGATGACAATACACTAATTTAATAATTTTGTTCCAATGTTCTGAACAGGATTACCAGAACTGACGAGTTTTCAATTTTCAGATCCCATCCTGCATCTGGCGACTAATTTCAGATCCCATTTCTAGATTTGACGACTAATTCTAGATCCCTTTTCTAGATTTGACGACTAAAAGGTTAAGTTAAAACTTAGTTCGATTAACTATGAAGGGGTGTTTTTTTTTTAGTTTCTTTAAACTGTAATTTATTTAAAAACTCATTATCGAGTGTATTATACTAATCAGCGGTGCACACAGGAATTTTTCAAGGGAAGGTTCCAGGGTTGAAAGTCCTCCATTCTAGTATTATGCGCCAAAACGCCACCCAACATATTCTTTAGATTTTGTCGATTTTCGGGAACAGAAAACAGTAACAAATAATAAAACAAACGAATAATTAGTATTAATCAATAAAATTAATTATTATTAAATTTAAACAACAAATAAATTAAATTTTACTTACTATGTACATAGGATTATAATCAATCGAAAAAAAATCAAGGGCTTTGGGGGGTGGGGGTGTCCGGACCCCCCCCCTTCCCTCTCGTTGTATGAGCCACTGACTGTAATTTATCAGTATAAACATATTAAAATGCTATCAATACCCACACAGAAATCCAATGCATTGTAATAAAAAATTTATGAGAAGGCGAAAACTCCATTTATGTGTTAGGTGCCTTCAGCCCATTGTGGACTACAAAAGAACCTTCGAAAAAGTGACTTTAACTAATGGGCTAAATTCATGACGGTCACATGATAAATGTAATCACGTGTTCTCGCTGAATTCAAAGCTAACATCAGACTTATACTTGTTGTTCTACTTGTAAAATTAAGATTAAATTTGGAATTTGATTATAGGGTAAGCATGTTTAAATATTAAAGTTCTAAAAAGAATTTTTAAAAATTAAAATTAATTTTAAAAATTTAATTTTAAAAAATTATGACTTTATACGTGTACTTTTCATTTACCTGAGTGCATTATTTCTGTTTACAAATATATACTTTTTAAAATAATCTACAAAAAAGCAAAAGTTGGCAACAATAAAGTGCATGAACTGAATGGCTGGAAATGGGTGATTGCATTCATCATGTGAATATGACATCACATAAGTTAATGAAGTGATTGGTTGGAAACACGTGGTTGTAGTTATCATGTGACAAAGACGTCTCATGAATTTAATCCATTGCAACGCATCGAAAGATCGACCGATCTTTCTAAAGTTGTCTATCTCTGTTGAAAGTTGAATGTCAACTGCTAAGGCACTGTTAATCCAGTTGAGTACAGTTTACATCATGCATACCTAACCATTTTCTAGGTTAGCATCCTCATGATTTTTATGATTTGTGATTCATTTGAGAATTTGGGATTTGCTGAAATATTGGTATATATAAAGTAATTGCGCCAAATCCATTTACAGAAATTGAAAGCGTTTTTTTAGCAGTTCTTTGTCTACCAAGAAATATTAACAGGATTAATCGTATACTACAAATTAAAAACAACACAAAATACTCATAATAATATGTATATTTAATTAAAGCATCAATATATAAACACGCATTTAATCAATATTTATCAACGACTGAGCAGCTGTTTCATCATATCAAACGATTCAGTTAAACAGTAGCTGCTTGAGTTTTCGTCAACCATCAACTTGTTCTTGTTTTTTTAAACGCATCCAGTTCATTTCTACTTTCGAAGAAACACATCATTATTAAGAGTACTATTTGATTAGAAAATTTACTCATTTCTAAAATTCCTGTCTTACACCTTGAAGCACCCAAGTCGAAAAACCCTCTCTATATTGTGAGTTAGTGAGTCTGGAATTTATTCATCCATTAGTCAGCCCCTTTTCGTTATAGTTTTTTCCTCTCGTGTTTTGTTATGACTAAATATTAGACTAAGAAATTTAAGCACAAGTACAAATAAGTATTATGTTAAACAAAATTCGTTCGAATTCCTTGTGGATTGTCCACTAGTAAAAAGTTGCATTGCATATAACTTAACTCAGTGGCGCAACAGCCTACGAGGGTCAAGGCCTACGGTGCCTCTCTCAGTTTACGTGACCGTTGGCGCTGGGGTGCATGTGCAGATGTTTCGGTCAAGTGGTCAGTCTGACAAGAAATCCCCCCCAGTATTCAGCCCCAAAGAAGTTTAATACTCATTTATTATATTAACCCACTGAAGCGATGAAAGGTTGAGTCGACCTAGCCCAGCTTGGATTTGAAGATTTGAACCCCAGACCTGTGGCGTGGAAGCGCGATACACTACCACTCAACCACTGGGCTTTTACTGCATATAACAAAAGCAAAATGGCTTCCTGAGCAAGTAGTCAATGAATTTGGCAAATGTGAACACAGTACACATGTCAAAAACAAGGTGAAACATAATTACTTCCATTTTATTTAAATCCTCCTTTCTTGTAAGTCTAAGACCGGAAATGTTCTTTTTTTATTTGGTTGCTTGCTTATCACATCGAGCAAAGCAAAAGATGAAGGTCTTACAATTTGGTAACAAGATAAAAATTTACAATAAAACTTTTTGTGAAAACATAATTGTAAAGAAGAAAAAGTTAATGTGAATAATAAATACAAGACTATCGTCGACTGATCCTAAAGAACAGAACCTAAGTAAGGTACGTTCAAACAAAAGGCATGTCTCAATATTAACGTTATATGGTTTTTAACACATGCAACTAAGTTAAAAAAATTTTATAAGAATATGCAATTTTTCCCTTTAAAATTCCTTATAAATATTTAAAATTCAACTCTTAATTGTTTTTTTCAGTCCAATTACTTGCTCTGGATTAAAAACTTCGCTTGAAATATTTGACGAGATTACCTACTCTACAGTCGGAAGACGATAGTATGTGTGTTTTCGAAAAATATAATTCAATCAAGTTTGAAAGAGAGAGATAGTTGGCTCCATGATTAACAATTTTTTAAATAAAGACAATTCATCCATAGTCCAAAAATGGCAGCTTAAAAATGCCTTGCTGATCGAGAGATGTAAAACATACTTAATAATATCAATAAATGGAACTGGTATTGTATAAGCCCGGCGGCCGCCATCTTGGATTTATTTTGGCGAGAAGTCATTTCTCGCCAAATACAATGTTTACTGTCCGCCACGTTAGGCCTAATGTTTAACTCATAAGGATGATCTGAAAATCGGCGCCATATTTGGCGAGAGGTTGGCGGTGGGATCCCATCCATATCTATGCGCAATAAATTACTAAGCAAAATTATTGCGAGTGTTTTCAGTTATTTAACTTAAAATGATCATAAAGGTTAATATGAATTAGTCTGAATAGTTAAAAGGAAAGGAGATAATGAGCCAGTAATTAAACAGCAATTTGTATCGATCTTTACCACTTTTCCTGCAGTGATTATACTGCGATTCATATCACGGGCAAGTATGTAGAAGGTTAATGAATCATTGAGTAAAAAGCACTTAATTGCTACAGCTAACTTATAAATACATTATCAGAGTAATAATAATTAAGAATTTGTATTGATTCAACTTATAAAAGTGATTACTGCTTATAAGCAGCGTATAACGATTTCAATGACCAAAAGAGTTTTTAAGAACTACAAAGAGAGTTAGTTTTATTGAAATGTTTTGTTAAAAGAGATATTAGGGATTTTGAAGTATCAGCAATCCCGGGTAATTGTACACAAGTTTTTAAAGTTAATAAAACATTTAATTTTAAAATTGACTCTTAAAAGATCGATATTTGTGATTGTAAATTATCCGTCGTAATTCAGTTTTCTAACAAACAGAAACAATTTTGAACTTAAGCATTTGTTTAAATTTATCCCAAGACAAATCTATTGAAAGACGATAAATCTTACATATTTTTGAATAAATCCATCAAATTTAAATTTGAGAGTAAAAAATTTGTATGTGAGTGTTTTCTTGTTAATTTCATTTCAAATCGTGGATAAAATTCTCAATAAAACATCGATATTGATAAATAACTTCTGAGGATGCTACAGGAACGCTTAAAACCATAAAATTTTGACCAAATGCCTTTTAGGGAGAATGCCAACGTAGTAAACCTTACATTTGAGACATATTTTAGTAATTAGTACCTATTAGCAGTAGCGTAACGTACACTTCCGCAACCCCCGCACTGCCGAAGGGGGGGGGGCAGGGATTCTAGGAGGGACAAAGCCTGACTCACACCAAGTACATATTAGAACTTTGGGGTCCAAAAGATGACTTTGCAGGGGGACCCTAATATTCTCCGTTACGCCACTACCTATTAGTTTGGATTTTTTCTTTAGTATGGATTTTCAATTTCGACAGAATAAGTTGTTACGATTAATTTTACGAAATAGAATTACAAAATCTCTGGAACGATTCAGTTGCCGTTATATAGTTAACTATACGATAAAGAATACAGTAATTTGGAGTGTTTCCGAACGTTTACTAGAGTTGAATGAAATTATTTAATTTGATTTTTATGACATCATGCATTTAAGATTTACCTAGCTTGATGTAAAAAATACCTTCTATAGACAATCAACGGTGAATAATACGGATATCCGCATAATACGGATATGCTCATCGAGTTGTTCACCAATAATGGACTAATGTTCATCATCCTGCCTGTTCCCCCAGTTCAGTGGTCAACTCACGGAACCCTCAGAAATATAAGATGTGTGTTTTCGGAGAACCTCATTCCACCCTTAAAAAAACATATCTTAATAGTATATTTAAAGTAAATCTACATGTTATAGTTACTTTATGTGAAGACATTTAAAAGAACTTTGCATTTGTTATTAAAGTTTTTTAATGTAATATCAATATAAATTGCTCAGGGAATCTCAAATCCGTAGAGAATATAAATCTATGTTGCATACACATTTACAATTTTTTTCGTATCTTTATTTTGATTCTTGGAACCACTGGATATGTTTCGT
Source organism: Trichonephila inaurata madagascariensis (assembly GCA_019973955.1). NCBI lineage: Eukaryota > Metazoa > Arthropoda > Arachnida > Araneae > Nephilidae > Trichonephila > Trichonephila inaurata. The sequence continues at coordinate 68,026 of BMAV01016566.1, forward strand.
GGAGCTCCAGGGCTCCGTGGAACGTACGAACTTATACGTAAACTCATACATAAAGTTCCAGAATGTATGAGCATCTTCTAAACATGAATTTTAGGATTTTCCTGTGATATTACTTTATTGCTAATTTATTTTATACAGAATACTTTTACATGAATCCATTAGTTAATATTTTGAGCCCCGAAATACAATTATTTTCTTCATGATCCTCAAAATTTCTGTGGACCTCGGACAGGATTCTGATTTAATTTTATTTTAAAGTTCGTTCTTTAAAGCTATTCTATGGCAATTTCAGAAAAAACAAGGTTACAAAATATGCTACGCAAAGAAACCTAAATACAAATAGATAATTAAAGAACGTAATTACAAGATTGTTTTAAGTAAAGGGCGTTTATATATAAAACAGACATTACTCATAACAAATAAATTATTTTAACATTACAGCGTTCACTATATTACTTTAATCAATGCGCACAGGCAGAGAAAATGAGAGAGAGAGAAAAGGAAATTGTTAAAATTGTTAATGATGATTGGATACAATGTCTTTAAATTGCAATTGAGCCTCTACAACCTAATTGTTACGAATGGTGTACAAATAAATAAATATATACACAAATCAAATGAATTTTTATAGAACTGTCTGGAATATATAAACAAACGTAAACGTTCGTATATCTTCAAAGTAAATAAAAGACTTGCTACATTTCAAAACTTTTAAGATTTTAGTTTTAATTTGTTAAAAGTATAAGTTAAAAAATTTTCAAATAAATGTTAACTACTTCTGATTGTTTAAAAACTTTTAAAACACAAGATGTACAACTGTAAACATACCAACAATACGCAATATAATACTTAATATTGTATCATTAGGCAGTCAGTAAATTTTTTGTGATGGTTTCTGTTCTAATTCTATTCTCCTCCTTAAAAAAAAATTAAGATAGTTTTTAAATAATTAACTGTATATAGAAAACATTACATTTTTATTAATGCATGTACTCTATATTTGTTTTTGAAAACATATCACTATGTGCAGTATTATCTATTACATGATAAAAAAAAGAAACACATTTTTTATCTTTAAAATAAATATCATGTTGTTAAAATTCGTTACTATCTTTAATACATATTAGAATTTAAAAAGCAGAAACTCTAATAATAAATTTTATATACACACACTAATTATTTTATACTATAAAAGTTATTTAATTATACAAGACTTATTTTCTCACATCGTATACAAATTGCATAGTGCAACTTTAAAAAAGATATTTAAAAATTTCAAATGTTCGCCCTTAAACACCGCTTAAAATTTTTTTTTAAAAAAATTGCTCGCTTCCTTATTACATTCCTTTTTTTCACTAAAATTATTTATTTATTATTTAATTTTCTATGTTTCGTTCCCTACTTTGAAGTTCATGAATTATATACTGAAGGTTTACTTCTTTAAACCAATAAAACAAAATTTGAGAAAACACAATCATCCTGAAGCTCAACCAGCTATAAAAAAAAAAAAAAAAAAACATACATGCACAAAAATCAACAATTCTAAATTTCCAAGGGTTAAAACTGCGAATAATTCTTTCTTTTCGAAAATAAATAAATAAATAAATAATTACAAAATCTTACCCAAACCAATAACAACATTCAAACTCCCACCTGGCGGGTCACGTGGGTGATTCATTTAACTCAAATTTCTCTTCAACCGTGGTTGAAGAAACGTGTGGCGTAGATAAGGACAAAACATTTGAACTTAACAAAATCACAGATACGAGGGAGGGGGAAGAGCTGAAGTGAAGTCAAAATAAAACGAAGGAAGCAGCTGGTATTACGAAATGCAGTAGGAGATTATGGGAGGGGGGGAGGAAGTGGGAGAGTCAGCAGCGTTAAAAAAAAGCTGGTTCTACCTGTAAGAAGAGGAAATTCCTGGTGTTCAGATGGTAGTGGTACACTGTTGGGTGTGTAGACTTCGAAATCGTAGGTGGGAGATTAGGGGTGGGGTGGGTCGTGAGCTCTGATGAAAAGAGGAATTTTCTCTCTTTTTATATTTTGTTTTTCTTTCCTCGCAATGGTGACAGAGGGAAGGGTATGCCGATTCTTTCCTGGTAGACGCCTTTTATTGTGGTGCAGAGAGCATTTCGTGGGGGTGGCTTGGTTCAGAATGCGAGGGTTCGAAAGAGGTGAACGGATGGAACTCTTCTTTTTGTGTATGTTTGTGTGTGGGAGAGCTGAATGAAAACTCCTTCTACGAAGGATGACAAGAGGAAAAAAATGGAGAAATTATTTTCAGTAGAATGCGCTTTTGATTACTTATATTTTTGTGTTTATCTGACGGGTTCGTCTTTATAGTCTCGTTGTTTGTTTGGATAAGGTGTTGTAGTATGTGATAAGGCACACCGAGTGTTGTTGTAAGGGATATAGGTTCACTAAAAAGAAATAAAAGTTTCACATAATACTGTTTGTTCAAATTTTTTACTGAACTAGAAGTGATCTTTGTCTAAGAAATATTGACTCTTTTTTAACACTTAAAAGAATTATTACCAGAGTTGTATATTTTGAACGAATTTTTTTTAAAAGTTTACACACACACACACCTACTTTCTTTACATATTAGATTTTTTTAAAAAAATTTAAAAAACAAGAATTTTTAAATTAAAAAAATTGTCATTAAAGAAAATCATAACATTCAAAGGATGATTTTTTTTCAAGCAAGAAAAATTGTTAGCAAATTTGTTTTGCTTTTTTAAAAGAGGGACTAAGGGATAACTTTAAAAAACTAAATTTAAGAAGTGTTAATATCAAAGAAATGAATGACAAAACTTATTACTTTACAAAATTTTGATTACCAAAATCTCATATTTATGGAGCTATTATTTATGCAAATTCCCTAAAAAAGAAGTTCTCGTTTAAATTAGTAGAATAAAAGTAATATGTCAATACAATCAATATTGTATAAGGAATAAAATTGGATATAAAAGTATGCACTCGAATTATTATATAAGGTGGAATGTTAGGGTCCCCCTGCAAAGTGAAGTTGTGGGCCCCAAGCTGCACTTGGCATCCATCAGGCTTTGGGCCCTCTTTAATTCTACCCTCCGTGATGCGGGGGTGTACGTTACTCCACTGGATGTCAGTAAAAAAACAATGTCTACATCAAGAAATATGGCTTTTCATATAGAAAAAGTAAGCATACAAGCCTATCCTTTTGATAACTTAGTTAAATTGCTTTACAGTTAGAATTACTATTATTCCATAATATATCGTTTGTTTAATGGATATGAGAAATGGAAGACAAGGTCTTAGAAATTTTACTCTGTTCCCTTGTTTAACATAGATTCTATATCAATTCTCAAAGATACGTATCAAAACTACTACATTCTGAATAAAGAGAAGTAAGAACACAAAAGAAAGAAAGAAAAGTCTACACTTTGATTTAAATGTGGCGTATAGTTTCATATTTAAGACAATTCAAAAAGCACATGTCTTAAAGTTTTTTTTTTTGTGTGTGGCAATGAAAAAACACCTGTTGATCAGGGAATAATTTCATTTTTATCTGATTTTCTAAATTTAGAGCTAGAAAAGTAACTATAATTCTCATAAAAACAAAATCAAATATTTAGCTATAAACTACAAGTGCGTGATTCTGAATTTCTTCCTTAAACAGCAATCAAAAACCCGTTGAATACAAATTTCCGGGAGTTATTGCAAAGTTATACCTTGCAGGAAAAATACACAAAAATGATAGAGGAAATGAAATGAACAGTTTAGTGACAGTTCCAGTGGTCCAGGTAGGTTGCAACTCAACACAACTTGTAATTACATCACGAGGTAAACAAAAATTCTCAAGACGAAGCAGTTGCGTTGCAGACGATAACGAATAAGAAAGGAGAATCCGTCGAAGCGATTTTCAAGATCGATTGTTTCAATTGTTAATATTTTAAATGTATGTGATTGTGTTTTATTTTACTATAGTGTATTATGGATTGAGTCTAACCAAAATATTCAACAATAAGAAATAAAAATAATTGGACGATGAAGACTTTTTGAAATGGAATTTTGACTGTCGACTTTTTTAAAGAATAGTCAAAAATAGAGTTAAAATTTAAAAGAATCGAAAGAAAAATTCAATCAACCTTAAGAAAAGAAATATTAAAAAATCGTTTTTTTTATTCAATAAAAAATCATTATGTAACAAAATTAAATTTTTCTGATACAGAGCAAAACATAATTATGCTACGCAATATATTTATTGCAATAGAATGTTCTATGAAGAAATAAAAATGTTAATAATAATTAAAATAAAATATTTTTTAATTATTAATAAATAATAACATTATGAAAGGTGTTTTGCTATTTTTTTCATCAAGAAAGAAAAGTATTAACTAATTTGACATTTAAAAAGTATCCCAAGAAAATAAATTTCTCCCCTTTTTTTATAACGCAAACAAGGTTTTTAAAAAACAATTTTTTAGGAATTATATGCTAATATAACTTTCTTTTTAAAAAAACCTTTTGCCTACATTACTCTAGATTTGTGATTGGGTCATGCAATCCATAATAGAGCTACAGATTTCCATTTTAATATTGATATATTATTACATGTAAACTATTTTAGAATCACTTAAAATAATATTTATCTTACCATAGTAGTTTCCATAAAATGTGCTAAAATTAATATTCTGAATTAATAATTAAGTTAGATAATTCTAATTATCTAAAATAAGAACAGAATTATCCAAAATCTATTGTTTCAAACAAAGAATAAGGAAACCTCTCTTAAATTTACAGAGAGGGGAGAAATGATTTTACTTTATACTGAATGTCGTGATTTTGACATACAATCAATAACTGGATCATAAATTTCAGTCTTAATGATTCGTTTTTATATTATTATGCAGAAGCTGTTTACTTTAGAGTAATCATTAAAAGCCAATTAGAAAGCAAAAGTCTTTTTTAAAAAAATTGAACAGTGAAAATATCTTTTTAAAAGTCATATTGTGCTCTTCTCTATAATGGAACGTACGCAAAAAGAAATAAGCAAAACGTTAAAAGCATTAGCTGGTATAATAGATTCTTAGGGACCTTTTATATCAACAATTAAAAAATCTACCAACCCCTAAGAGGAAAGCAGCTGAAAAAACGGCAAAGTTTTGTCTACTTGTGAAGAAGCTGTATGGAACAAAAAGGTATCGTAAAACAGTTTTGTACTTTAATGATAGCACGGGACTTGAAAAGTTATATTCTCAGGAGGAAAAAAAAAAAAAGGAAAAGAAGAGTTTTTTCGTTCAGCTTTTGTTGTGCTAAGCAAGGTCAGCGACCGGAAATCACGTGACTTGGTTGCCAAATCTTTCTTCGATACTAATTGGAGATTTTCGCGTCGGTTTTATTTACTTTTTTTTACCTTTCTTTTATTTTGATCTTTATCACATCAGTATGTTTTGAATAAAACTTTATTATTTTTTATTTTATTGTAGATAAATGTAAATTCGCTTTTTTCGAATTTTTGCGTTGTTACAATTGGCTTTATTGGAGGGATCAATCCAAACACATAAAACTGCTCAAGTATCACACAGAACATTGATAAATAATAAAAAAAGAACAAACATTTAAAGTAAGAACAAGGACAAATTAGCTTGGGAACCAAAAAAAAAGAAAAAAATATATAATTTTAACAAGAAAAGGAACATAAGAGATATAGTCTTAATAAAGAGTTTATGAATGTATTTGCATTCCAGTACAATTTGCTTATTTCACCAAATTTTAGACTCTTTTATCTAGTTCTGGGTATATAAGACGATGCTCTGCATTAATGACGCCCGTATTACAAATTTGGCATGTACTAGATGGAAGGATATCTATTCTATTAAGATGATGTGCCATGCTATCATGTTTACCACAGCCTCTTTACGGGGGCTTTCGATAAAATTTTTCCCGTAAAGTGTCTTGAATGTTTTGCTGTTGATTTTGCTGCATGGTCAGATTTAAGAGTATATCTCCTAATTTCAACAAAAATGTTCTTAAGTGACTCTGGATTAATTTTTGTGATAAAATTATTTTTACGTGGAAATTTTTTTCCCCAATATATATCTAAAAGAATATTTTGATTCGATATAAAGAAAAAAGTAACGTTGACACGGTAATATATCAAGTAAATATTAATTAATTTATTTAAAAGACTCCAAAAAAAAGTGAAATATAATATTTATTTAAAAATATACCTTGAAAATGAAATGGGAAATCTTTTTTAATGCATACAAAAGATAATATGTTATCAAAGGTAATAAAATTAAAAATACTGAAGATATTTTCATTTTATTATTGTGAATTTATTTAAAATATTTTGTAAAATGCAAATTGAGAGCTAAAATGTTTTCCGCATTTTTCTTCAGTTTTTCCACAATACATTTACATTTTTTAAATGATATGCACGATAACATCGAACAAGTTGTTAATAAAATTTAATGATACTTTGGAAAACAAGATTGGAAGAATGAAAAGTGTGTGAGAGAGAGAGAACGAAAGAGAGAGAGAATATGAAAGAGATAAGTTAGGTATTTCGAATATTTTTATAAAACCGTTTTAGATAAATATAAGAATTTAAGTATAAAGATAACACGAGAGATTTTACTAAAACTTCAGTAAAAATAGGATTATTTTTTAAAAAATATTAACACAATCATATTAAGTTAATCTTTCAACTGGTATTCGAAATGTAAATCGGAAAATACAAAATCATTCAAGTTATTGAATGTGTGTTGATTGTGTTGTATTGTATAAATAACACAGATAGAAAAGAAATGAAATAATATGAAATGGAAGTCTAAATTTTATATTTTTTTTTTGTATTCCAATACCTAATAGTTAAAATGATTTTAGAAATAATTTTTAAAAAAATCGTCTAAATATTGAATAAATTGTATATATTTATGTTGTTCCTCATGCAATTTAACTTTGAAAATGTTTGCAATTTCTTTATTTACTGGCATGAGTTTCCAGTAATAATATGAAATATTATTGAGGAATTTGATTTATTTTGATTATTTGCAATAATTTTTGTAAATAAAACTTATAACTACGTCATAATGAAAACCATGCAATAATATTATAACTAAATTAATAAAATTAACTCTTTTTTTATGCAACTAATGTATGCAATTTTTACTATTAGTATAAGATAAGGAGAGAGAATGAAAGTTTTGATGATTTTTTCCTCTGTAATTAACTTCGTAGATATGAAACTAAAGACTTTCGCAAACATTTTTTTATTATATTATGTACAGAACAAAAAAACTTAAAATAGCCAAAGTGTTTCATTTATAACAATGAATGGAAAATCTGTATCTTATCAAGAGATTTTTTTAAATTCTTACTATCTTCAATAGAATTTTTTCATTGAATACACAAGTTGTTAAATTTATTGCTTTTTAGAATATAATGAATCAATATAATCAATAACTAAATGTTAGTTATTGATTCGAAGGATTAACGACCGGATTAAATGAACTCTAATGGACTCAAAATTAGTTTTCAGACATATACCATGTATATACCGATGTATAAAGCGCACCTATACTTTCAAACTGCATTTTTTAAGTGTAAGGTATTATTCGCCGTATAACTCGCTCCTATTTCTACGAAGAAACCTGAAATGTGCTTGTGCAATGCTCTTATCTTTTGAAGTCTAGATACAGTATTAGGCAGGGAAGTCTTAAATCAGGGGCGGGAATTACGTCGATCGCGATCGACCGGTGGACATTGAGATATTTTGGGGTGACCGCTTTAAAATTTTAGCAGTTAGTAATTATAAACGGAAATATTCAAGATTGGCTGAATTATGCAGACTACATAAGTCTTCTACTGTCTATAACAACGAAAACTAACTTTATGTAAAAATATTTAGATAAAACCTAAGATAAACTTTAGATAAAAATGTCTTTTTTTTATGTATTTTGAATTCTTTGAAAGAAAATGTATCATTTGATTTTATTACAATTTTAGCTATTATTATTGTGTTTGTATTTTGCTTTTTGCTTTAAACGCAGTTTAAAAGTTAAGTTTTTTTATTTGAGTTTAAGTACTATTCTATATTTCTGATTAATTTATAATAAATATTGTAAACCTTTTCCTCTACCTCACCACATTTACGACACTGGGCATTGGCGCACACAATAATTTTTCATGGGGGCTTGGTCGAAGGTCAAAAGTCTACCATTCTGGTGTCATACCACAATACGCAGCCAAACATATTTTTTAAATTTTGTAGATTGTCGGGAACAAAAAACAGTAAAAAATAAAATACTAAATAAATACTCAGCATTAAATAATAAAATTATTAATAACAATTACTAAGTTTATCGAACTGTATAAAAGGAATTAAAATCAATCGGTAAAAAATCAGGGGCTGTGAGGGATGGTCCGGACCAGTTCCCCTTCCTTGTGTGCGCCACTGACATTGTGTGGACCGCAACAGATTGAAAAAATTAAAAGTAGACCGCTCCCTGAAAAGTCTGCCCACCCCTGTCTTAAGGCATAGACAACCTGGAGCCCGGACCTCGTCTCGTTCTCGACTCAACCTTAATAAGATCCTGCTTCGAATAATTTCAACGGTCAAATGTTATTTCAGGTTGTATTCTCCGAAAAACTAAGAATTTCGAACGATATGTCATCTGGATACATTTGATGACCATCATTCTCTGTATAGACTTAGGCCTACCTCCATACACCATCATCACTTATTCAGTCAAATGGCGGTAGTCGGTCTAGCCAATTTGTGCGAATTTAAGTAATACACATCTTTTTTTCTGTTTTGTACGAGTATTTGGCAACGTATGCTATGCATTGTCTACTTTTATGGGTAATAGGGGGCCTACATTTGTGTAGGGCCCATAGTCTACTTTAGCCTAAGGGCCCAGAACCTCAAGATGTCTTAAGACGCCTCTGGTCTTAGAGAGTGGATAATTTAAGTGGATTGAAATTAAATCTGACATAATCAAAAAGTAATTTAAAAATATAATATATGAGACGATCTAGATGGAACAAAAGATGATTATTTATTTATGGATCAGCATAACAGTGATAATGTACCTAATGTTGGATAATGTGCCTGAAGTATAACGAAAGACGAATATGACTAAATTTTCCTATTGTCCAATAATGACGTGAAATTATGACGAATTATTCAATAATTCGGCGTATAACATGATTAAATTTTATTTTATTTTTGGTGTTCAAAAGTGCGCGTTATACTTCAGATTATACAGTAGTTAATAAATTATTTATTATATATTAAGTGTGTACGTAATCAGTGAAGTACAGGGACTACATGCGAGGGAAGGGTTACATTTAAAAAAGCAGACGAAAAAACCGAGAAGTAATCTTTGTGCTAATAATAAAAACGATGTTGGTTTACAAGGCGAGGGGATTGGTCCCCAAACTCCATCCTCGTGTACGTTACTGTGCTGCTCGTAAAATGTTAAAAATATATGAATCAAATGTGAGATATCCACTATCCAATCCACAGAACCTCTATCTCTCTCGACACATTCAACAATTTTTAACCTTCAACTAATATACATTCACAACATGTCGAATTTTCGGGAATTAAGGTATTAGTATTGATATCTTAAAAATAGTTCTTGATAATAAATGATTAAGGATTGGAAAGAGAAGTTTTATCAGTCATTTGTATTTAAATTTATTTAAAGTATTTAACTGATAACGAATGCGAAACTTCGTGAGTAGCTTTCAGATAATACCTTGCAAACTCCCCTCCTCTCGTTTGCGAGACTACCAACATTAAAATTCAACTCCAGGTAGCAGACAAATGCAGTGACGCATTTTAAATTTTAATCACTGTGGTTAATAAAACTAAAACTTACGTGTCTGGCAAAGGCAAAATTTGTCACCTTCTGTATCCCCAACGTGATGCTATCCCGTCGCTTGAGGGAAACAAATGAAAAATAATATTCGCGTGCCCACATGGATTAATCACTAGTCCTCCCCTCCAGCAGGCAGGCTAAGAACCTTGACACAGCTACCCCTTCCTTTCAAAAAAAGGAGTCGGAAAACGACACCCACTAGCAAACAACCACTCCGCCCAAAATGTTACCTGAATACCAAATTACAGCGTACAGGGGTTTGAGGGCGGGTGCGCCAACAGATAAATAAATAAACCAACAGACCTTCTTCTTCCAACCTCAGCCCGCACCCTGTCTGGCCAGAAGCAGCCATATTTGTTGCTTTTTTTAACATTCTCAAATGAGTTTTAAAAAATACTAACAATGTGCTGCGAGATTTAACAACCTTGTTTGCCAGACATCGTTGCGCTTGTTGTTTCTTCGACAGAGTATATACCTTCCTTGGGGATGTAAAGACCCCTTCTTTGTAGTTGTTTAAGTACCCTCAAAAGGTTCGTTTGCAGTTGTATCACCTGTAATTAGGGCTACTACATTTGTGGAAATGTAATGGCATTTTTATTGGACAGCAATCAGACTGAATAGGAAATGGTAATGAGAATTCAAGAGATTCTGGTAAAATCGGATAGCTTACTAGATATCCTATAGCTGTAGAATGCGTATACGTTTTGCTCTTTGTACATTGTAAATTTATAAGTGGTGCATTTTCTTAAATGTATTGATTGAATCAAAAATGTTCATTTAAAAACAACAGTGTAAAAGAAGTTCTTGTCATAATATTTATCATTTTACTTCCACTTAAAGAAAGATAAATACAGTTTCAAATGCTGCTTGATAGAAAACTAATAATGTCGTTTTAAATACTCGTCAAATTTTCAAACTGAAGTTGCTATTTTTTTAGGTATTCAAACCTAATTTTATTTATATACATTATACTTAAATTAAAAATAAAATTACTTTCGACAATAATTTAAATTGCCATATAAATTCTAAATAAATTTCAATTCGTGAACTTGTAGTTAAATTTACTCATCCCGGTACAGCAGTATATAGTTTCCTTGATCATAAAGTTTCTTTCGACGAACTATATCACATTGAAATTATTTAATAATTTATTTCTAATCAGAAAATTAAAAGAAATTAATATAATATTTATATAGAACTAAACACTTGTTACATAGAAATAAATTCCCTCTTCCATATTTAGATAAATAATCAATCACCAACTTCTTTCACAAGCCGGGTTCCCAACTTAAAATATAAGTAAAGAGCTCAATTTTCTATAACACTGTGAAACTTTTTTTTTACGAAAGACATAACTTACTGAGATTTAAATAATACATTACAAAATCAAATCATTATCAAATACATTTACTAACTTCCAATTCCGGGAGAAATTTTCGTATTTTATTATATATTATTGTGTACCTATATACTGATCCGGTCGCAAAACTGATCGTCGTGGGCCCGCGAGACGCGAGTTTGACACCCCTGCTGTACAGTAAATCTTAATTACTTTACATAATTCAGTCACGCTCTCACAAAACTGAAGAAACTGAAGGGAGGAAATTACGGGAATTATGATATTATTTGTAATAAATATATCCTTTATTAAAAAAATAAAAAATACATTTCGACTAACTTAAGTCGTGGAATTTGATTAAGGTACTTACAATAAATCGTATGGAAAAAAGATCTGGAATAAAAATTGTTGGCAACAGTATTAATTTCTGGAATGCTTTTTAACAAAGGCAATCTGCCAGAAAACACATTCGACACCACAATCTTAACATTTCTCAAGAGAGAGAGAGATTAAATCCAATCCGATTCAGAAACTTCATTAATTAATTCCTAAGCCAATCCATCACAAATGGTCTTAGGCTGACATTTTACTTCAAGTAGGTAAGCCCAATTAATAATAAACCCAGCGATTCATGCCACCCCGTCTTCAGTGCCTTACTCATCCAATCCAACTTGACATTGAAACAAAGACCCCATTGTGTTTGCAGACTCTTTTCAAGCCCCTCTAAAAAACAAAAAGCCACTGCAAATAATGTTAAGTTGATGAAAAGGGGAGGGTGGGGTAGAGACAGAACAAACGTGGGCGAGGGTGTGTGAAATCCTGCGTGCGGCCCCCAGGATAGAGGGAGGGCGGGTTGCGCGTTGAAAAAAGGGCTACCACCACCGCAGTTAAGGTCATTGTGGGAGAAAATCACCAGCATGACCATATTTGGCCTCGTTTATTATGCAACAAGTGGTTTCGAAATTTGCGGGATTCGCCGCGCTGAAACGCTTTTTACAGACATGACTTTAAATCACTTTGGTGTAATCAACATAAGTGCGGTCATGCTTATTTAGAGAACAGGTACTCTTCTTTTCGGGAGTTTTATTTGTTTAATCCTGGTTTTTTGAGAATTAGATCACCTTGATAACGATTATTTTACTGTGTTAAGGACTTAATATTAATGCGAAGACACACTTTTTAGATTTAATTGGTATAAGTCAGTCAATGAATGATTATTTTCAGTCTTTATGAAATCTATTCATTTACAGATAAAATCGTTTAACACGAAACTGAGGGGATAGAAATTTTTTTCGTGTTAAAAGAATTTCTTGTTAAAGGATATTGCAAAAAAGTTCAACAAAATGGAGTTTATTGGTTATTTTATTTTTGTAGATATGTATATATGCACATGCATTTAATAAAAATCAATGAAACGAAAACACCCACAAGAATTTAATAAAATTTGATACAAAATTTTCAAGTTTTTTGAAAATAATTTGACAGTTTACCGTTGTATTGACTTTTTAGCATCAAATTGTCAATAAATTGTTCGATGTCGTTCATTTTATTATTCATTTCACCATTGGAAATGAATAAAAAAATAAATATTTGCGCATACTTTTTTTCATGATGTTCCTCATTTCGGATGATGAGGGAACTGAAGTTTCATTATTCGTTTCGTTTTCGTCACCGGAATCTGATCAATGATATTTTTTGAGCTTTGAAAATGTCTTCCATAATTGGGGCTGTGTACACATTATCATCATCTTCTGAATCATTATCATCATTGTCGAATTATTCCGATGATACAGTAGGACAGTCCAATAATTCATAAACTTTTCATTAAGTGTCTGGTGTTTTCCGTATTTTGTTCATTACCGGAAAGGAAATTCGATTTTCCTTTCGTGTTAAGAGAAAAGAAATGCATGAGAGAGAGAAACCACACAGTAGTTAGTCGGGACCGTTGTATTATTTCGTGTTATCCAATACTTTGTCTTAAACTTCTTCGCGTTAAATGTATTTCACTGTTGCTAATGAAACCAATCAAAACTGATACTTTTCTAATGCTTCGTATTGTTTGGAAACTTTGAAAAACATACCTCATGCAGCAGGATGTAAAGAACACAGTATTTTCTTTTCTGCACAAAGTTGAAAAAGAACTCTTTCGAGTCAGGAATCAAAAAGATTTCCAAACATCCATTTTAGTCAATATTTTAAAATTTCCAATTGACTAGTGCGTAATAATTCGCTAATAGTATTTCTATGTGTTGAATAAAAAATGTCTAATTTCTAACTATGAATTCTTTTATGTGTGTAGTTGCTTATTATAGAATTTCCAAAAAGGTATAAGTACAAACCCCAATATTACCCAATATATTCTCTACCCCAATATTACGAATAACCCCGATTTAACGAATAAAATGCCCGGTGTCCCGACGATGAATTCACTAAATCAGGATCCGCGATTCTATATATAAATATCAGTGGTACACGCAGGAATTTTTCAAGGGGGTAGGGGGTCCACGGTCAAATTCCACCATTCTCGTATCATGCTCCAATACACCACCCAATATATTATTTTGATTTTGTCGATTTTCGGGAACAAAAAAACAGTGTAAAATGAATGAATAATTAATTAATAAAAGTAATTATTATAACAAATACTTAATTAAATTTTACGTACTATATTTATAGGATTATAACCACTCGGAAAAAGATCAAAAGCTTTGGGGAATGTCCAGACCCGAGGGTCAACCCCCCTTTTGTGTGCGTCACTGAAAATATATATATATAAAATATATATATATATATATATATATATATATATATATATATGTAATAATTCCCTCTAACATACTTTTAATTAACTCTTTAATGATCTATAAATAATCTTTAATTCTTAGGTTTAAAAATAAACGTTGTAATCTTAATCGTAATCGGCTTAACCGAATTCTGTATTCCGCGCATTTTAGCCATCAGATCCCCAAAAGGAAAAGCCTATTCAACGTAATCGCGCTCCCTTCTCTGCTTGCCGCCATCACGTAAGATTGAGATACTTGCTGCTTTTTGTCTTTTGTTGTGTCCCCCAAAAACGCCGCTGTCTATGCAATGTTACGTAACGTAATTGTGCTTTAATCTGTTGATGTGTGCCTATAATAAAGGAGGTAAAAGCTATTCTGAAGAAGTCATTACCAAATCAACATTGATACTACTCTACACCGGCCAACACTACTTCAATCTATTACATATATATATATATATATATATATATATATATATATATATAAGCTTCAGTTCTACAAGCAAAAATATGAAGCAGATTTCGAATGAGATTTTAACTCACAAACTCAAACAAAAGACTCAGTTTCAGAAACAAATAAAGAAAAAAAAAAAAAGAGCAAACGCGCAGAAAAAAAAAAATTAAATGAAATTTTTAAAAAGCAGATACTGTGTCTCCTCTTACTGTCGTCCATTATTTCATCTACTTTCAAAATAATTCGAACATTCTATTCATAAAGGAAGGCAGGGTGCATAATTATTGCAATTATGTTCATAGAGAAATCTCTGCACTATTGCTAGGCAAGAAAAAAAAGACAAAAAAAAGAGGTATAATGAGATCAACAACTGATGGCGATTTAATGATGCGGAGTTCGTTTCTTTTTAATATAATTTCATAGGTCATTAAATTCCCGTTTTAGTTGAACAAAAACACATTTTTCACATTTCCTCTTCCTAAATATTTAACCTTCTCCAAAGGCCATTAAATGTAGTGTTAATATTGACTTTGAATTATGTGTAAGTTGGAAAAGAGAAAGAGAATGAGAAGATTCCCCTGAAAAATGGAGAGAATTTTGAATTAATACTTATATATTAAATTAAAGGATTATTGTGTTCATATTGATTGTTCAACGTTTGTTCTAGTGCGTTCAGATTTTTAATGTATTGAAAATTTTCTTATAAAGAAATAATGAAAACGTATTTAATGTTAATACAATAGGGGCAAATGTAAAAAAAAGTATAAAAGTCATAGCCGGCAGAATATTTTTCTTAAATATAAATAAAGTATGAATCTTCGAATTTGACAGAGAATTTAAACTTTTTTTGATAAATATAAACTAAATCTTTTATTATTAGAAAATATATAATTTTAAGATTGCTTTAAAACTAAGGAACATAAAAAATTTAAGCGGTTTTACAATTTATCCAATTGATAATTCTTCTCGTACATTATTTTTTCAGAAAAAATTCTACATTGTCGGTTTATTCATTCTATTTAAACAATGAATTAGTGTATGCATACAATTTGCAAATTCTGAACATTTAGGATTTCTTTGTGAAGAAAACGTGTCTGATACTACAGTAACATTGTGATGCATACACACAAATGTGTGATATTTTTATTTTGTAGATTAATTGTAAATAATAAAAACGGAAAAATATAAATTCATATAAATAAAATTTACGTTTTACTGTTTACATATGTAAATTAATAGTAAAATAGGTATATTTTGTAACTCATTTTTGGTTAATTACTAGAAAACTTATGTGTATATTAAATTCTGTTGAACAAACATTGTTTCGGGGATATAGCAAAGAAAATCGTCGTTTAAACTGATTTTTAAGATAAGTAAATAATAAATAAATGAAATATGAAATACGTGTTGCAAAATGCAAAATAAGTTATATCAAAGCACATAAAAAAACAAAAAATTTAATGCTTTATGTTGTAATTTGATAATGGTATTTAAAAAAAATACAGCAAGACCAGGCATTTATTCAGAAATTATAGCACTCAAAATTCACATTAGAAGGATCTCAGTCAGAAATTGATGTTCAACAACAACAGCGTTGATACTCTGAACTGTGCAATTTTGCATTTTTCCAAGCTTAACATTTAAATCGAATGACCTCTACAAAGTGGGTACCCAGCAGTTTTAAATTGCCATCTTAGCTTATATATATAAAAATTATCTATTCTCTGGAAAGATAGCTAAGCAAAAAATATAAATTGAATCTTTTCAGAGAAACTGTTGAAATATTATATTAGAAATGACTGTAACAAGAACTGAAATTTTTTTTGAATGCTTCTAAATACTGATGTACACATAATTTGTATCTCCTTTACGAGATGCCTATTCATTAATATTTTTTTTAGCGTAAGGACTTTTTAATGAAGTTTGCATGGTTCTAATTGTAATTATGATTGGAATAGGATATTTTTCACCCAGACGCATGATAAATAAACACTCCAAATTAGCAATCAATATATAATTACGCCAGAATTAAATTAATAAAATAACGAAACTCTCTTTACAAAACTTTTTTTGACACAAGCTCTCGAAAACAGAACAAGTAATTGTGGAATTTTAATAATTTCTTTGTCCTTCATATTAATAGAGTGAAACAAAAGACAAAAGCTTGAAAACTTATGAAATCACTTATCGAGTCTCCAAAGAACATATCTCATCTTCCTACCCCCTCTTCATCTTCTTTCCCTCCTTTTTAGGGGGGAGGGGAGGCAAAACCTAACACAAGGGTATAAGAACTTGGACCGTACACTGCCGTTTTTCCTATATATTTTCCTAATTCATGGCACCTAATACACTGTAGATGGATACAAGAACAAAATTTCTGTGGAACTTCATCCCCTCCACCCCCTCTTTTTTATATTCACCCCCCAGGGAAGGGGGAGGTTACATGTACCACAAGTCAAAGTGAGTTAAGATGTTCCTAGGGCTGCGCAATAATTATGTCATCTTTGTCGGTCTTTCTCCTCTCGGGGTGGGGATGACGGACGAGGGGCGGGAAAAATGATAAAAAAAATGTACGCTAAAAAGGGTGGTGTAGGGCGCTGGTTACCATGACAACGGCTAACAAGGTCTAGGGAATATTAGTGTGAGACCTTTCTTTTTTATATATATTATTATTTCCTTGTTGAGAAATATATGCGATCGATGAGTTTTTTCCCTTTTTTTTCCCCTTCTTCCTCTTGCTATCGAATGAGATGTTTTTTGTAAGGAGTGGGAGAATTCCCTTCTTTAAGAGGGGGTGGGGGATCTGAAGTGGAGGGAAAAAGGGCAGTTGGAAGTCTCAATTCTTCTCTCGTTTTTTTTCCCCCTTTTACGTATGGTTATCGTGTGTTTTTATTCCGATTTTCATGTCCGCTTCCTCCCAACACATATTGCAATCAATGATGAGTGGAAAAATTGAGGGAATTTGAAAACTTCTTTAAAAAAAAAATAAGATTGTTAGAGAGGGAATTATGAGGGCTTGCGAAATATGGCTTCACTCGAATGCATTGAAAACAAATGCGGAGGTATTATATCTCGTTTTTCATAACAAAACATTTCCAACCAAACCTTTTTTATGAATAAATAATTCTCAAAATATTGAAAAATACCATATTTTATCCTTATATATGTATTTTTCCTAATCGATTTAAAAAATTAGTTATTAATTGAATAATTGATATATAAACTCATCACTGGATATTGACCATATACTATAGCCAGTGGCGCACACAAGGGGGTGTCGTAGGGGTCCGGACTCCCCAAAAGCCCTTGATTTTTTTCCCGATTGATTATAATTCTAAGTATATAGTACGTAAAATTTAATTAAGTATTTGTTATTAACGATTAATTTTATTAATTAATGCTAATTATTTATTCAATAATTACTTTTTATTTTTTTTGTTCCCGAAAATCGACAAAATCAAAAGGAGCATGATACGAGAATGGTGGACTTTCAACCCTGGACAACCCCCTTGAAAAATTCCTGTGTGCGCTACTGACTATAGCCATTACTTACTCTAAATAGGTCACAAGTTTGTGTTATGCAAACTAACCTACACATTATGAAATTGTTTTTAACTATACAGCCCACTTTTCTTTGGCATAGTACTTCTTTCACTACGCATTTGGACTATTTATTATTTATCGATCCAGTACAACTAAAACATGACTAGAAAACTTAAATGTAATTAAATGGTAGTGAAATGAATTTAACCATATTATCTATACAACATTTTTTCTTAGAAAAAGGGAAACAGACTGAATTAAATTTCTGCAATAATATTAAATGCAATCAGATTTGTTAGGGAAAAAAATCTCAAGCTGATTTTTATTTTAATTGTAACTGGAATTTGATGCATCTTAAATGTTTATATAAGAAAAGTCAAATCTCTTTAATATCAATTCAAAATTTTATAACTTTCGTTTATATTACTACATTTCACAATTACCTTCAATTTTATTGTAGACCATCGTAGCGTAGTTGTACAGTAAACAGATACATGTAATCGAAAGGTCAGTGACATACACAAAGAAGGGGGGGGGATAATCCCCATAGTCCAATTTCTTAAAATTTTTACCATAGAGATCTAATTTTTACCCCTTGGTATTTACGTCTGCTTTTTTTAATGAACCTCCTTCCCTTCCAGGGTCTGAGTACGCCACTGCAAAGAGAAAAGATTTCGAATAGTGGGGTGAGTTGAACAGTGCCAGTTTATCCATTAGGCGTTAGGGGTTCGCCCAGGGGCCTGGATATAAGCTGGACATAACTAGATTTTCAGGTTATAAATTTCGATCCGTCTGTGCCAAGGGGGCCTGTAGATTTTCTGCGCCCAGGGCCCGAAATGAGCTTAAATAGGCACTGTGGTTGAACATAAATCTATCGGGGATTGAAGATATGTGTTGACGTGGATGTAGGATGAATGAAGGTGCCATCTTAGGTATCATTCTCGTCCCTATAGAAGGTTCAAAACTAAGAAGCTCATTGACAACATTTCTCGTGTTGATTTTCATGTGCTGTTATTGAACAATAAATTATACAGTTTTTTTTTATATTTATAATTCGTAGCAACATAATGCTATTTGATCTATTAATGAGAAAATTTTATTACTGTTTTTTCTTTCTTCTACTTTTCAAGTAGTTCGAACACTCTATATTTTCCTAAATAAATAGGAAAAAACACCTCATTGGGGATTTATTGATTATAACTTTTATAATTCTCATTTCAAATTTTGATTTGCTGAACATTTTTAAGCTATTATTTTTTTTCCCTATACACATTCTATATAAAAATCAATTATAGCCATAGAAATTTCCCATGTTACTTTCTCGACTTTTTAAAATATAATTTTTACGTGCAAGAAGAAAAATAATAAAATTTACAATTGATGACATTTATGTAGAATTTTTCGAAACAAGAGAGAAATGTGAAAAATAAAAGTTATTTAGACAGAAGCAAACGTCCGCTAAGATCGATTGATTATATTGAAAATATCTTAATATATTTTTTTAAAAGTTAAAAACTAGAAAACAACTGCTAAAAGTAGAGATGCCTGGGGAAGACTACTGTAGAAGGCCAGGGCCCACCCAAGGGTGTTGAGCCATTGAAGAATAAGAAGAAGACAGAAGCAAAGGATTGACAGACACAAGAAATTTCTATCACTCCGTTTCGTACAAACTGTTTTTTGCTTCAATTTCAAAACAAATTTTTGTAAAAAAAAAAAAATTCATGTTTTTTTTTTCTATTTCCATATCATAACAAACATGATCTTCAATTGTTAAGACAACAATAGAAAGGAATTCACAGACAATCACAAGAGAAAATATCCATCTGCAACACATCGAAACGCATTCCGACCAACCACAGACATTGTGTACTTAATCGTCTGGTGTCAAGCACTTCTTGAAGTGAAGTGAATTCAGACGATTGGTTTAGTAATCTAGGGGGATACTGTACAAACACACCGCTTCCATTGGCTGATTTATTGTGTCTTTGCTTGGTACCACATACATTGATATGTCTTTGTCATAATAGTTCTCACAGACATATTAGTAAGTGCTTGCTGTCTCTGAGGGATACAATACAAAGATTTTTTAACTATTATTTTCATACATGGAATCTTCTAGATTAGTTCGTCATAAAGCTAATGCTAAATATTTTTAGATATCTAATATTTAATACTATTAAAGCTCCATTAAGATTTAAGTAGTCAATTACATCTAAAAGAAATCATCGCAGTCAAACACACACAGTAATGATTGAATGGAGTTAACTATTTGACGAACTAACAATGTATTCCTTTAATCGAGTAGTCAAATTCTCGCTAGATAAAGAGCAAATATAACTTTTTAATTGAAACTAACGTACTACAATAAACTAAATTATATAGGTATAACTAATATACCAAACTGAAAGTATCTCAAATTAAATAAGCTCCAGCTACTACAAAAAGAAAATGTAATTATCCAACGTCTTTAACTTATCCATCTTCTTTGCTTCTGTGTCTTTTTACACCCTGCTACTTTTAAGAGCATTATATACAAAGCAAGATTCATTTCACTTCAGTTCTAACTTATTTATATAAATTAAAATTGGGAGATTAACGTAAATTCGTTGAAAGATGTCAAAACAAAATCATAACAAGTATGAAGCTACAAATAAAAGTGAACCTCACAACCGTTTTAATTAAAAAATTAGAAATTAAATAGTCGCATTAACCCTTTATCTACCGCATTATAATTTGCTGCAGTTTTTTTCATGCAATATTTTTTTTTTGAATCACTACATTGAAAATTAAGGGATATACATAAACAAAATACTGAACTTTGGGAAATTTAATACGTTAGAGTTAATTAATTAATTAAAGATATTCAACTGTAAAATCAATTATATACACGGTTTACTTAAAAGTAAATAGTCAAATCGTTTTGTAAGATCTTCGTTAACATACAAAAAAGAAAAAGAAAAAAAAAGACACTTAAATTTTGACATAAATTATTTTTTCGGGACAAAAATGACAATATTCGCAATCTGCTGAAAACGCAATTTCTGCTATAAAACTATTCGCCTTCCACGCTAAAATACTCACCATAGAATTCAGGCTGCCATACATCTTGGAAGAGTGGATTTCAAAGAATATTCCTGCTAAGTTTGGTCAGAATTTTCGTAAAAATGGTTATTCTATGTAATTTTAAAGTGAATAGGTACTTATAAGTACAGTCGGTAGATAAAGGGTTAACCAATCAGAATGATGAATTGATGGTTAATACCAACTTTTTGGATGAGGGGAGGGGTCTTAATTTTATATTAAACAGTTATGCAAATAATAAGTCCACGACAAACTAATTTTACGTAACTGAATAAATTATCATGACAAACTATGAGCAAAAATTAATATGAGTACTATTTCTTCCAAATCAGTATAAATGTTTATAACTGTAAGAAATACAGGGATTCATCTTCGTACTTTGGTAAAATATTTAGCACAACGGTTCTTAAACAGTAGTCCGCGAGCCTATGTGGGTTCCCATTGCCTTTGTAGGGGTCAAGCGGAGTTTCTTATGTAACATTAAGATTTCTTTCTTTCACAGATTCTGAAAGACTTCGTGGAAAAACTGAAAGATGTACCATACTAGATAGATTCGAATTGGCCCCCAATGAAAAGAACTCTACAAGAACATGTATTTTGAGCAAGAATATTATGTCGGGGAGGATTGCTCAAAGTCTTGGGGGTCCGCGATGTCATGCAGAAACATAAAGGAAGGGGGCGATCAAAAAGTTTAAGAACTGCTGATATAGTAGGGTAATAGATATTTATTTTATATTGATCAATTGATAAGTTATTATCGTCGCATCATGAAGCAACGCAAGGTCTATTGGATTTATGTGATGATTAAGGTATCCGACTACGTTCGGAACCGTGATTGTGCAAAAGCGCATAAATGGACAATTTTCATGATATTTAGGGTCACTTAGATTAGAATACATGTATAAAATTTTTAAGGACATTTTGACAAAAAAAATTATTTAAATACAATATTTTGGCAAAAAATTAACTTAGAATAATCTTTTTCAAAATGTTCTCCTTATGTGAAAAATGCTTCTATTATAATAATATTTTGCCAGTATATAGCTCAGACTTCTGTACAGAGGCTCAACTAGAATTTTTGAAAAATTCACATTATTTTCAGAGTTACCACCAATTGAAATAATTATTGGCGTTTTTTTCTTAAAATTGCTCCCCTCTGTTGTCGTAAAATATGGATAAACCCACTTCTGTTATATATTTCAAAAATTCAAGTTGAGCCTCTGTAGAGAGGTCTGAGATATATACAGGCGAAATATTATTATAATAGAAGCATTTTTCACGAAAGGAGAACATTTTGAAAAAAGATTATTCTTTTATTTTTTGCCAAAATATTGTACTGAAATAATTTTTTTTTTGTCAAAATGTCCTTCAAACAATTATATACATGTATTCTAATCTAAGTGAGACTAAATATCATGTAAATTATCCATTTATGTGCTTTTGCAAAATCACGGTTCCGAGCGTTGTCGGATACCTTAAGCTAATTGCAAATATTTTAAATGATTAAAAACATGTTATACAATGAAAAAAAAAAATAACAAAATATTAAACCGAGCTCAAATTTATTTACTGATGCAAAGGATTCTGATATACAAAAATACATCTATATAAAAACATTGAGATAAAAACAAATTATACCAAGAATAACACATATTTTTCCAAGGTTATTCAACTGGATTTCATAATATCAACTTCTTCAGAATTCCGCAAGGATTTAGTGAAATAAAATTTAGCTAAATTAGATATTACCAAATGATATACACACGTATTAAATAGGTAGAACTTGGAGTCAAGAAATAAGAAGACATTATAACAAATAACTCTCAATTCTACGATCAACTCTATTTTATTTGTATGAAAAACAACCCAAATAGATATATTACGCAAGAAACATCTCAAACACTATTCCCTGAGGCATCCTGAATACCATGAACTCTCTTAGGTAAATAAAATAAAATCCTATCAATCAAGACAGACAGAATTCGCAGCAGCATAAAAACAGCTTATTTTGAGAATAACACCTATTTTTTCCCAAGGGTATTATTCTGCAAACTTTCTTTCAATAAACACGTTAGAATACCCAGAAGTCTTCAAGGAATAAAAACTTAATGTAAATTAAGGGGACACAGTGTGATTCGATTGACAAAAATCGGTCAAAAATCCGAACTATTATTATTTTTTGGGGGGCGGGGTTAATATTTTTTATATAAATAATTTTCTATTGTCTCTGAAAATTTGAAAGTTCTAAGTTAAGAAAAGTCCAGAGTTGTGATAATTTTTATGCTATTTTTTATTCATATTCCAAAGGCAAATAAAAACTTCAAAGTGGTTTATTCCAGAGAGAAAAATAGCTAGTTTATCATCATTTAAAATGCTAAGGTTTTTTCTACTGCGCCAAATGCTTCGATATTTTTTCGAACTATTGCTTTTAATACGCGTCACAAAAGTTGGTACGCATTTTTGAATCAAAAGCAAAATTTCTATTTTTAAAAATAGTTGAATTTAGAATTTATACATTTTTAAAGGAATCTTCAATAAGCATTTATACAAAATTTCATTTTACGAATATCAATCATGTTAACACAAAACTCATTCCCAATTTTGTTATCACATAGTTTGACGTACTTGTAAATCACAAATTGGAAATATGTACGTCAATTATTGTAGGAGCAGTAGCATTTAAAACCTCTTCCTAATTCTTTAAATTTCTCTTAAAAAATTTAAATGATTAGCTTTTGTAGTCTTCTGGGCAAATTTTTTACACATAATACATTTACATAGGTTAAAAGTAAAAAAAAAAATCGTAAAAACAATCAAATCAAAGATTTCTTTTTTATAAATCGTACCACGTCCACTAAAAATGTTACTAGATAGCATGTAAAACGCGGCCAAATTTGAATCCAATAACATAAATACATGCTTGAAATCTGTGATAAACAATTATAACTTAAAATGAAGAAACTCTTTCTTCTTTAATAGGCCCATTTGATTCGTAGAAGCAATCCTAAGTATATGCTATTACACAATAAACATCTAACATTATCCCTTTAGGCGGATTAGACCCCATATATTGTGGTAGGCAAATCTAATAACAACCTATCAATCAAACAAACAGAAGTTGCAACGGCAGTAGAAGAAAAAGCTACCCAAAACCTACATACAGTGGGCGAGAATACGAATTTGGCAATGCTGATGACCGATAATCACATGTTTCCCAGCTTCCTCATCTAACAAACATGGATGGATTAAATTATAGCTGACAAACAAAGACAAAACTTAAAACGAGGACTACTACAGACGGATAACTGCAAACAGAAGACTAAAGATCCCTCCCTAACCCCTTGGCTACTTCTTTTTCTTTATTATGAACTTTTTTTCCGTGTATCAAACAGCGACAGTCTTATCTGTGGGTGTTTGTCTACAGGCAGCCATTATTTCTAGGCATCGCTTTCGCAATAACAATCTCCCTTGGGGTAACATCATATCAGGGTCCCTTTTGGCATAAGAGAGAGAAAGTTCCCTGTTACTCGTTCTTCCTTCTTTTCTTAAGCTACACAAGGGACTGGTAGAAGAGATGGGTGAAAAAAAGTAGAAATGAAATGTGTCGACCAGTCTTCCTTGTCCCTTAGAAAAGGCCTGGTACGTTTCCGTAGTCGCCTTTATTTTTTTAGTTTTCCTTTTCCCTTTCAGAGTTTTTTGCTTCTGTCTGTCTTTCTTTTGCCTTGTATTATATTCTCCACTGACGGTGTTTTTCTAAAACATAACCCTTTTCTAAGAGGGGACATTCAGTAAATGCGTTTCTGAAACAAAACCGTCTTCTTTTCAGACAGAGAGTTCTTGTGTTTTTTACGATTTGAGAAGAATCAAATGCTCTGTTTGGCATTTATATGTAGCTGTTTATAAATCAGAATAAATTGTGAGAGAAAAGCAAGAAGAAAGAAAAAGAGTTTAGAGACCTCTAATTTTATTCTATGATTTGGTTAAATTTCTAAACTATTTCTAGACGGTAAAAATCGAAACCTGTTTGGTTTAAAGTTTATCTTTTGTATCGTATTCGAAATTGAAATTTCTTTCTGTATCCTTGCAAAATGTTCTCCACTGAAGTTGTTTTTTAAAAACGCGTAACCTTCTTCCAGAAGGAGGACAATTAATGATTTATCTACTAAAAAAAGCAATAATATCATTAAAAAAAACTTGGTTTTTTCAAAATATTCTATTCGAATTTTGAAACAGAAACAAAAAAGTGCTTTGTAAATTAATATATTATTATTTTTTTTTTTTCATTTTATAAAACTTATCCAGCCAGTATTGATTTCGAAATAAAAATTTTTTTAATTATTGTTAATTACATATTGAAATTTCCATTTCCATCTAACCTAAATTGAAATTCAAGTCTATTTTCAAAAACGATTTATGCAGTATGTGTATTCTTAAATGTGATTTACGTAGATATTTTAAATAAATAATACAATTCAGAGGTTTTAAATTAGAGGCTTTTTAAAGCATAGGTTTTTATTAATACTGAAGTAGCATATTTTTGGTTAATGTAAAATAATGTATAGTAGTAAATACAACTTGAATTATTTTTAAGAAATAAACAAAACAAAATAAAACTATATAAGGTGATATATGTCATAAATGTAAATGATTTTTGAACATTTTATCTGTAGATATAGGTGAGAATTTAGCTGATATATTTAGACTGAGTTTAAAAAAATGTGTTATATGTAGAACGAATTCAAATAAACGAGTTATACGTAAACTGAATTCAAATAAACATGTTATATGTAGACTGAAATCACATCACACAATCATATTCAACTTTGAATATGATTGAGCATCTCTGAGTTAATAGGTTGGTTACAATTCTACTAGCCAATCATATAATGTTGAGTTGAGAATCCAAAAGTTTGAAAGATTTTAGAGATACACTAAACTAAAAATATAAATCACAGCGACAAAATAAGTTGTTTCAAAAATTAAATATACATAATGAATTAACTGTCTGGAAATCTTTTCACTTTTTATCAAACACAATCGCAATTCTTTCTTACTATTAAGGTATCCGACTACGTTCGGAACCATGATTTTAAAAGGGGCATAAATGTTAATTTTTAATATTTGTATCACTTAGATTAGAATACATGATAGAATTGTTTTAAGGGCATTATGACAAAAAATTATTTAAATACAATATTTTAAAAAATTAATTAGAAAACTTTTTTTTCCCAAAGTTCTCCTTTTTTAAAAAAACTTCTATTGTATTAATATTTTGCCTGTATATGCTCAGACCTCTGTGAGGCTTAAATAATTTTTGAAAAAATTAATTATTTTCAGAGTTACAACCATTTGAAATAATTATCGGCGTATTTTCTTAAAAATTTCCCCTTTTATTTTTGTAAAACATGGATAAACGACTTCCCAAAATTTTGGGTTTTAAAAAAATTTAGTTGAGCCTTTGTACAGAGGTCTAAACTATATGCAGGCAAAATATCAATGCAATAGAAGCATTTTTTACAAAAGGAGAACATTTGGAAAAAAGGTTATTCTAAATTCATTTTTTGTCAAAATATTGTATTTAAATAATTTTTTTTTTGTCATAATGTCCTTAAAACAATTTTATACATGTATTCTAATCTAAGTGACACTAAATATCATAAATATTATCCATTTACACGCTTTTGCAAAATCACGGTTCCGAACGTAGTCGGATACCTTAAACAACAAGAACTAAAATAATGGTCTATTCGCGAAGCGCACAAGACTTCAGATCTTATAGCACTTTCTTACTATCTTGTCTTTAGTAAAGTCTACAGATTTCTAGAAAAAGGGGAAAAAATAAAGAGACTTAAGTATAGGGGCTTAAAACCTATTCCAACTTACGCGACTGGGCTCTATTAACGCTTGGGCTTTACTACTCTACCCGCGACACATGGCGGGGCATTTTACTTTCCATTTGTGTTATATGTCCTTAGCAGGCGGGTTGGGAAGACCCCTCGGGGGTTCGTCTTCTTAAAACATCTCATACACTTGCCGTGGATGAAAAGAAGATGAAGACGAAGAAGAAGAAGAAAAGTGCTCCATAACTCCGGCTGTTTGATCGGTGAATCGCTTGCTTTAGGACAAAAAGGGGAAGACAAAAAAAAAGCAAAAAAAAAAGGGAGAGGGAAAAAATAGAAGAGGGGCAACAGAATCAAAAGAAACTGGATTAGTTTCTGTCGTACGGAGTAGGGTGAATAGTTTGTCCACATGAGATCTACACGTACATTTTGCCCAGAGCCTTGTCTAGCCGTGAGGGGGGAGGGAGGTAAAAAATAAGGTTGATCAGATCAGCTGAGCGGCTTAGGATGAAAAAAAAGTAAAACTCGACCCTTCAGGATTATTTGGGAGTTTTTTTTTTAAAGAAAAAAAAGGGAGGAAGACAAGAAAATGTGCCAAGAAAGCTCACAAAGTGGAAATTTTTAGCTGTAGAGTTCATATTGAATTTCGAAATGATAAGCTGGTTAGGAATGAAAGAAAACTTTACACTATCTATTTCATCCTTTTAGAATGTTCGTTGTCCCCCACATGATGGTCCTTTGGAAGTCGGTAATGAACTAAAGTCTCTAGATTCTGGGTTGAATTCGATAGTTAATGAGCGATATCGTTAATTTGAAAAAAAGATTGGTTTTTGTTAAATGTTTAAGCAACACTTGATTTCTTTTTAATTTACTTGGGATTGAATTTGCAGAAAATAAATAATGTTTTTATATTATTTACCAAAAAAGAAAAAGAAAAAAAAAAAGAAAGAAATTTTTTTCTATGTTTAACATCACATATTATGTATACTACGTGTCTTCCATACAATTATTTAATTTTAGAAAAAAACTAAGGGGTATTTAAATGCATTTTAGAAGAAAAAAAATCTTATAAAGCAAAATTTATTTCCAAATGTGATAGGAGGATTTCTGAATTTGATTTGAATCGCGTTAAAAATTCTTTATAAATAAAATGCAATGAATAACCTGAAAATTATTAAGTTAAAAATTAATGAAATGTTTCATGTGATTTTTTTATTAAGATACTATAATATCCAACATATACAGCAGACGATATATTAAAGGTTTTTTTCCTCAACGGGCTGTGTATTGGCAACTAAGCCTTTGCACAGACATGTTAAGTCCCTAAATGTAAGATCTATTTCATTGGTGGCACCATCTTGTGGCGGCTCTCGTTAACAAGCTTTGACGCTTAAATTAATTTTAATTCAAGCTCTTGTCGAATGCTAAATATTGCCGATATTTAGTTTTGCCGAGAGCACCAAAGTCAAATCAAGTCAGTCAAGATTACTCAAGATTCAAGGACCAGAGTCAAATCAAATCAGTCAAGATTACTCAAGATTTAAGGGCCAGAATCAGTCAAGGTTACTCAAGTAAACTTTTATATGTCACATAATCATATAACACGCGTGCCAACGATTTTTGCATCCAGAGAATCTATCGACTCAAGCTGGAATCGAACCCGCAAACTTAGGCTCAAGAGGCGGGCACGCTATCTCCAAGCCACTAATCGGACTTTTTTTTAAATCATAGAATGTTGCTTAAATATTATTCCACATCTTAATTTGTAAAGTTAATATAATTCATCGGAATCTCTATTTACTATAACAGGAAAGAAATTCAATGACATCAATTTGTTCTCTAATTACACAAAAAAATCAGTTCCAACAAATGCAGAGAAAGTAAATACCTCAGCAAAAAATATCATCACTGAGGATAATTTTGAAAAATTTTCTCTGAAACATTTCCTGTACACAAAAACCTTCACACGAAGTACATACGATATTCACAAGTTTATGAGTAAAATCATTGAAGGATAGGTAAGAAAAAAAATTACAAATAAGCTTATCCTCAAAAACCGATTAAAGATACAATCAGATTCGGTTCGTTACTGTTCTATTCAGAATGGCCTCTGCCAGAATTCCCGATAAGAAGTGGAAAAAGAAACGAACTGAATTTTAAAATACAAAACAAACGAAGGAAAGGGTTAGGAAAAACTCTCATGCTTCAAGGATAATTTCTACAGTTGAGATCAAGCAAAACCGGTACATGCTTTTCCCACTTTATTATTTCGATAAATCGTAGATTTGTTGAAATATCTCTCCTTCGTATTTATCTAAGCTAAGCGGTTCGAAACTATTATGAATTATTTTCTTTTTAATGATATGGACATTCATGATATCTTATAATTAGGAATTATTGTCCTGAAAAATGTTAGGAGAGACAATAACAGAATCCTATTTTCAAGGATTTTTAAGATGTTTAATACTTAAGATGAAGGTATTAAACTTAAAATAAATTTTTAAAAAACTCTGCATATTTGATTGAAAATTTCAATCAGATTCAAGTTAGTATATTTCCTTATTTAGTTTTAATTATTAAAATTTACTGTCTTCTAAACATTTTGTTTAGTGTAAAATATCCAAAATAAATTCTTTTTTCTATTACAGTAGAAAATTCGTAAAATATATGAGTTTTTATCACTAGCATTATAAGAGTAAATTTGTTATTATTACTTTTTTTGTTTGTTATTTTACCGTACAATCTGTAATATATGCTCTTAGAACTGGGAAAAAATAAATTATAAAGCTCCAGAGAAACAGATATTTAAATCAAATTTATTTTTTAGAGTTGAAAAGTATTCTAAAAATACGGAAATTCTTCGATGCAACAATTACGAATGAAACTGTAAGCAAATTATAAGGTATTGGATATGCAGTCGAACCTCTATATAACGAACCTCATATTGCGAATTTTTCTACACAGCGAACTTTTTCCTGGAACCTTGAACATTTCACGATTCTCTTCATAAAATAACCTCTCTATAGCGAAATGCATTTTCTATATAACGAACTTTTTCTTTTGTGATTAAATTTTTGTCCTCCCTTTTTTTAAAGTATTTCTGAAAAAATTTCAAGTTTCCCAAACTTTTTTGTCTCACAGACCCCTTTCCCTGTTTTCAGTTTGAAGTAGACCCCCAGCTTACCTAATTTTGAATTTTTTTCGAATTTACCAACTTGAATGTCTTTTCCACAGCTGGTATAGAGCTACTAACATTAAACGATTAAAATTTGCAACTGTAGTGAAGTATAGTGTTTAAACCCTTTAAAAAAAATGTTAATTAAATTAAAATTTAATTAACACATAAAATAACTTAGGGTCAATCTTGCCCGGGCCCCTAAATTTCCCTGGTTCTGTGTCCAGTTATTTCTCCCTTTTTTTTTTGGGAGTTGGCAACCAGGGAAATTGTTTTTCACTGGAAAATATCTAAAAATCGTGAAAATACACTCAAAAATAATATATACCACAAAAATGGTATGGAAGGCTAAATCACCTTAAAATGCTTTACCACGCACTATTGTATGTTACGGATAACAATGAAAAGTTTAGAGTTTTTCTCCAAGCGGAATATTAGAGACATAATTCTTGGAAAAAAGATGAAGCAACCCAAACCACAGACAATCAATCGTTGGGACAAAAATGATGAGGTGTCATTTCATAGACAGTAAATCCAGCCAATATGTCTATTTGTCTATTTAAACAACAGATGCAACAATCGAAATATCTAAAAGAGAAAGCAAATACTTTAAGACATTACTTTCAAGCAAGGATTTTTTAAGAATTGTTTTTAAATGAAATTTTCTCCTCTAGTATCAGAATTAATATTTAATTTGGAATCAAACAATGATCATTATTTTTTAAAAAAAAAAGCGAAAGGTTTTGTTTCAATGAATATTTTTTTTATAATGTGTAAATGAATTAATATTGCTAAATTAAATGAGAAATTTTGAACCTTATTCTGACGAGACTAGACAGAAAGGGCAGACATCTCAAATGACACTTCACTTTCCAGACTCTCACACCTATTTAACATGAGAACTAGCAGATGTTGAAAATAACAATTAAAAAAAAATTAAAAATGGGAGAAAAAGGACTAAAGAAAAATTTATGTATTTTAAGGGGGTCACTTCATTAAAATTAGTTAAAAAATGAAACGTGGCCCCTTCTACAACTAGTGTAAGTTAAATTTTTGCTGTAACTAAATCAGAAATATTTTAGCAATGTAAAGTATGCTACTAGTTAGTATAACTTGAAGGTAAAAAAGTTTACTTTAAACTGCAATTTCTCAAAAGTGTAGATTACAACACAAAAGGATAACTTTTGAAAATTTTACAAATTTTGTAACATTAAAAAAGTTTGTACACACATTAATACTATTTTAGTAAATAATGTGGGATTTTGTTAAAGAAGTTACTCAAAAAGAAATTTCAAGTAAATGAATTTTCATTGATTGGGAGCTTTTCCCGTGTTCACCCCACCCCTACAATGAATTTTTAAATTATCTACTAAATTTTTTATAAAATGCTGTCATTCAAATAATATGATGATGATAATAATCAATACACATACAAAAATTGTTGACTGTACGGTCAGTCAATTTTTTAAAAACGTTCCTTAAATTGAGCCCTCCTTAACGTTATGGAAATAGGGAAAGTGCTGCGTGAAGTGACCCCTTGACAATTTAGAATTCATTTTTAACTTTCTATTCTCAGAGAATTCTTCAAAAACATTCTATTATTAATATTAACTGGCAATACACTACTTAACTCCTTACCTGCCAATTAAAAGTTATACGATTCGCTCCCCAGCACCACCGTTTTTCTCATAGGCGGTCGTTTGCGGGGGAAAGAAATGAATTAAATAAGCAAATCCTTATCTGAAATAAGTCATTTTTTTACAAACACAAGGTCATTTTATTGCATTCCAAAGACTTCAGAATAATTTTACTGATAGCAGCGCAAAGAAAATATTATATTTCAGAAGGATCTACATATACGTCCGGGGCAGTTAACACACTAGCTGAGTGAGTCGTATATATATGTCCGGGGCAGTTAGAACACTAGCTGAGTTGAGACGTATATATACGCCAGTGGCACTTAAGGGTTAATGCTGGTTTTATAATCAGATCTTATAAATATATTATTTAAATGCAATCTCTTTCTTGTTAGTGTTAGAGCCAACATGTGTAATCGCTTTTTGTGTAGAATATATTTATCATATCTAATTTTATGAATGAATACATAATGATTTCCATTTTTCTTTTTTCTGGAACATTTTTTACAAAGCAAATATATTTTAAACGTGCGTCCCGCCAACGTAAAGTTTCCTCCAGAGTGACTGTACTCATTTCTAACGAAACTGATTCTGATCAGTAAAATTTTTCCTACACTCCCCAACCTGTCAATAATAATATTACTCACATTTAAGAAAAAAAGAAAAATTAATGACCGTTTTTCTAGGTAAATGAAATGAAACAAACATTCAGCCTGCTTAGTGAATCAGGAAGTCAATTGCACAAATGGACCTACCAAGCATCCCGTACCAAAACGATGGTACCACCATAATTGGTGGTTGATAATAAATATTCACGGATCGTCCCGTTGAATATTAATTACAAAAGAAGAAGCATCAAACGAGTTGCAATTTGTGGGGGGGGACACACCAGGCAATCAAGCGTGTGATACCCACGACCCAGAATTCCCTTACCTTGTCAAGGTTGTCCGGAAATCGGCTCCTTTGATTCACTTGGAGATCCGTCCCCAAAGGCTCGGCCCCGCGTGAGGTCGCTTGCCCCGCAGATTTCACCTGACATGGTTTCAGGAGGGCCCAGCTGACCACTGATCGTGCCGCGGTCACTCCTATTAGGCACTGAGCTGATTCGAATGCAAATATATTTTCGGGAATGGAAATTTGATTGAGAATTCTAACTGGACCAGTGTAAAGATACCTTGTTAGCATTTAAAGATGATTTTTTTTTCGGGAAAGGGGGAGTGAAGTTTTATGTAAAATAAGTGTTTATAGGTCATTGAGGAGAATTTGAGTTGTTTCTTGATTAAAGGTTTTTTAGATATATATTATGATAATTTGATGATAAAATATGGAGTTAACTTTTCCCCTAAGAGAACAAGTGTTTTATAAACAAGAAAGAACGACGTATTTTCTCTTCTTTTTTGGTATATATTTCATGACATTAAATTTTTTTTAAGCATTTGTGTGAATAGTAAGTAGATCATATGCAAAATTTTATCTAATATTTTTCAGACTCTAAATAATTTTAAATGACTTAACTAACATAGGCAATATTTGATAATTAATAGGGACGAATTATTTTTAACCCTTAGTTTTATTACAAGTAAGCAATACGTTGTTATATGCATTGGCACACATAAAATGTGTGGGTGGGGTGGGGTAAACGGGTTCAGACTCACCCCTCCCTCATCTCCCTAGATTTTTTCGATTGATTATAATCCTATGTATGTAGTACATAAAATTTAATTATTTGTCATTAATAATTTAATTTATTAATTTATTTTATTAATTAATGCTAGTTATTTATTCAATAGTTTATTTTTTTACTGTTTTTTGTTCCCGACCATCGACAAAATCAAAAGAATATGTTTGGCGGTGTATTGGTGTATGATACGAGAATGATGGACTTTCGACCCTCTACTCCCCCTTCCTCCCCCATGCCTTGGAAAGTTTCTGTGCGCGCCACTGATTATATGCATAATATTTAAATTCTATAGAAGTTTTATAATTCAATTTGAATTGCTGGTAAATAATGAAATCTCGATCAATTATCTGAAGTTCTTGAAATAAACAATATATTTCTTTTTTACATAAAGTATCATTGTGTTTAAAGAAAAAATTTACGATAATACTAAAAAGTAAATGAATGTGTTCTCTGATATTTAAAATTTTTGTCGATAATTAATCATTGAAAATCATTATATATTGATATCATATTTAGTGTTTCGCAGTCAAATGATAACAAAAGTTAAATTTGTATATTTCCGAATAATGTTGAGAAATTAAACTTACATTTGTATAATGTCGTTTGATGCAGAAACACTTTCATTAAATCTTTCTAATTAAATGTGTGTATAATTCTATCGTGTGTAATTCGATCATTTTTGATTTAACTCTTTATTTATTTGTGATTCGATACTAACTAACACTTCTTTGATTTTTTCTTTCACAACCTTATTTGTGGCACAAGCTGAATAGTAAACAATAATTGAAGAACCGTAAAGTATGCATAACTTTTAAAAGCCAATGTATGACATTGTTTATAATTTTAAAAAACCATTTAAAACCTTTAAAAATCCTCTTAAGAGGGTCCCCAACGTGGCGCACAAAAAGGGGAGTGCCCTGGGGGGTCCGGCCCCCCCAAAACCCTTGATTTTGTTTCCAGATTGATTATAATTTTAAGTACATAATACGTAAAATTTAATTAAATAAAATTAAACATAATTAAATATATTTATTTATTGTTTTAATGATTACTTTTATTAATTAATACTATAATTATTTATTCAATAATTAGTTTTTACTTTTTTTTTTTCCCCCAAAATCGAAAAAACCCAAAAGGGGGCATGATACAAGAATGGTGGACTTTCGACCCTGGCCCCCCCTTGGAAAAGTTCTGTGAGCGTGCGCTACGCGCGTAATCCTTTATAATTAAACTTGTATGAGAATTTGAATCTAAATTATTTTTAAGTATCTTTCACTCAAATTACTTATTGATATACTGATTGCCAATTTTTTACCATTTGCTAAAAATTTAGGCAATATAATTTACCTGAAACCAATATTTGATTTAAAGAATAGAAATTGTGTACAGAAAAAACGAATCATTGTATCTTTATTAATACATAAACAAATCAAACAAATAAAACGTGTATTTTCTTAAAAAAAAAAACGTTTGTTTTGAGACATTCCATCCTGTGATGACCATGTCTTCCCGGGTTTCCCCCGGTAAGCTAGAGGTGTGGGTTTTATCAAAATGATGAGAATAATTTTAATCAACTTTTATTAAGAGTAACTTATAATACTTAAGTTCTAATTTGACACTTATTAATTAGGGGTGAAGTCGAGCCCAAATTAAATCACGTATTTAAGCCCAATCCAAATTAGATCTTCTATCTCAATTATCCAAATAATCCTGTTACCCAAATTACTTATATCTAATATTACCTTTTCCATTTTTTGGCCCCTTGACCTAGAGAATATAATCTATAACTTTATATAAAAATTTTGATCCGCAAGGTAACTAATTCTTGATCCCCCAGATTCCACACTAAAATCTCTGGGGCCCCACGCTATGCTATCTATGCTATTGCTATGTTTGCCGCTACCCTTTTTTATTTTATACCCATTTACATATTCGATCCGTTTCTCTTTCTTGGTTTTTTGGGTTTTGGAAAAGGGTTTTTTGCCATTAATCGTGGCCGCCCAAAAAGAACATAGGAGTTATGTTAATCAGAAAAGACGCGGGGGCCCGCCCAAAACCCCCCCCAAGAAAAAAAAACGTGATTTATTAAGGGTTCTCAATGCCCTTAATAAATTCGATTCAAAAATCTCTATTTCTAAATTTCTTCGTTTTTCTGAGTTTTTTTTAAATTTTTTTAATCTTAAATCTTCATTTTAATTTTTATAATTTCAATATCTATCTTGACTTTAATTTTCATTGAAATTTTAATTTTAAAATTTTTAAACTTTTAAAATTTCCCAATATCTATCTTGACTTTAATTTTTCATTGCAATTTTAATTTTAAAATTTTTAAATTTTTTATAATTTCAAAATTTATCTTGATTTTTTAATTTTCATTATTTTCATCTTAAAAATTTTTTAATATTAAATTTTTAATTTTAAACTCGTGACAATAAATTTTACTCCAATAACAAAGGCCAACATTAATAATTACTGTTTAATTTGTGCCAACCCCACTTTACAATTCTTTTCCTTAAAATATTTATACATTTAAAAAACCTCCATTTTGGGTCCCAGACCCAATCTAACACTTCATATGGGCTGGTGCTTCTGCTCCTTTCTTAAAAACCGGGAAAAAATTGAACCCAATTTTTTAGAGATTTTCGGGGTCAGTCCCCCTGAAATGAAACTTTTTAAAGTATCTATTTCCATAATCTTAATCAATATATTATTTATATTTTCACAATAAATTTTTATCTCCACCCCTACTTTGGTTTCAAAAAAAAACTCCCAATGAGCCGCGCATCGTTTGTTTTTGTTAGTGCCTTGACTACGCCGCGTTTCCCTGAACCAGATGCCTCATAATACGAAAAATTACAACAACATATATATATAAAAATATTATACAATTACAAGCTTTTTTTCAATAAACCATTATAACAAAAAACCCAAAAGGGAATTTTCGCATCTCACGAAGTCATACTTCGAAGAAAAAATTGTGTGAATAAAAAATGTTTTCTTCAAAAAAAATTTTTTAAAAAGGGAAAATTTCCCAAAAAATTAAATGAACACTCATTGAGTGTTTGACTTGGCTTATTTAACTTTTAAGCACCGCCCAGACTTCCTTCTTTGCAATAATTCTTAAAAACCACTTGTTGGAAGTCAAAAAAAAATAAACAATACAACCTGATTTTTATTTTCCCGGTCTCCCACGTTCACATTCAACGTTGAGGTGTCATCACTTTTCATTCCTTGTTTGTACTGGAATTTCTTGTTGTAAGGCTTGTAATCTCCTTGTCTTCCTTTCCTTGCCTTCCCAATTGTGTTCTTGGCTGGTTGTGGTTCTTCTGTTCTCCGTCTTGGCCTTAGATTATACTTTTTTTTTCAAATGGAACTTCAGTTGATTCTCTCCTGCTTTTTTTCTATCTCTGGAAATAGTACTAGATGACATTTGTTTTTTTAAATTATTATTACTACTACCCTTTCTTTTGCCCCCTTCCTTTTGGGGTCCACTTGCCCCTGAATACCTGATCTTTTATTTCCTTGGTTATATTTAAACCTTTTTTTTTTATTTTAAAATTCCCTTTTGGGCTAGGTAGTGATCTGACCAGTGATTTTTTTTTATGGGTCCTCTCTGTTTTTTTGTATTGGATTTGTTTGGGTTTTTCCAACCCCTTTTTGCCTCTAACCTCCCGTTTCCCCCAGTTTTTTTTCTTTCCCATATTGTGACTCATTTAATCCGGGTTATTTTTTTCCGAAGTCGGTTTCCTGACTTGATCTTATACTATTTGGGATACCTTTTCCCTAATTCCCCTCGTCACATTTCTATGACGATATATTCTTTTTGATCTACGTTAACTGTTAATTTTTTCCCCCGATTTCCATTTTAAACAATATTGTTAAATTTCCCCTAACTTCAAAGGATTTTCTAAAAAAGGTCCCTCAAATTTTTTTTTTAAAATTTTAAACCCTTTTACTTTGTTACCCCTTTGAACTTACAGGGTGTTTTTTCTAATAAAACAATCATTTCCCTTTTTATTTTTTATGTCCTTTCTACGTCTATTATAATATTTTTCCCACCTTTCCTTTTTAAATTTTTTCTTACTTAGCCCAAGCTTCTTTAAAGCTTTTTTTATATCTTAAATTTTTAAATTTAGAGTTTTCCCGATATCATAATTTATTTTTTGAAATGGTGTAATCAATTTTCGCCCACAAAAATAACTCAGCCGGTTTTTTTCCCGTTGTTTCATTCACCGCCGTACGAATGGCGTAAGCAAACTCACGTAAATTGACCCCAAGTATCATGTTGATCATTGAAATTTTGCAATCATTTTGCACTATATCTCGTTAACTTTTTTCAGTCCGATTTGCTTGTGGTCGATATGCAAACAGTCTTCACATCCCTTTATGCCTAATTTTTCCCTTTAAAATTTAAAAAATCTCGGATAAAATTTGGGGGACCATTATACTTATTAATTTTATTGGGCTTAAACGCGATATAAAGTTAAAAAAAAAATATCCGCAAATTTTTAACGAGATGAGGGCCTTTTTTTAAGGGTATAATTTCGGGCCCATTTGCGGGAAATGATGGGTTTATTACTAAAATATAGCGGTTACGTCTTATTCTCGATATAGGATCGGGCCTAATAAATCTAACGTCACTATCTCATTCGGGATAATTTGATAAAATTGGATTTAACCGACCAGCTGGAAACGCTTTTTTATAGTTATTAGCGGCACATATGGCATGTAGAGACATATTGATCAATAAATTTTCTCATGTACGGGGGGGGAAAAAAAAAAACGTCCGGAATTTTATGATACGTTTTAAATCTGCCGACGTGTCCCTTATTGGCTTGTCATGAAATTCTCTCATTATTTCATTCCTTAAAGATTTTTTGGGAAAGTATAAAGCATTTCACCTAATGACGTTGCGTGTTTCGCATTCAATCCCCTTTAATTAAACGGAAATCGTGGGACCCAAATTTTCACATATCGTTTTCATTAAGGAGTTATCTTCCGGGTTTTCTAAATATCTATATATATGACCTAATTCTGGGTCATTTTCTGTTTCCCCTATTAATTGTTCTCGCAAAGTAAAATACCCAAAACTTTTTATTATGGCACAATTAATTTTATCACCCATTATACTATTAATTGGATTCCTTGATAGAATGTCGCCCACCATTTTGAGTTCCCCGGGCTATGTTCCCATTTATATTGAATTCTGCTAACTTTAATTTCCCATCTAATCATCCTACTCGATAAATTTTTGCCATGTGTTAGGCGTGTTAATGCGGCGTGATCTGTTATTACCTTAATTGGTTTAAAACTCCTAAAATGTTCTAAATTTGTTCAAAAGCCCATACTACTGCTAGACATTCTCTTTCGGTTACTGTGTAATTCCCCTCTGCGTTGTTCAGTGTACGTGACGCAAAACGACCCGGGCTGTTTTTTTGGTTTAGTACTGCTCCTAAACCAATCGAAACTGGCATCTGTAAAAAAACTCGAATGGTTCCTGAAAATTTGGTAATTTTAAAACTGGCCTTTTTTTTACCCCTCCTTGACCTCTTCGAATGCCTTTTGTGCTTCATTGGACCGAAAAAATTTTTTAAATTTTTGTTTAAGATTATAAAGTGGCTCACAAATATCCGCATAATTTTTTTAAAAAATTTCGCGTACCACTGGGACATACCTAAAAAATTAGATACCTCTTTTGAGTTCGGGGGGGTTTCATCTCTTGTATAGCTCTAACCTTTGTCTCATCTGTTTTTAAATTTCCTTTCTTTACTAATAATTAATCCTAAATATTTCAATTCATCGCACCCGAATTTACATTTTTTTCCCTTTTTTAATGTCAATCCCGCATCCTTTAAAAAGAAAAAAATTCCCTTAAATGTTCAACATGGTGAGTGAAATGATGGAACGCGATGATAACGTTTCCATTGGGCCTTTTACAAACTTCCCTATCACCGGTTTTAGGATTATGTCCCAAATTTCTTTTTGAAAATTGGGAGCTGCTTTTCCCGATAAACCAATGGCATCCGCTTGAAAGCATAAGTGCCACTTTTTTCTACAAATGCGGTCTTAACTATATCGCTGGGGTTTACTGCCATTTGAAAAAACCCACTTCTTAGATCAAGAATGACATTATTTTTGTATATGGTATGTTCGTTAATAAATCATCTATTAACGGTAAAAGGGGATCGCGGATACTTTTTGATCGAATTTAATTTTCTATAGTCTACTGCAAATCTATATGCTTCCCGGGTTATCCGGTGGTAACCCATTATTTTCTTGCATAATACAACGGGTTTACCCTATGGGGACTGAATTGGAACAATCGTTTCCTCTTGTAACATTTTTGTATGTGAAAATCTATTATTTTTCTTGCTTAGTGCGATCATACTTATAAAAGGGCCCTTGGGAAACTACTGGTGGGTTATCTCCCGTGTCAATTTCATGGGTATAAGACGAGTAAGGAAACCCGGGTTTATCTGAAAATAACCCTTTAAAACTACTAAACAATTTTTTTAGTTTTTGTTTTTTCACTTCCCCCAATTTTTTTTTTAGATAAATCTATCTCAACTTTTCCTCTTTTTAAATTTGGGTCAACCACCTTATTTATTTTTAGAATTCTGGAATTTTCAACGATTTTTTATTAAAATCTAATACTTTTTTCTTGACGCACTTATGAAATCTATACCCAGAATACATGGGTACCCAAAAACTTTTAAACACATGAAATGACCAATTTCTTTCAGATTTCTGATCTTAATTTTTTAATTCTACTCCCCCCGTTTTTGGGATTTCGCACCCTGTGTGCTGTTTTTTTACCTGGGCTCGCGATTTTTTATTTGTTTTTTAGAAAAAATTTTTCTATATACTTCTTCCCATATAAAAGATTTATCTGCTCCGGTGTCCCCCCAAACGCTTTTCA
The DNA here is from genome assembly GCA_019973955.1 of Trichonephila inaurata madagascariensis. NCBI lineage: Eukaryota > Metazoa > Arthropoda > Arachnida > Araneae > Nephilidae > Trichonephila > Trichonephila inaurata. The sequence goes on from BMAV01016566.1 coordinate 108,349, forward strand.
AAAATGTGTTATTTAATAATATAGGTACGTGTGGAAAGGGTTTTACGGGGGCTATACATATTGGAGAAAGTCTAATTGTCTCTCTTGTCGACACCTCTTGAGGGGTTTATCATTAACCTTTACAATATTTAATCGTCCCCTTTGCGTCCTATCGCCCCCCGGTTGAAATTATCACTCCCAACCCCCTTTTTTCTACGGTCCCCTCTATTAAAATTATCATTTCCTCATTTTTGAAATGGTAACCCCCTTTTCTGAATTTTGATCATTATTATTAAACCATTCCTCTCGAACCCTCTATTATTTTGACGGCTATTTTCGTAAAAAAATCATTTCTGTTATTTGGTCTATCCTTATTTCGAATTCCTCCCGTTTCTACCATTAGCTTCAAAAATTTGGCATCCTATCGCATTTTGACCCCCCGTCTTTTTTACATTATGGGTTCCCGATAACCCCTTTGTAATTTGCAAAAAAAATCTCTTTTGAATTTTGCCAGGACTTCTAAAGTTGTATCGTATTTTTTTGGATTTCCCAACTTCCACGTAGTCCTGTACCTGTTGGGTTTGAGTCGGGAAATAAAATATGATCCACTAAGTCTGCGGGGCATTTTCCCAATCCTAAACTTCTTTTTTATTTTTGTAATCTATATACAAAATCAAATCGCATCCCCGATTTCTACCCTGCTGGGATCAAAAAATCCGACTGTAGTTCTTTTTTTTTTTTTGATCCGGGGGGAAAACTTTTTGCTAATTCAGCTTTTTAGCTGCGCAAAAACCCGTGGCTGTATTTTGCACTAACAACGACCCAAATATCGAATACCAATCTTGAGCCCTTCCCTGAGATGACTTTTTAAGTAAGCACCCTGAACAGATTCCGGGATTTCAAGTAACTGAATATTTTGTCGATGCACTCAATAAACTCTGGGAAAAATTTCTCCGACCCCGAAAAGGTTTTCATTTCAGGTAGGGTATTTTTCCCCCACCCTTTCCAACCCAGAATTTAAAAGTTCCCGGGGGCCATTGAGACATTGCCATCCTGTGATGACCATGTCTTCCGGTTCCGCGTAAGCTAAAAGGGTTTTGGGATTATCAAAAAAGATGAGACATAATTCTTAATACAACTTTTATTAAGAGTAACTTATAATACTTAAGTTCTAATTTGACACTTATTAATTAGAGTGAGAGTCGAGCCCAAATTAAATCACGTATTTAAGTCAGATCACGCAATTAGATCTTCTATCTCAATTATCCTAAATAATCCTGTTATCTAATTACTTATATCTAATATTACCTTTTCCAGTTTTGGTCCCTTGACCTAGAGAATATAATCTATAACTTTATATAAGAAGATTCTTGATCCGCAAGGTAACTAATTCTTGATCCTCCAGATTCCACACTAAAATCTCTGAGCCTGCTACGCTATGCTATCTATGCTATTGCTATGTTTGCCGCGCTATCCTTTTATAGTATATCTCATTTACATATTCGATCCGTTTCTCTTCTTGGTATTGGGTTGGAAAGGTTTTGCCATTAATCGTGGCCGTCAAAGAACATAGGAGTTATGTTAATCAGAAAGACGCGAGAGACGTCACAGTTTATATAAGCGTCATTACACGTTTCACGAAAAAACGGTTTTGAATAACACGACTTTCGTCAGAGCTTAAATAGCCATATAATAGAGATCTGAATCTTTACACAATTACTTTACAAGTTAAAAACCTGTCACTTGAAATCGCAGTATGATAAACATGCCGCAAAGCGTGAAAGAATTTTATATCGTAGATTAATAAGCATACAGAATCATGATGAGGAAACGATGACAGTATATGCAAATTTACTCTTTTATGTAAACATGCGAGGTTTATAATGTAAATTTTATCTCGATGTTAGATTGAACTTTTAAAGTAAGTTGTTTCAAAACCTGTATACGTGCCTTTTGAGCAAACACGTCTTATATGGGGGAAAATATTATAATTTAATATTCCTCCACCTATGATATTAATTTATTAAAATTTTTGTATGTGTGTGTGAATGCAGTGTTTGTTTCTTACGCAGGTGACTGTGTTTGTACTCGTTTTGTTTGCAGTTGCGGTAGGGATGTTGATGTCTCAATTTCGGGTTTCTAGAACAAGGTTGTAGGTAAAATTTATTGAAAAATAAAGTTTTTATCAAAAATGCCATCTTATAAGTTGGTAAACACAAGTGAAATTAAATTTCTATCTTCATAATATTAAAGAGGATAAAGCGTCATCAGGTACCTTTATTTTACGTCGAAATTTGCAGAAAAAGCTGGTTTTGCAAACTGAATTTTTGCGTAATTCATACATTATATTTTTTAGTAAAAATTACTTATGTAGGCCTTGTTTATAATTTATAAACTTTGTTGTTATCAAAAGTACTGAATCATGGACTTGAGAAAAACCTAGGAGAAAACTTAACAAGGCTTATAAAACAGATTTTGAGTTAACATACATGTTAAAAGTTAATTTAAGATTAAGTTTCCTGTGCACATACTTTAAGAAAATCAAGAAACAAGTTGAAAGAGACATACTCTAATTATCTCCGAACAGAGCAACAAAAACAATTTCCTAACAATTGTTTTAAATATATGATTATCCGATCTCAAACTCGTTAATTTTTTGCCTTCTTTTTTACTTGTAAATACAGACAGTGCGCAGATTTTTCTGTTTAAAAAATTTTTATACGAATTTAAATTCAATCTACTTACAGCTTTATTCAGTATTGAAAATCTTGTGTAACTCACTTTAGTAACATGATAAAAAATAAGGATACTTTTTATCGCCAAAAATAAAAAAAACAGAAGCCTACAAGTTGTAACTATATCAGGGACCATAAACCTATGGTACGCGTGTCACATGTGGCCCACGGTTCAATTTTCAATGGCACTTAATATTTGAGTGTCAATATTTGAGTGGATGGAAGTTGATAAATTTGTAATGAACCTCTCTCTTATTTTTCAAACATCTTCAGAATGATGGACATTTAAGGAATTACGAAAAAACCTTAAAGATAACTCCAAAGATAAATTTATTTGTTTAAAGAGAAAAAATTGCATGTACTCTGCTTTCCGCTTTAGGTTCTACATATCAAAGTAAAAAATCTTTCCTCATATGAAAAATATTTCGAGTCCGCAAAGAAATTGTTTAACAACTGAATGCTCAAAATCGTGTCCAATTCAAAGTCATACATAGTACCCTGGATTTTGTGATACGGAAATATAGAGTGGTGCAAGCATTAGGATCGCATTAAAATTTTTTTATTTATCTTTTTATTTAACTATGATGAAGGGAAATACTTCTGTTTTATATGTTGGCTCTTTCTTATTTTTATAAACATATGTTTAAAAGTACTATATGTACAATTTTAATTTTTTGTTTTGTTGAAGAAATAAATATATTTCATGCAGTTTATTTTTATATTAAAAAATATCTTTAAATAATGCAAAATTAAAAAATACTTAATAAAACTGTAAATATCTATATTATTGACTTATATTCTCTATCTACATTCTTTATCGTGGAAATCTAAATGTTTCAAACATGCTCTGCTGTGTGACACGATGAATTTTATCGGTAGATTGGTTTGCAATGTCAGAGCTAAAAGGTTGCCGACCCTTGATCTATATCTTTATTATCAAGCTTTGCAGAAGTAATTACTTAAAACACTCTTTTGAAAACGATTACAGTGAAAATAATATAATTAATATTAAAATGTTATGTTAAATATAGGCTCACCATCAAGGCTTTTAAAACACATTTTGATGTAACAATATACATTTTTTTATGATGAACGATTACGTAATTTTTTTCTTTAAAACTTCAATCTGCCGTTCAAAAAGCTCTTAGCATAAGTAAAATACTATAAATTCACATAATGCTTAGTAAATTATTAGAAATATTTAAAATAATGTTTTTTTAAAAAAATATACTTGTGTGTGTGTGAACTAGTTTACTGTTCATTTTTTAATTTTTTTGTTACACCGGACTTTATAATGCAATTAACTTTTATAAATAATTTTACTTCATTTTATTCTAATGTTTTTTTTAGTATTGATTTTAATATTGTAGATTTTTATTTAAAAAAATCTTCTTATCTTTTATTTTAATTAATTTACCTTTTTTATCGACCTAAAATAATTAATTATTTCTCCTTTTATTCAAAAATATGTATTAACTTACAATTAAATATCAATGTACAATTTATTAAAACCTATCAATTCATTAATAAATGTTACGTCTTATTTCATGCTAATCATCTTCTGGGGCGCACAAAAGTATGTGCGATCAGATGGGCCAAAACTATGGTGCATACATGTTATATACAACAAAAGCAATATTATTCATATTATTTAAAAAATTAAATCGATCACGTATCAGTATGTCGAGGGCAATTATTCATCAGTTAACAATGCTTGGTGTTTTATTTCCTTTTTCATTTCAATTATTATATCTTGGAAATTAATACAAGCAACGATAATTTAATAAGCATAATTTGTAATACTATGTGTTTAGATCACGATTTTGAACTACAAGTCGAATTGTAACAAGCCTCCTTTAAAGATATAAATATTCATAGCCCATTTAGACTTTTATTAATGCATATGTATTATGAGGATACGTGCAACGGATTTAAAACGTCATTTTCTCTCAATTCATTAGTAATAAGGCATAAGAAATGCAAGCGTTGATATTTCTATGTATTTATTCCAATAAAAACATGATTAATTCCAGTTTATTGAACTTTATTGTAACTTTTTATCGAAATAATTGAATGGTCAATGATGTTCAGTGTTTACTTAAATCATTGAGAGAAAATGTTTATTTGAATAAAACATTCCATTTACGTTTTTTTTCTCTAATAATAGCAATTTTAATTTAATATAATATCAATTACATTATAAAGCTAACCTTTTAAGAGTATAAATATTTATTTCATTCAAAATTTGACGTATTGAATCGTAGTCAAAAAATATTACACAAGAAACAGCCACGAAAATTTTGTTTGTGATCATTACATTACCAAATTGTAAGGGTTAAAATGATAACAGTTACATATGATCAATTGATGAGACATTGCTTGAAATATATTGCTGATTATTTTAATTAATATACATTAGAAATCACAACACTTCATATAAATGCTAATTAATTGAATGTATCCTACTTAATAATCCAATGATAAGTTATAATATAGCCCAAAAAAATAAAACAATTTTACTATATTTCTTTTATAACACACAAAACTGTTTTTAAGGTATCCGACTACTTGTGACAACTTTTTTTAAAAAAATGGAAATATGGGGATTTTTTTTGGGGGAGGGGTTAGATTTATTTAGTACATTTTAAGAAAAATATTCTAAAATTAAGAAGAAAAAAAAGAAATTATATTATTACTAAAATGAGAAAAAATTGGTACAAGTTCACAAAAAATTACTAAACGGGGCCCATTCTGAACAAAAAGTTTACGAACAAATTTTAAATTTTTGTGTGTTTCTTTGCTATTCATTTTTTGAAATGACCTTCAGGATAAGAGATATTTTAAATTTTACAAAAACTAGAGCCCTTTATCTTGGTTATTATATGAAATTGCTTTTAAAAAAACAGTGATTATATTCATATAAGGGACTGTAAATTTTGTAATGAAATTGTGATTGATAAATCTGAAGGTTAAAACACTTCTACTATTATACACAGAACGTACACAAAAAATTTCAGATAATTGTTTTCAAAACTGTTTGAGCAATCACTGTCCCCGTTTGAGCATTTTCAAAAAAATCGCATTTAATGTATAGCATCCTGCTTGAAGTAATGGCATCTGCTTTTACTAAAACATTTGTAGTTTTTGTTCTAGTGAATGGAAAATAATAAATTTGATATTTTTATAAAGCTAATAAGATGGCAATTAAAATAAAACTATACATAAAAAATTTATCAATTTGTGGCAGAAAATTCTAGTTTTAGGGCTACGTTCGGAACCATGATTTTAAAAAAGCGCATAAATGTATTATTTTCATGATATTTAGTGTCAATTAGATTAGAATACATGTATAAAATTGTTTTTAGGACATTAGACAAAATATTTAAATACAATATTTTGAAAGATGGTAATCTTAGAATACCTTTTTCAAATGTTCTCTTTTGTACAAAATGCTTTATTGCATTAATATTTTGCCTGTATATAGTCAGACCTCTACAGAGGCTCAACTATATGTTTGAAAATTCACATTATTTTACGAGTTACAACAATTTGAAATAATTATCAACGTATTTTCTTAAAATTTCTCCCTTCTGTTTTCGTAAAACATGGATAAACCGACTTCCAAGTTATGCGTTTCAAAAATTCTAGTTGAGCCTCTGTACAGAGGTTTGAGCTGAATGCAGGCAAAATATTAATACAATAGGAAGCATTTTTTACAAAGGGAGAACATTTGGAAAAAAGGTTATTGTAAGTTATTTTTTTCCCAAAATATTATATTTAAATAATTTTTTTTGTCATAATGTCCTTAAACCAACTTTATACTGTGTATTCTAATCTAAGTGACACTAAATATCGTAAATATTATTCATTTACACGCTTTTGAAAAATCAGGTTCCGAACGTGTCGGATACCTTAAAAATGATTTTTAGATTTCAAAATCAAAATAAGATCTATTGTGTGATTTTTTTTATCGAAAGCTATATAAAAGCCTCATTACTTATAACATTGGTGTAGCTCAAGTTTAAAACCCCACTCAATGATCTGCAATAAACTACTTTTATTCCTAGTTATTCCCAATACACCAATCCAACTTCAAAAAAAAATCAAACAATCTTCTTTCATATCGTCGGCTTCAATAATGTTCGATGCATGCTCACTTTTCCATTGAAAACTTCCAAATTTTATTTCGACTCGGTGTAGGTGTAGGAGGCACGGAACACACGTTGCACCATTTGAGTGACACCTGTATGTGCGTCCCCGGTTTTACACCAACGAATGGATCCATAAAACGCCACATTCACGGCGATATGCCATGCAAAGAGAATAAAATCCGCTTTTCAATCGAGATTTATGAGGGACATACTTTCTCGCTGATCTATTATTTCTTTCAATCAGCCAAAGCGTCGGCGTTGGATGAACCTTATAAATTGAGTTTTAAGTGTGTCACATGTTGACCTAAGCCTGTTTTTTTCGCTTTTTAAAGAATTTCCCCCCTTTCACTTTTAAATATGCGTCGTTCCCATTTCTCCAGCCCGTTCTTGAGCAACCAGTGAACTTGATCTGAATAACGTGTTGTCGAAGGACCGGATGAAATTTGAATAGATTTGAAAAGAGATGACATTTTCATGCCCAGAAGGAATGGAAATTGTTGTTGCGAAGAGATGAACGGTAAAAGACGTGCATCTTGGAAGATGTTATTTCAAAGTCGTACTGAAAAGATATTATGTGGTTCTTTTGACTAACAACTATAGTGAATATTAATTGGTTTCTAATGCGTTATTAGGCATAGAAATTACTGATTGATATAATCAGACTAATTTAAACGTATATCCAACTATTTTGAAGAGTGAATTTTAGGTGTTTGACGTTAGGGCCATTAGAAAAAAAATATACATAGAAATATGGAGGAAGAGAAGATGGAATAATATATAAAACTATAGAGTTTTTAAAGTTGTTTTTATAGTATTTATAATTTAACTTATAAGAATGTTTTTTTTTAATGTATTTTTTTGAAAAATGAAATTTTCACGATAATTTGTGCACGTAAAATGGGATATCTCCAAAAGAATCCAATCAAATTCAATTAAATTCATAACATAAATATCACGTGCTCTTTAGAGTGTAACAAACCGCAGGTTTTAGGATAGTTGCATTTAATCACATTTTACAGCAATTTTTAGCTTAGAACATACAATAATTTCGACGAAAAATCATTAACATCAAATTTAAATGCTTATAAAATATTTATTTCTTAAAATATTTTTTTACCCTGCGGTTTGTAAAACTTCAGGTGGTTCAAGAAGTATATCAATGAAATTAAAATTGCATTATGTCCAATGAATTTTTTTCTATTACGTTTTTCTTAAAAATAGTTTTCATTTTGAAAAATATTTTTTTCAAAACGAAAGGTGATATATGTTATTTATTTAATAATTATGACTCTTTAAACCTATTTGTGTTCTTTAAAAAAATAAAAAATTTCTGAAAATCAATTTGTGAAAAATTGGTCTCTCAACCTAAGGATCAGTAGCAAAACTACGGAATTGCATAAGCATGATCGAAAATTATACATTAATGCGTGGAATTTTTTCAAACAAGCCTCATGGGCTTTATAATAAGTGATGATAATGGAATTGTGTTCCCTTTTGATGAACTGGAAATAGTTTTATTAACTTTCAGTTTATGTTACAAACTTACATAAATTAAATTTCACGAATATTGAGCTAAGCCGAAGCGGGGAATATTATATAATAGAGTCTATCAGAAAAATAACTGTTCACACATATACATACTTTATGATAAGGAATAAAAAAATTAAATATAAAAAACAATTGTCAAACATAAAAGAATTGACTGTTAATTTGAGCGGAGACAAGAAAACAAATGAAGAGTGTTCAATCTTTTCTTTTCAAACATGTGTTCAGTCACAAAACAAATTAAGAACTAGGGAGCACATGTCCCGATCAGGTGGTCAGTCTGAAAAGAGACCCCCATCATTTAAGTCCCCAAGCAAGCTTGGAACTCATTTATCGACCCACTGCATAAAACTTTATTTGCTGAGAATATAGGTATTATATCATATATAAAATAAAGAAAACTGACTTTTTCACAGGAAATTTTTTTTTTGTTTTACTGCATTGTAAAACTTGTTTCCTTTGTAAATGACTAAAGCGGCTTGCACAAGAAATCGACGTACAAAGCATTTTAAGCGGATTCTAAATTCATCCATTTTTCTTAAAGGTGAAGTATGATGAAAATAACTGGAAGAATTGCCGAAGCAGAAAAACGACTTCGGTGAATTAAGTAATCGATTAACAAAACCTATTTATCATTGCACCCAAGTATGGGCTTGAATAAATTGTGTTCATTAAGAGACATAAACAGTTTGAGCATGTAATCTGATTCAATACCAGATCGGAATTACTGTCAGATTCTAATATGTTATCGACTGAATTATTTCATTACATTTAAATCTAATGTCATATCAATCTGATGGGATGTTAGGATAAGTTAAGCTTTAATATTTCAATACTTCTCCATTTGTGCTCAAAGGATTATTGTTTTCTGAAAAAAGCAAAATTTATTTATAATATTCTCTGAACATCAAATATTCACCATATGCAATAGACAGCTCTCACAAAATGTCTATCTTCGTCAAGAGATTTTTTTATTAATGTCGTTATATAAAGCATCACGAAGGCTATTGGCAACGAACCTCGCAATTTTGAACCACTTTAACTTGCCCCTTCCTTTCCAAACTGCCACAACATGTGAATTGGAAGGATTTGAGCTTCGATAGACTTAACGTGCATCAAATCCTGTACACGGCGATTCTTCAGTGGGATTAGAGTTCTAACTTATGACGCGCTGGCCACAAGTCATGACCATGACCACTAAGCTACCGCGACCACACACTCGTCAAGTATGTTTTAGAAAAGACCAAAGCTAGTACAGTGTTTCCAATTGAAAAATACAGATATTAATATCGCGTTATGCTTATAATTACTGCATATTATTCCATATCCTTTACAATATACTTCAAACTTAAGGTATCGAAAATTTTCTTTCGAGTGTTCCAAGTTTTTCGCAATTTATTTCCTTTACACAGTGATGTAACGTACACCCCTGCAACCCCCACACTGCAGGAGGCCTAGGATTTCCGGGGATCCAAGGCCTGACTCAGGCCTAGTATGTATTTAACCAATTCATAAAATATTAAAGGCAAAACCGAACTATGCAGGGATGTCCTAATATTCTCTGTTACGCCACTGTCTTTACATCAATGCGAAATGGATTTTGGCAATGGCGTATTCAGACCTGGGGGCTACATTCTAAAAACATAGACGACAGCGCCGAAGGGTAAGCACTATGGGAAATATTAAAACATTTGTTGGCCAATAGGAGAAGAGTTGAACCTTCAAACCTCCAACCCTTCTGTGCACCCACTGGATTTTGGTCTATTAAGCTTAAATGATGAAAAATAAAGTATAGGTAAATTTATATACAATTCGGGCATTCGTTATCTAAACAAGTCTACCGAGTATGGTTATTTTTCTTTATCGTAAAGCAAAAATGTATTTAAAAAAAAACAATCCGCTTTTAGTTCACTATATAACATGTCATAATTGCTTTATGATTTAGAACTTAAATTTCCACGACAGCTTCTTGAATGTTGTAAAAAGTAAAATACGGAGCAACAAGCACATTAATATAATTTTTTTTTACCAAAATCGAAAAGATAGACCGAAATTTAAACCTAGTACTGACAGTACATACTATCCGACTGATATAAATGCACCCATTCCGAAACAAATCAGGAAAACTTAATTAAAAAAATAAACAAAAAAACAAACAAGATGTCTTCGTGGTAAAAAAGTGTCACTAAATGGTCACAATTTTTATTCCGGAGGAAAAGCAATATATCACCTTATCAGTTATCCAGCTCCAGATCTCACGATTACGGTTGCAGAAAAACTCTTTAAATTTCCAGATCATGTACAACCAGCCTCCACATCTATCCTGGTGATGAAAATTCTTGCACGTCACCACCCTTGAGCAAAAGTAATAAACATCTCTCTCCAAAGGGAAGAATCCCTTTTTCCAACAACCAAAAAAAGGGAAGAAAAAAAGAAACAAATCAAACAAGAGAAGAAAGAAGAAGAAGAAAGAGTGTTTTTCGAAAGAAAAGGGTTCGGGCGTCGAGAGACAACTTTTAAGGGCTTTTCCCAGTCCAGCCCACATTTGAACCACCGAGTCCTTGAGGTTTACGCCTAGGACACCGGGTTCCTATTACGGATGTAAAGGGGGTACGCACTCGCATACCAACTCTGTGTGAGAGGGGTGTGGCTTCAATTGCACCTCCGAAGAAGGTAGGGAAGTATCCAGGTGATGCAATGAGGGAACAGGGTGGGGAGTTGTGGCCTCGCTGAAGGAAAGGGTGGGAGTTCGAGATGGTGGGTGAGAAACGCATTTCCGAGAAATGTAACGAGTAAACACGGAGGAGGTGGTTAGGGAGAGTAGAGAGAGGGTTGGTTAAAATTATTGCTATATCTCTGTTAGTGGTGTCAGGTTTGTATCAAAAGGTTATAAAAAACATCAAATTTATAAATTTCTTTAAGGTATCCGACTACGTTCGGAACCGTGATTTAAAAAAAGCGCATAAATGGATAATTTTCACGATATTTACTGTCACTTAGATTAGAATACATGTAAACAATTGTTGTAAGGACATTTTCACAAAAAAATATTTTTAAATACAATATTTCGGCAAAAAATTAACTTAGAATAATCTTTTTTCAAAATGTTCTCCTTTTGTGCAAAATGCTTCTATTATATAATAGTTTGCCTGTATATAGCTCAGATCTCTGTACAGAGGCTCAACTATGATTTTTGAAAAATTCACATTATTTTCAGAATTACAACCCATTGAAATAATTATCGGCGTTTTTTTCTTAAAATTTCTCCCTCTGTTGTCGTAAAACATGGATAAACCCACTTCTAAGTTATATATTTCAAAAATTTAGTTGAGCCTCTGTACAGAGGTCACGAGCTATATACAGGAAAAATATTATTATAATAGAAGCATTTTCAAAGAGAATATTTTGAAAATGGGTCAATTTCTATGTTCATTTTGTCAAAATATTGTACTTAAATAATTTTTTATTGATAATACTATTCTTAAAACAACTTTACACACATTTTCTAACCTAAGTGACACTAAATATCTTAAATATTATCCATTTACACGCTTTTGCAAAATCCCGGTTCCGAACATAGTCGGATACCTTAAGGAAAAGAGTGAATAATGGTTGAAGATGATACTGAAGGGATTATCAAAATGTTTGCTATGTTTCTGAATATGTAATTTAACGTACCTTTTAATCCGGGGTATAACGCACACCTTTTTTTACTAAGATGTGAAGTGTACACGAGCAATGCTCATATATTTTGAAGTCTAAAAATAGTCTGTGAGTGGATAATAAAAGCATGAATAGCCAGACTTAATTAAAAAGTCATTTAAAAATGTAGCGTATCGAACAATCTAATGAAACGGAAGACGATTATTTTTTAATGAATTACAATAATAGCGATGGTGAAGATGAAACAGAATTCCATGGCATAACTGAAGATACAATGGAAGACAAAATTGGTGATTTTTTTTTCTTGTTATTCAATTATGAAAGTTCATTTGGAGTGTCAATTCTTTTAAACAAACAGCATTTAATTTTTTTATGTTTTTTTTTAAACTATCATTTTTATATCTCAAATTTCACTAAAGTGAAAAAAATGGTGCAAGTAAGGTAAAATATTACGTACTAAAGAAAAACATACTAAAGGGAATGTTTTAAGATTGTAGCGAATATTTGGTTAGAACATTTATTACATTAAAATTATGGTTCTTTGCTACATTTTGCTCCTTGATCAATACAAACTTCTAAGGGTCTTAAGTTTGTTCCTTTAATTTCATTGTGCTCAAAATTATTAAAAATAAATCATATAATATATGAATATAAATATAAAAAGGAATGTCTTCAAATGGTAGTGATAGGTTTTTTTAAAATCTGCAATATTTACGAGCTTCTTCCATCTCATATGAACATTACATTTATGGCTTAATACGAATAAACAACAGACATATGTTTGTATTTCTCAAAAAAAATTATTTTATTTGAAGCAAAAATTACGTATTATTTATTAGATATTAGAAAACAAGTTGAATATTACACGTAAATATTTCAAACGAATGTGGATTAAGAGAGAAAATTAAAAGCTTAATAAATCAAACAATTAAATAATCACAGTATTTTTAAATATTGTATAATTATATCCTCAGCCTTTTATTCCGCCTGCAGTGGGTCGATAAATGAGTACCAAGCTTGCTTGGGAACTTAAAAACTGGGGGTCTAGGTGCAGACCGACCACCCGATCGGGACATCTACTCATACACCTCCGCGCCTAATGGTCACGTATACTGGGATGGGCACAGTAGGCCTTGGCCCTCATGGGCTGTAGCGCCACTGAGTTTATGATTATATAAGGTTTAATATACATACATTATTAGTGGGGCCGTGGGTAGCCTAGGGGTTAGAGCATCGGACTCCAGACCGGAAGGCCTGGGTTCGATGCCCGTTGCCACCAAATACCCTCCGAGTACACACGGAGTACGTGCTAGTTAAATCAGTGGGTCAAAAGTCTTGTGGGCTGATTCACGAGTGCAGGGGACTGAAGAATATTTCCCGACCCCCTTCAGTTCCATTCCAAAATTGTGGAGGTGGAGATAGGTGGTGTCACCATCTATCGTCCCTTCGGGGAATTTCGCCGAGCCAATTCGTACTGTCACCTGTATGGTGCTCAAGGCCAAGGCCGACGACAGGCGTACTTGTAGTCCCTTGCCACGATGAATTTCGTGGGCCTCGTTCTGACTACGTCAGACAGGTGGCATTAGCCACAATAACACATTATTAGTTTATATTGCCTCACAGTGTGTTTTTATAGTCAATTTTTTAAAAATGAATAACTTAGATACCAAAAAATACTGAACTAGTTTTTGAAATTTTGATAATGTATATTAATCTTCAGTCAATTAACCAATAATAAAATATTGTTGCGTTACAAGGAGTGGAAAATGTAATATACAATCACGCATTTCATTTCCATAGATTTAATTTAAATACACACACATATATAGATACATATATATGTAAAGAAATAGAAAGAAGAAATAAAGCTGTTAAAATGCTTCCTTATATAAATTTTTCCTTTTTCTCAAAATTTCTCTTCCGCAGTTACTGCTGAAGAGAATACCGAATATTAAACACAGTACTTTTTCGAACTGCACTGGTGCAGCGAGTTAAGCTGATTGTAACATTCGATAGAAACGTGCGATTACTCGATAAGATCGATACACTCTACGACCTATCAGGCAGCAATTTTTCAGAAACAATCTGCATATTAGTTGTTTAAATGGATGGGTGAAAAGCAAATATGCATCGAGAAGAAATAAAAAAGAGTGGTTATGCTTTTCCTAAGGAGAAGATAACGTTAAGCGTGACTAATATTCTTTCCGTGAAAGAAGAATATTTTCACGTAGAACGAGCTTAAAAAAAATCCGAAATAAAAACCGAATAATAATTTTAAAGAAGAACAGACTCATAACAGACAGTTCTTTTCTGTGCCAGTTTACAGTTATTTTTTTTAAATTTTGGATCCTCCTAACTCCCGCGTGAGTCAGTGAATATTAACGTCGCACTATTCAGCTACACGAGAGCTTTTGGCAACGGACCACGTAATTTTGAACCATGGTCAAGTGACGTGAACGACACCTGCGCTGGCACCCCCCTCTCCAAACTACCGCACCACATCAAAAGGAGGACGTTTGAGCTCTCGACTGATTTAACGTGCATCGCGCCCCTACACGGCGGGTCTTAAGTGATCCCGGGCTCGAACTCGTGACAAGGCCAGACACGATCCGATACCTAAGCCACTCGGCTACCACGGCCTAACTCCCACACGATATCTGTACATGAAGAGGGATCGTGGTCAGTGGCGCACACTAGGGGTGTAACCGGGTCCTGACCCCCCAGCTCCCATAGCCTTTGATTTTTTTTCCGATTAATTATAATCCTATGTATATAGTACGTAAAATTTAACTATTTGTTGTGAAAAATTCATTTTATTAATTAATGCTAATTATTTATTCAGTAATTAATTTTTTCTGTTTTTTGTTCCCGAAAATCGACAGAATATGTTGGCCGTCGTATTGGAGGACGATACGAGAACGGTGGACTTTCCCTCCTGGACCCCCATCCTTAAAAAATTCCTGATCGTGGTTATATGGAGAAAATAAAGAATTATTATTCGGAACCTACGTATGTGGAAAAGATGTTCTGTGGTGAATGATTAGGAAAAAATTTTTTTAAATTAATTAAAAAATTTAATATTACCACAAAGGTTTCGAATTTTCGAAAAAAATGAAAGACCTAATTTTGGTTAGATGATTTTAGACTCCAAATAAATTTATTTTTCTACAGTATAAATAACCAAAAGCGATGCTTTTTGATAAATGAGTACTTAGTTCTGAGCAGTATAATGTACATTGCAATATTTCATAACTCCAGCCAGTGGCGTAACGGAGAATATTAGCTCCCTTCCTTGCAAAGTCAGGTTTGAGCCCACAATTGTACTTGGGTACAAGTGAGACCCAAGTACGTATTGGCGTCAGTCAGGCTTTGGGTCCTCAAGAATCCTGGGTCCCCTGTGATGCACGGGTTGCGGGGGTGTACGTTACGCCACTGACTCCAGCGCTGTCTCTCCGGCCCTTCTAATCAATCCGATCCAAGATTTTCTGGTTCTTCTGATTTATCGTGCGCTGTAATTTCGACAGTAGATTTTTTTCTTTTTTTTTTTAAATACAGTACTAAAGAAGCCTTTAAATGTACTTGATAAAAATTAATTTTTTATTTTATTCTTTCATTCTGTATCAAAGAACATCTTTTCCGCATAGTTAGGTTTTAAAATTCTGAAACATAAAATTTTGATCCATCCTAATGTATATATTTTGTAAATTTGTTATTTACTCGAATAAAACTGAATTCATCATACTAAATGATATCACTAACATTTACTAATTAAAATACAATAAATTAACAAATATCTAAATCAAATTGGGGTAAGATGCACTAGAAAGTTTACATCAATTTCTTTCAAACTTAATACTTCTAACTTAAAAAAAAAAAAGAAATTTGTGAAAATCTATCGAAAATAAAAATAACTTAAATAAACAATTCCAAAATTTCAATCATAACTGGGGAAAAAATCTTCTTTGAAGAACAATCAATTTTTTATTTCATAAGTTGATCTTTATTTAACAATGAGGAAGTTTACATAATACACAGACATCAATAATAAAGTATTCACGATATAATCACAATCAAATGAAGGATTTCGAAACTCTTCTCAGAAAAGGCGATAATTTCAAAACCTTCAAAGAATTCTTTGAAACGTAACGCCGAAAGTTATATAGCCTTCACAATCTCAAAATCCATTACTTTCTGAGAATTTGTGCGCGAATTTTTCCCCCCTCTGATTTAATTTAAATGCAATTATATGACCTTTTCAAATACGTGAGGGAATGTATCTACAACAGCCCAACTTCTGAATGGATCACGTAAATAAATTATTATTATTATTTTTGCTTGAATTTTAAAATTTATTTTATATTTATAGTCCGTCCTCTGCGTTTATCCGTTTTTTGTGACTTTAAAATAGATAAATCCATAGCAGCTAAGTTTAATGCTTTTTTCATCTCGGGAAACTGGGTAACCTTTGATCAGATATATTTAAAAATTCGAATTTTGAAATGAGAGAATATGTGGTATAAGGTGAACGAAGTAATAAGAGTTCACTAACCATACAAATGTAAAAAATCTTATTATTATAAATGTACCACAATGATTTTCAATATAATTTCCTGTTTAGTACTAAACAGTTCTTTTATATATCACTTAGCTCAGAGTACATTTATACAACATAGTATATTGATTTTATAGAAACTAAGGCATTAGAGAATTCTATATTCATCAAAGGAATTATTAGAAATATATAAGTAAATCCTTTATTATTTGTATATTTTATTTATTAAAATGCATAGTAAAATTTTGGTTCTTACTATCACAATAATATGCCAACATTTAAGATAACTTGCAAAGTTGGCAACCTATGATTGCGTTATTACATGAGTCGTACGAGCTGAATTGGCAACCATGTGCTTCGTTTCATATAATGTCGCCAATACGGTTGTGATAATACATAAGTACCAAAATTTCTTGAGTAGTAACATGTTCACATCGATATACTATTCATAGTATAGAAAATATATGAAATTATATATAAATCATATGAACGCGCATAACAAAAGTATAAAATTTGTATAGTACGGGTAGAAATCTGTTCAGCTTGAATCTTCAGTAATATGTACGGGAAAAGGCATTTTAGATTATATATTAAAAAAACCCTGATGATTTTAATTTTAATTGCAGCATCAAAAGTAAAAGCAGGGTAAACTTTCGCACTTAAAGGAAAAGTTACAGCTACTTAAGTTTTTAAATAACATTTGAATTTCTTCTTATCTCAAGCTTCATTTATTGGAAATTGAGATTTTCGCCATAATGATAAGAGTAATATAGAATTGAATACACTATATACTTATCCTTGCAATTTTCAAAGCTTGGTTCTTCCTGATGTAATTTTAAACATAATTAATTATTCTCTTTGACTATAAAATTTCTGTAGATGAGATAGGCGGGTTTTGTTTCATAAAAATTAAAAGTCAATTAATAAAAATATGCAAAAATTAAATTACCAGGTTTTAGCATTGCATTTATGAAAATTTTATAATTTTCTCATATTTCAGTACTATTATATTATACTTTGAAGATAGATAGAAAGTTAGTCAATTATGTTTGCATAACAGATATTAACGAATCATAAGCAGAAACTTTCCATTCAAGTGACGATAAAATGATTTTCTCTTTACTGTTATAAATTATTTGATTTTAATTTACATCACACTCTGAATCAACACTAGGTCTATAGGCAACCAGCCTCGAAACAATACACCGACTCTCCTACCTTCCAAACCATGCCAACGAGAGGACGACAACTCTACACGGTGGGTCTTCATTGGCACTCGGACTCAAACCGAGACTGGAGAACGCTGGTCTCGCGTTCACGATCATAACCACTTGGCTACAGTGGTCATTATTGTTGTTACAACAGTGCAATTATTTATTCTGATTTTATTTTATATGAAAAAACAGCTATTTTAGATTTAAGCTTTTGTGTAAGACAATATGCAATTCGAACATATTTATCGCTCCTATCTACAATGGACAAATCCAAATGTAGAAGGGTATAAAAGCAATAAAAATATGATACTACGCAAATAAAATGAACTTTAACTTCATGGGAATGTAGAGTTGAGATGTAATTAATCAAATATGCTGAATAATAAATGTTTAATTAGTTTTTATTAGTGCAAAATTTCAGATTCATCACATTTTTTTTTTTGTATACATCTGTGATACGGTTGTCTCCATTTATGCATTTGATTCTTTTAGATCAGTGGTCTTCAATCCCCGGGCCGTGAACCGATACCGGTCTGTGGATCAAATGGTACCGGGCTGCCTAAGAAACATTAAATTATGATGTATTTCTGCCGGATTTGCATGACTTTCCATGACAATTACTTTATATATATGTTAAATCCTTTATATTCATTTTTTGATGTAACTGTATTTTATTCTGAAGAGATATTTAAACACAAAAAATAAAATTAAAACTATTAAATCAAAACAATCTAAAGTATCAACAATTACCCCCTCAGCTGGGCCGTAATAAAATTATCAAACGATGACCGGTCAGCGGCGATAAAAAAGTTCAGGAGCACTGTTTTAGATGACACATTAGTTTGCTTTGGTAGTCACAGATAAGGCAACAGAGTTGGAAAAATACGATTCCTGGGAGACTCAATCGAACACATTGTTCCAAAATAACAAACCCCCCAGCATTATAGGACAAACTTGCCATTCAGATGACGTAAAATCATGGTCCAAGAGCACCTTAATAACTCCAATTTCCAACATTCGAGGCATTCCGATTCTATTCGGCACAGGACCCAAATAATGAATAATCCATACCACAAAAGCGCGTAACTAATGAGCAATGCCTCCTTCAAAAACCCTCTTGCTCAATGACAAAGAAGAGGGGGAAAAGTAGTGGGCAATAAAAATTATTCCATCTGACCACACTCAATAGCTCCACCGTGATGGGAATAGGTAATCAAACTACATAACTATGAAAAGGGGTCAACCGAAGGATTGCGTTAGACAGACAGACGACTTTGATATTCAGAAAAGATCCCCCTTCTGCATAAATACGGAGCATTTTGCATGAAATTGCTCAACTAATACTTAGTTTCGGTTTCAGGGGCGGACAATGAGCACTTTTTTTTTCTTCACATCATTTAACTAGAAACACGCCTGACCTAATATCCTAAGCTTCCTTCAGTCTTAACTGTAAGTAAAAAAGTTGAGAGAGTTCGTGGAAAACTTTGAGCCCAAAGGCAGGAGTAAGTCTCTAATATGAATGTGCATAAGTATGAAGTTGTACATTTAGTTGGGTTTGGAATTACATGAACTTGCAATAACTGACAATGTGTTCTTCTGGATAAAGAATATTGAGAAAACGGTTTTACTCTTTAAGACATACAAACCGGTTTTTATAACTATGTTAGTCAAGATAAGTTAACTAGATTTTTACAATACCTCTCCATTTGATTAGTTTATTTACATAACGGCAATATTATGACTAGTTTTGTGGAGGTAGTAACCTAGTGGTCTTGGTCACGAACTCGTGGCCAGTGTGTTATGAGTTCGAGCCCTAGTACCACTCAAGATTCGTCGTGTAGAAAGGCTGATGTACGTTAAACCTGTGGAAACTCAAAGTATTCCCATTGAGTGATGTGGTATTTTGGAGAGGGAGTGTCACACAAATTCAGATGTCTTTATCTACAGTTGGCCCAGGTTCAAAATTGCGAGGAGTCCGTTGCCCATAGCCATAGTGTTGCTTTCTATGCGACGTTAATAAATACTCACTCTTTTCTTTTCATAACAGTAAATGTATGAGAGACTTTAAAAAATTATTATTTCTTTCATTTTTTAAATTGAGTGCGGAAGAATACATATTTTACATCACCAAAAAAGAATTCATTACAAAAAAAATTTGAGGATAATTCCAACCTATTCCTGAATATTGACCACATTTCAGTTACGGTTATCTCTAATTAAAACCTTCTCAGGCATATAAATGGTACTCGTAAACTAGTATTTGGGACTAATAGTTAAAAATGATTTTATACAGCTCAAGTTTTTAGTAAATTTTTATGAGTTTATTTTTTCTGTTTATCTAAATAATTATTTAAGAATAATACTTATAATTAACTCATGTTAAATTGCTAATAATCAGAAAAGCATTTTTCATCGCTACTGTGTCTAAAAACGAAAATATATCTTTGAAAAACTGGTACGAATAAATCATGAATCGCACGCCGTTGGTGGCCTTTCTTCTGACCATGCTGAACAGCAAATCACAGAAACTCCTTTCGACACCAATGCATCTTAATTTTTCTCATCTAATTTTTCCCATTTTAAAAACAGATTACTCTCATGCAATTGGATTGGCTAGGCTGAACTCGCCCACTCCCAAACATTTAATTTTTTTACCTGTTTTGAAAAATGTCCTGATCCCCAATTAACCCTTTGTAACTCATGCAATTTTAAAGTTTCCCATGTAATTACTTTAAATTATTAAACTGCAGTAGTAGTATCATATGATCTAATTATTTAATTTTAAGAATTGAAATCGTTTTAAAGTCATGCGCGAACTCTAATAATCGGAGATAAATGTTCGACAGAATCAAATGCTCCTACGTAACCCAATATCATAAGCAAACATAACATAAGTAAATTAATCGAATGACATGGAAAGATGTAGGTTGGTTATCACAACATAGTCAATTTTGACGTCCCTACAGTAGTATAGAGTTTTATAGGTTTCCCCCAAGCTGATATACTTGAAAAGAAAAATCGATATCTGGTCATTACGAAACCAATTACAACTGTCAATTGACGAATATTTTATCAGTAGCAATAAAATACATCTGAAAAATCAGAAAATGGTAAACAGATGGATAAATCTCTGCAGGACTCTCTTTAAGATTTGCGAAACTACAAACTGAAAATAAACTACCTTATGTACAACTTGTAAAAGAAATATTTAACCGCTTACGTTTAATACGATGAAAGGGCAATTTTTCAAAAGGAAAAAAAAAATGCATTGCTAGTTTTTTTCGTTCAGGTATTCGAAAAACAGAATAGGTCCCCTTTGAAGTCATAAAAATCTCCTTTCAGATAGTGCATTTCTCAGGTGAAACCGCTCTTATTTGGCTTCACCGCACGTAGGACAGGTAGATTACCTGACATGTTTAGTTCTTGAACACCTCAAGACGATGGGGAAAAAAGTGTTGCTATCTCAAAAAGGGTTACAAGTTTTCCAAGGGCACGTCTGTATCCCCCTCTTGTCCCCTTCCCGTCTTGAGAACCTAACAACAACTCAAAGAGATTTGGGCTAAAATATATTGCCACGGTTAAGAAATAGAGAAACAGAAAATAAAACCCACCTTACAACATCCTCGGCAACTTCAGGGTAAAAAATGTCGCACTCTGTGGTGGCGTGCCTTGAACTGGTCCGTTTTCTTCAACAGCTAGAGAGAAAATAAGAAGATCTCACAGTATCCAAAAGAAACAGGTACTTACAACAAGGTTATAGTAAAAAGAACAAATGATGATAAAATATACATCCAGAAAAGATACGAGAACATTTTATGAGTAAAAAATGCAAATTCAAAAAAAAGAATTTTAAGTCAATAATTTATATCAACTTTTCCATCGATTTCCAATAACTTTTGTTTATAACAGGGATTCGAACCAGTGGCACGCGTGCCATTGATGGCACGCGTCACAATATTTTTGGCATGCCAGTGATCAAAATGGTTTGCATTTTGTTTCAAAATTTCAATGTTCACTATGAAGAATAACGAACAAACGCGAGTGATCGGTCACCGGGCAGAACATTCGTTTGTTATTGTCTTGCCTTAGTTACGCCGTAGACTACAATTGCTTATGATGTAAAATCTGTCTACGCATAGCACAGTCAATTTCATTGACACAACTGTATTTTAAAGTTTTCCTGTGTTATATTTACGATTTTTAACTGTTGTTTAACATGGCTAAGTTCAGCAAGAGAACAAAAAGTACAAGTTAGTAAGTGTAACAGAGAATTTCAAATTAGGTGGACCGAGAAACATGGCATTATTAGTAAAGGGGACAAAGTGGTGTGTGTTTTATGTTCTGGAATAGTGGTATTCAGAATATGGTCTGCAAAATGGTATTTTGAAACAAATCACAAACTCTCTTGCCAAATAAAGTGAATACCACAGCAAAAATAAATAATTGCTTAGAAACCGTTTGGCAGATGACTCTAATTCAGCATGTATTCCACAAAAAGTAATATCTTACAATCCTTATATAAGTTATTTGTCATCCACACAATCTGCATTAACAGAAATCGCACTAATGTTACTTTAATTTGAATTACAAGTATAACTAAAAATTTTACAACGATGCACTGCAAAAGGTATTTTTTCGAAGTAAACATAGTTTTGTGTATTTAGTATTTAGTTTGATTATTTTCCCAATAATTACAAGCAAAAATTATTTTACGGCACGTCTATACCTCTTTAAACACTTCTTTAGAAAAAATGGCATGTTGATCCATAAAGGTTCGCCACCCCTGGTTTATAACAATCATCTATCCATAGCATTGAGAATAATTCCATAATTTTTACATACTTTTGCAATATTTTTAATAAATCTATTCGAACAGTTAACTTTTACATACATAGGTATAATGATACAAATATATGTGCAGGTTGGCTAGCCTTAAAACTACGTATGACCCTACCATCTTAGTTCCTATGGGTAGGAGTTGTGCCTAGGAACTACTGACGCTATCTTATACTTCACCAAAGGAAAACAAAAATAGACATACACACAATTGTATCTGTCTTAAAGTGTTTAAAATAAAAGACCTACAATATTAGTTCATTATGTTTTAAAACTCTTGTTCATTAGTTGCTTTTCCAAAAATATTTCTGGATGTTGGATTAAAAGTAGACCTTGTATACCAGGAGTGTCAAACTCGCGGCCCACAACGAACATTTTGTGGCTCAGACAGTGTATCGGCACACAATAATATTTAATTTAGTATCAAAAATTTCTCTCTAAATAGGAAAAACAGTAGCAGAGAAGAGATGTCAAGTGTCAGGATGTAAACATTAAATTGTTCTTGTTCTTTTATTTATATTTATTATAATGTATTAATTAATAATTAATAATCGAAATAAACTTATTTTTCTTCGAATATTGATTTTTTTTGCAGCCCACCTAAAGTTGAACCTTGTTTGTTTGGCCGGTTTGTTTGGCCCTTGTTGTAGACCTCTCCTGTTTTTTCCCCTACAATACTAGTACGTTAAGCACATAAAAGATTTTGCGATTGCGTTAACTGAAAAACTGTCAATATATCATTTGAATTACTTTGGCTTTCTTTTAAAAAGAATGGACATTTTGTCATTGCATAAGTCTGTATGAATAAAAAAAATTATGATAATTACCATACCATTTCTCTTAAATCTACAATGAGCATTATTAGTAACAATTCAAAATTACTCTTAAAAGTGAACAGGAATCCGAAATTTTACTGAATATAAATCAAATCACGTATTTTTTAAAATAAATATACTCTTAATTTTTGACCAGGTACCTTTCAAAAGCATGTTCTCTTAATATACCTTCCTACTTGGCATTCTTAGGGAAGAAAAGTGTTGGATAATTTTCATAACGACTGTGAATTACCACAACTATTATATCATTATTTTCGTATTTTTTAAATTCTGTTTACAACTGCTCTATAAAATGCTTCATTCTTATAATATTTAGGTGAGAACATTAATTAATCTTAAGGTATCCGAGTATGTTCGGAACCATGATTTTGCAAAAGCATATAAATGGATAATATTTATGATATTTAGGTCTTAGATTAGAAAACGTATATAAAATTGTTTTAAGAATATTATTACAGTAAAAAAATTACTTCACAGTACAATATTTTGACAAAAAATGAACATAGAATGACCCATTTTCAAAATATTCTCCTTTTATGAAAAATGCTTCTATTATAATAATATTTTGCCTGTATATATAGCTCAGATCTCTGCACAGAGGCTTAACTAGAATTTTTGAACTATACAACTTAGAAGTGGATTTATCCATATTTTACTACAACAGAGGGGAGAAATTTTAAGAAAAAACGCTGATAATTATTTCAATTGGTAGTAACTCTGAAAATAATGTGAATTTTTCTAAAGTCGTAGTTGAGCCTCTGTACAGAGGTCTGAGCTATATTCAGGCAAAATATTAATACAATAGAAGCATTTTTTACAAAAGGAGAACATTTTGAAAAAAGTTTATTCTAAGTTAATTTTTTGCCGAAATATTGTATTTTAATATTTTTTTGTCAAAATGTCCTTAAAACAATTTTATACATGTATTCTAATCTAAGTGACACTAAATATCAGGAAAATTATCCATTTATGCACTTTTTTAAAATCACGGTTCCGAACGTAGTCGGATACCTTAATAGGAGTTTTCCACTCTTCTTTCTTTATTTGATTGTATTCTTATTCATTACATAAGGGCATTTTATTTCTATACAAGTTCCAGCCGATGAGAATAATATTCTAAAATGTCTCTCCATTTTCTTTATCTGCATGCCTTTATATCAAATAATTTTTTTTTAAATAAAAAGTTGTCAAGTGCTCCAAGATGCGACTATAATGAGAGTATATTCCAAAAAACTGAAATTGCTTTTAATTATCAATTCCATACGGGAAAAAGATGTGCACACTTCTCAAAGCCAGCAACACATGGTCTTTCTCTCTCATCTGCCTGAGTCTAATGACAGATAGAGCAAAACTCAGATGACCAAATCCGGCAAATGCACGTCGGAGAATTGATAGGGTAATCTATGCCCTGCCAACCACTGATAAAAACTTCCCATCTACGCGCGAGCGGAAGGAACACCAGATATTCTTCTACGGTGGAAGTCCCAAATTTGCGAGAAAGCGCGGTGCCGTTAAAGGATGTTTGTTGACCAACATATTATCTCTTCGTATTTACTGACACTCCAACACTTCTTTGGGAAATCGATGTGTCTGTAAAGGAAATCGAAGGCACAAAACGCATGTTGAAAGTAAAGTTTTCGAATGCAGAAAAACTGATCTTTTAGTATTAGGTTGTCAAGTATGAAATGGAGCAGAGTTCATGTTATTTATTTCAATTGCACATAATCTCATTTAGACGCCGTATTTTGGTGTAACCTTTTCGTGTGAAAGGTACATCTTTTCCACTTTTTAACGCATGTTTCATTTCGAAAAAAAAATTAACAGATCATCTTAAAATCTTTGTTTTTACTGGAAAAAAATCGAATTCAATTAAGTGTATTTTTTGCTCCATTTCATACTTGACAACCTAATAGTTTGTCGTGTGTTGTAAATGGCTTGAGAATGCTAAAAATTACTAGAAAAGAAAATGAGATGTTGCTCTTCAATGAAAATCCGAATTTGAGAGAATGTGATGAAGTATTAGTTGACGAACATACTATCCTCATAATTTGCTGAGGTAATACAACCATTATTTAGGAAAACAATAATGTTTCGAAAGAGGAATTTTTTAAAAAGAACATTTACTGAGAGAAAAGCATTCCAGTGCAGCAATAATGGAACTTCCTGTTGTTTGTTTTGGTTAGACTTCAAGTAAAGATGATTCAAACTAAATATTATTCATAAAAAAGATAATGAAATTTTAGTACAATTGAGTATTGAAATCTTCCATTCTTTTCAATCTCAAATTTTTGCCAATATTCTCGAATACGAAGTAATACAGATCTACAGGAAGACAATTGAATTTTCATTTACGTTGACATTCAAGGTTCAGTAAATATTTAGTTTCCTTAAAATTTTGAAATAAAGTAAAACAACCCAATCATTATAGTTAATTAAAAATGCAATATCAATAACATTTTTCAATAAAAAATAATAACTTTCAATATTAAAAGTATAATTATAAAAATTTCATAAAAGCGTGTTTTAATTTAATATATAATGAATTGAGTATATTTAATTAGAAATGAATACAATTTCAGTTCTTGAAATAATAAAAGAAAGAATATTTAGATCACCAGTATAATAAATGGTAAATAAAAAAATATATAAAAAATTCTTTATATTTTATTTTCTGCAATCCATTCAGAGATTATTCAAAATGGAATAATTTCTGAATTAAGGCAACATTCATATGGAGTCATAATATATAAATGTTCCATTGCGGAAAATGTTCAGTATATTGAGTACAACTTCATATACATTGTTCTTAAAATTTATTATGATTATAAATGAAGCTTATTACTATGCTAAATAAGAATAATGCAATAGAAAATTTATAATAAAAATTTATTTAAAACATTTAACTTATATAAAAACCAGAGTTTAATTTAAAAACTGACTGATAGAGAAAAACCACGAAAAGAACATTTTATATTCTACATAAGTTGCCCATAAAGATGTTGCCACTCCTGTTGTCACTTTAAGAAAAGTAATCCTACACGTTTTACTAAAAGAATATTTGCTCTTTGGCCTTTAAAATGAGTTCTTTATTTACTATGCAGTATGTGTTTAAAATCTTTTCTTATTCTTATAAAAAATAACTATACTACTTTTTAATTAAATATTAGCGGTGATCAGAAAATGAAAATCTTATGTCATTTAAGAATACATGGCGATATTCAGTGAAGACTATTGTATTTACTGTGGTGTGTTTCTCGCGGATTTGTGCGATTTCACATGGAAATCTCTTTACATTCCATATTAAGGTATCCGACTACGTTCGGAACCGTGATTTTGCAAAAGCGTATAAATGGATAATATTTATGATATTTAGTGTCCCTTAAATTAGAAAATGTATATAAAATTGTTTTAAGAATAGTATTACAATAAAAAATTATTTAAGTACAATATTTTGACAAAAATTGAACACAGAATGACCCATTTTCAAAATATTCTCCTTTTGTGAAAAATGCTTCTATTATAATAATATTTTGCCCGTATATAGCTCAGACCTCTCTACAGAGGCTCAACTAGAATTTTTGAAATATATAACTTAGAAGTGGGTTTATCCATATTTTACAACAGAGGGAGCAATTTTAAGAAAAAAAACGCCGATAATTATTTCACTTAGTAGTAACTCTGAAAATAATGTGAATTTTTCAAAAATCCTAGCTCCTCTTTGGAGAAGTTTTTACTTTATATAAGCGAAATATTAATATTTTAGAAGCATTTTTTATAAAAGGAGAACATTTTGAAAAAAGATTATTTTAATTTAAATTTTTCCAAAATATTGTATTTAAATAATTTTTTTTGTCAAAATTTTCTTAAAAAATTTTATTTTATTTAATTTTGACACTAAAAAATCAGAAAATTATCCATTTATGTGTTTTTTTAAAATAACGGTTCCGAAGGTAGTTAAATACCTTAAATCACTTTATATTTATTTTTTATTGTAACTGTTTTATTTTGAGGGCATATTTAAATGTAATTAATTTAAAATTAAAAACAAAACAATTTAAAATATAAATAATCAACGCCCTTCCCCTCAATGGGCTGCAGTAAAATTATCAAATGTTAACCAGTGTGTGGGGAAAAGGTTGTTCGGCACTGTACTACAGCAAAAGCATCACATAAAATAACTAATATAGAAAATATGCATGTTGAAAATTTAAGTTGGAAAATTATTATATATTAAAGTGGGAAAGAAAAGTTATTAACGTTCATTTTTCTATAATTTTAAAAAGAAACTGAAAAATATCGAAAAAGAAATTACGTATTTTTATTGTTAATTATCAATTACCATAAATAATATTCCCCACCTCTTTTTCAACAAGAATTCTAATTCTTTGTGTGTTTAAAGGCGAAATTTTATATTTTGCAATTAAAATACTGTAAAATATCGAAAATAGACGGCCTTTATCAGAGGGAAAAGTTGTGTAACGTAAATAATGAGTTAAATTTTTTGAAAAAAAATTAATATTGAATTTTGAAAATTACTATAATGTGCTATTTCCAGTTGTGAAGAGAAAATTTTAGCCGAATTTAGAAGTAAGAGGAAAAAGTATTGTTTGGATTTTACAGTAATAAACTTTTTTCCTTTAACCATTCCACCAAGAAAAGGGACTTCACTCTAAGTAATAATGTTTTTCAAAAATATTAAAAGCTTAAATTTCCACTCATAATTCAATATTTCACAGCTTTATCAAAAAGAATACAAGACTTTTATTACTTACAGTGAAGTCTTAGGATTTCTTGAGACCCTGGGGTTTCCTTTCATATGTAGGCCCGGCGAACTTTTTCAATATACAGTGTATAACACACGTTGCCAAATATTCGTACTAACATAATCCGTAACAAATAAATGTGCGTGGCTCATAAGCTCACAAACTTATTCACAAACCGACTCGACTGGTGTCACCTTTCGACTAAAGATGGTGGCAGGCCTAGTCTTAGGCATGGACATGACATAATAAGTCATCATTGCCACTGTTGCTAGTTGGCATATAGTTCAAAATTCCCAGTTTTTTTTTGGAGAATATATTCGAGAATAACATTTGACGAATAAAATTATACGGATCATGATCTTACTGAGGCCGAGTCCAGAACGAAACGAGACACCCTGCCGAGGCCGAGGCCCAGTTGGACCATGCCTTGAAACATCCCTGACTACCGATATCCTATTTTAATCAAGTTCAAGTTTCTGACAAGAATGGCACCCGAAAAAATCTCACTCACTCTCTGTAACTGCCATACAGCATCACGTGAGAGTTTTGAAGCCTTGATAAAGTCAGCACACTCAGCAATTTTCATTATTCACACGATAGCTTTCGAAGGAAGTGGGCATTGAACTCGCTAATATCCGGTATTAATAGAAATTT
Source organism: Trichonephila inaurata madagascariensis (assembly GCA_019973955.1). NCBI lineage: Eukaryota > Metazoa > Arthropoda > Arachnida > Araneae > Nephilidae > Trichonephila > Trichonephila inaurata. Next base: position 137,277 of record BMAV01016566.1, read on the forward strand.
GTAAGATTATATTATTTTGATATATAATTTTTATTCTAAAAATAAACACACAAGATTCATTTAATGATTGTTGAGATTTTGGCTATTTTTCAAATGGGTAAATTTTAATCATTAACAATTAAAAAAAATTTTAAAAACGAAATTTAATAAGTGAGAAAAAACGTTCAGTCATTTAAATAAGTAGAGCTTTTATAGATTACCTTCAAAAAAATTTAGATGCTTTACATATTTTTTATTAATAAATATACATTGATGAATGATGAATGAAAAAATTGATTCAATGTTTTCATTGTCAAAAGCAGAATGTTAAAATGCATATATTATTATTGATTATATACTCATACGAATTGATATCAGTTTAATTTTTTTCTCATTATCTTGGGCATTTTTTAAAAATCTGCTTTAAATGTTGCAAAACTTTTCATTACTTTAATTATATTTTTTTTGTTTTAAAACTAAAGCATGGGTGCAAAAATATTTTTTTTTTTTAAAAAAAAATTTTTTTTTTTTTTTTTTAAAAAAAAAAAAAAAAAATTTTTTTTTTTAAAAAAAATTTTTTTTTTAATTTTTTTTAAAAAAAAAAAAAATTTTAAAAAAAAACCTTTAAAAACCCCCTTAAAAATTTAAATTTAAAAAAAAAAAATTTAAAAAAAAAAAAAAAAAAAATACTTTTAGAAATAAATTTTTTTTTTATTATTTTTTTTAATTTTTTTTTTTTAATTTTTTAAAAATTTAAAAAAATTTTTTTTTTTTTAAAAATTTTTTTTTAAAAAAAAAAAAAATTTTAAAAATTTTTTTTTTTTTTAAAAAAAAATTTAAAAAACAAAAATTTTTTTTTTTAAAATTTAAAAATAAAAAGGAAAATTTTTAAAAAATTTAAAAAAAAAAAAAAAAATTTTTTTTTAAAATTTTAAAAAAAAAAAAAAATATTTCAAAAAATTTTTTTTTCCTTTTTAAAAAACCCCAAAAAAAAAATTTTCCCTTTTTTTTAAAAAAATTTTTAAAAAAAAAAAAATTTGCCCCAAGGGAAAAACAAAAAAACCTTTTTAAAAATTTTAAAAAAAAAAAAAAATTAAAATTTAAAAAAATTTTTTTCCCAAAAAAAAATTTTTAAAAAAAGGGGGAAAAAATAAATTTAAAAAAAAAAAAAATTAAAAAAAAAAAAAAAAAAAAGGGGGGCTTAAAAAAAAAAAATTTAAAAAAATTTTTTAAAAATTTTTTTAAAATTTTTAAAAAAACCCCCAAATTTTCCCCGTTTTTAAAAAAGGGGGTTTTGGGAAAAAAAAGGGGGGAAAAAAAATTTTTTTTAAAAAAAAAAAAATAAAAGGAAAAAAAAAAAAAAAAAAACTTTAAATTTTTTTAAAAAAAAATTTAAAAAAAAATCATTTCCCAAAAAAAGTTGATTATTAGTATAATTTAAATGAAAACAAATTATAGATCAGAATTTATTTGTTGTTTATTTTAAAGATTTCATAAATAGAATATTACAATATGTAATTATATTCCGATTATAAATGCAAAATGACGACAGCTAATTAATTAAATTAGTCATTTAAATAAAATAACTATTTCATAACCATGTCATACTTGCCGGTAAGCGTAAGGAAATTACGGAATTTTAACACGACATTTAGTTAAAACTATTCAAAACAGGAAAAAAATTTGATCCCACAGTTCACCCCCACAATTAGGAAAAAATGTTACTCTTCAATAATTAAATTTTTGCAAAAACGTTCGATAAAAAACGATAAATAAAATTCTACAAAACGATTAAATAAACAAAAATAAAAAATAAAAAACTTCCAGAAGGAGAAATCTGTAATTTCAAGAAAGGAAAAAAAAGTGATTCAATAAATCTTATAATGATCGATACTGTTTTCACGATTGCAATCAAACACTCCAGATTGCACACCGCCAATCCACGACGAATTATTCATAATTCGAATTTTCTTAACAATCGTGCTCGCTTCAGTGGTTCAGAGCATTGCGATCCGTTCGACATGGACCGCCTTTCAACCAAGCAGAAGAAAGGTAAGAAGAAAAAAGAAAAGAAAAGAAAATTAAAGAACTTAATTTATAAAAAAACCATAAAAAAAATACTCAGGTCATGAGGCACAACTATCAGCATAAGTCATAATCTATTTTACAACATTGTCACGTACTCACTTAACCGTTTACCACGCAAAGGGTGTTTACCATCTTCGTAGCAAAGAACCTGTGCGAATTTATTGAATGGTCTTGCTTTATAAGTGTTTTTTTTTTATTATTGTTCTTTTTTATTATTCATCTGGGTTTGGGACTGCCTTCAGCAGATTATGTTCATTCATTCTTTCGCTTTAATTTTATATATTGAAGAGTATTTGTGGTGTGATTTTCTGATGAAAGGTTAATGATTGCTGGAACCTCTGAATTGTTTATCGTTTAGTAAATACCGGAAAATAATTTAATTATTAATTCCTGGACAATTTTTAATTTAATTTTAGTATGTCATTTCAATTAAAAGACGATGTATAGTCTTTAAGATATCCGACTGCGTTCGGAACTGTGATTTTAAAAAAGCGCATAAATGGTTAATTTTCATGATATTTAGTGTCACTTAGATTAGAAAACATGTATAAAATTGTTTTAAGGACATTTTGAGAAAAAAAATTATTTAAATACAATATTTCGGCAACAAATTAACTTAGAATAACCTTTTTTCAAAATGTTCTCCTTTTGTGAAAAATGCTTCTATTATAATACCATTTAGCCTGCTATAGTTCAGACCTCTGTACAGAGGCTCAACTATGATTTTTGAAAAATTCACATTATTTTCAGAGTTACAACCCATTGAAATAATTATCGGCGTTTTTTTCTTAAAATTTCTCCCCTCTGTTGTCGGAAAACATGGATAAACCCACTTCTAAGTTATATATTACAAAAATTCTAGTTGAGTCTCTGAACAGAGGTTGTAGCTATATACAAACAAAATATTACTATAATAGAAGCATTTTTTCACAAAAGGAGAACATTTTGAAAAAAGATTATTCTAAGTTAATTTTTTTCCGAAATATTGTATTTAAATAATTTATTTTTGTCAAAATGTCCTTAAAACAATTTTATACATGTATTCTAATCTAAGTGACACTAAATATCATGAAAATTGTCCATTTATGCGCTTTATTAAAATCACGGTTCCGAACGTAGTCGGATACCTTAAAAGCTAAAAAAGGTTTTACATGTTACATTAGAACATTTCTATGTAGAATTATGATATTTCTATAGCATAACAATAAAATCCGGCGTAGAACGCGCACCCGTACTTTCCAAGTCATATTTTTTAATTTTTAGGTATATTCGCCGTATAACGCTCACCCCTTTTTTTTACGTAGAAACCTGAAATATTCGTGTGCAATGCTCTGATGTTTTTAAGTCATTTATTCGAGGTATTATACCTATTTTTAGAAAGTATATATATTTCTAGAGCTGCAACCCTTTAAGTTCATAAGGAGTATCATTTCTTTTAAATAAACCTAATTCGATCTAAATGGAAGTTTAATTTTTTTTTGCTATGCTCATCTCTTTTTCTATTTGTAAAGCTCTCATTTTCATACCCGGCGTATAACGCGCACTCGTAAATTTCGAATTTTATTTTTTGTTAAAGTGTGCGTTATACGCCGGATTTTACTGTATATTAAAAGTATCGAATTATTTATTTAAAAACTGATTAATTATATAAAAATATTAAGCTTTTAAAATTCTTTTAAAAATGAAAAATATAACAAATGTGATAATAAAATGTATTAATAGATATCTTTATTGCTAAGGAAATCCACTGAAACTAAAAAGATACAGGTAATACTTAAATACAGATTTTATCGTCTAAATAAAAAATAATAATTAAATAACTTTTTAACCAATAAATTTAAAATTTGATACCAATTAAATAATATTTTATGCAAGGTGTATTTAATTACTTCTACGAAAATTATTTTTAAGTTGATTAATAAGCAATGTAATAAAATAATTTTCTCGTTATATATATTTTTTAATATTTAATATATATTTACATCAAATTCAATTATTTAAATAATGAGCAATTAAACGACATTATCAAAATATTGATAATTTTTTTAAAAAATTGCTGATTTTTATACAAGGAAAAGATTTAATTTCCCAGACTTTCACCGACTAATCCTATTATAAAAGTCTTCTTTTTGTGTGCGTTTATAATGATAAAAAACAGTCCTTAAGATTATTTAGTGTTAAAAAAATTAATTCAATTTCTACGTTATACGATAACTTAGGTTTTACCAAAAACACGAAGCACCTAATACAAGGCTAATACTTAAATGCAATTACAAGAAACTTTAATGGTAATTTTTTATATAAAATATATATTTTGCTCAATGAATTAATTTTTCAAATGAGCAACAGCGTCGCGAAGAAAAAAATATAAATTAAATTCAACTAAACAAATTCAATTAATTCCAAAATTCAATTTCTTTTCTTTTTTTAAAAAAAAAAGAATTCTATTTATTATTATAATTTCTCTCTCTCTCAGTATCAGAACAAATTTTCTCGAAACTCCCAATAGATACAAAGTTAATAAATTTTTAATTAAATAAAATGTATCTAAAATTGAAGAAAAATAAAAACTAATATTTTTTTTAATGATTATTTATTACTTTTGCATACATAGTGCTAATTTAGGGGGACCTAAGAAATGAAAGTAAAACCGTCTATTTCTTCATTTAATGATTCAATTTCAGAACGTGTTCCTATTTTGAAATACAATAAATTACATTTCATCATTTATTATAACTAGTATAAATAATATTCTTTCACATCTCTTCGTCAAAACATTAACCACAATTACACACCACACTTCACCTACTTTCAACTTCCAATAATTATTCTATCAAATGAGAACATCCCCCAAGCCATACCTCAAGGATTGTTTCTTAGAATTGATATGAGCCCAAAGCACAGGACAGTATGTTACTGTTATTCCTTAAATTGCAATTACAATCCTATTGATTATTTATATTTAATATAATAAGATTACAGAGTTCGGTTTGGCAACCTAACGATTTGTTACGAAGTGACACATAAATAACCGATCGGTTTTTAATTAAACCCAGACTGTTCATTTTATGCAATCTTGATAATAGCAAGGGTGAAATGTTAATTAGTGTTTGTACTTAAACTATTTTTCCTCTATTTATCATTGCAAGCATTTCTTGGACTGCAGATTGTAAATGCATGTTTTGAGGTTTTTGTTCTTGGTGTAGTAAAACTGTCAATATTTCTCTCGTTTAAAAAGTTGATAATTCGTCACAAAATAAGCACAAAATTAGTTTACCTAATGGAAGTGCTGCTCTTGCCACTATAGATTGCAGATCTCCTTACAAATAGTTCCATGAATACACAGTTGGTTCAGCAGAAGATGCAACTAAAAATGCTGGTGCTGGAGCCTATTCAAGTGCTTTCAGTATGAGTTGTCCTGTTGGGAAGTATTGTGACAATTTTGACGGTGAGAAAGCGGAAATATCATTTGCGATCGATAAATTGGAAAGCTGTTCTGAACACAATATTGTGTTTTTTATCGACTCTCAAGCTGCCATTTTGTTTTAATAAATTCAAGGTATAATAAAATTGCATTAGTTTATTCATGCAGAATGAAGTTAATTGAACTTGGGAAGTCTAAAGAAAGCATTGCCCTCCAGTGGATTCCTAGCCATTATTACATTTCTGGAAATGAGTAAGTAGATAGGCTTGCTAAAGCGGGATCTCTTATGTCCCAACCTGACTCTCTTTTGCCTCTGCGTAACATTAAAAGAATCATTTGCAGTACACTGCAAATTAATAGATGCAGCTTCAAGTAAAGGTGGAATATCTGGCTTAACAAAAGTGGAAGAGTCCCCAGTTCCCTGCCTCGATCTGTTGGAGTTGCATGCTTTCATTTACTTACTGGACATGATTATTTGCTGAAGCATTTACATCGCATTGGAATAAAGGATTTGGCATTTTTCTCTCTGTGCCACCAGGGTGAAATGGATGATGACCACTTCAGGCAATGCCCTATTGTTTTAAAGTTTTTTGCAGACAACTTTACGGAGGAAAATTTTAATTCTTTTTATGCTTCGTCATCATTTTATTGGGATTCTCGTCGACAAATGGCAGAGATGCCGAAGATAGACGCAGGATTAAAAAAAAAAGTTAACCTAATGAGATAAAATAGATTTCGCTTAGCTCAGAAAACGATGCCAATCTAATCAAATTAAAGACCAATGAAATTAATATAAGGAATATAATTATATTTCACACAAATTTAAATGATGATGTTCTAAAAGAGAGAATGGGCCTTGATGGTATATAATATATAAACATCAAGGCTTCGCGTCTTTTGAACTTTCACCGCTTTCGAGAACTTCTATTGTGAGCGAGTTTTACCATCTCTGGAGGGAAAAAATAGTTTCCTGTCTAAGTTGGGTAACAAAAGAATAAACAATTAGTAATCATAATTTTATAATTATTTTTTTAATTCAATAGTATAGCTTAAGATTATTTCATTTTTTTTAAAAAAAAAACGTTTTGCATCTGTAATTTTATACAAGAAAAAAAAACTTTATCAAGGCAAAGTCGAAGATTTTTATTTACATACTCAGGCTATTTTTTTCAAATTTAATGTCGAAGGAAAAAATTCTTAATTTCGGTTTCCGACAGTGAAACATTAAAATTTGATGTTTATTACCAAGGATTATTTTTAATTTAATTAAAAAATTTGAAATTCTAAATATTTATACTTTCTGTACGCTTAAAATGTTCTGTATAAAAATTCCTTTCCTTTTATTTCACATAACATATATAATTTGTTTTCACGAATAAAACACTTTATTGTATATTTATGTTAAAAAATTTTCTTAATATAACATGCATTTCTCCGATTTTAGAAACATACTCGTAAGTGCAATTTCTTAATAGATGTGCATTTAAAAAAATCACGTTAAATATATTTTTAATTACATTTAATAAACAAATACATACGTTTCCAATTTACTTCCAAAAATATTATTAGCTATATTCACAAAACATAAAATTCAACAAAAACACGAACACATCCAAAGGCATTAAATAATTTGCAGGAACTAATCTAACAATAACAACAACAAAATTGTCCAGAATAGAGAACTGAGCTGCAAGTCTTAGTAACAGGCCTAATACCACATTAAAACCTCATCAAAAATAAATGAGGCATTTGTATTGAATGAAAACAGCCTAGGGAGGTTTTATTAAGAGATTGTATTTGATAATCTAATGAAATATATTCTGTGTATAATTTAACTTACTTTTTGAGGTACAGTTACGCTAGCTATTTTTTTATACTTAATAACAGGTAAATTAAACATTTGAAAGTAAATAATGTCAGTGAAGCATCACGATAATTATTAGTTTGTTAGTTTATTAATATTATTTTTTATGAAAAAAAAAAAAAACAATTTCAGGAAATAATCTAGGACACTTTGAAGCAGTATTTAGTAAAAAACAAATTCCATTTTGACAGTGACGTACACAAACCTCTCTTACGGGGAGGGTGGGGTAATTCTGAAAATAAAGAAAGTGCCAAGGGGTAATCTCTGTCGCAAAAACTTAAAATCTGTAGGTCGGAAGGGGTTGAACCTCCAACCTCCCTTTGTACGCCATTGCAGTTTGGTCAAACATATATGTTTTGGATGAAGAAACGTGTATATATTCTCTACAAACAAGAGATAACATCCAACAATCACATTCGAAAAACACATAGACAGTAGGAATATCACACAATGAAGGACATATGAGTAACCGAGATTAAAAATTATAAAACGGATTCTGCAGTGTTATAAACATTGCTGACTTAGGACAGCTAATATATAAAATAATTTATATAAAAGTGGGGTTGAACATGTTTTTTGGCCAGCCAAACTTCTCCCTTTATGTAAATCGCACTGAGCAAAAACTGAGCACTCTCTGAGCAAATATATATATACATAATATATTTACCATATTTTCAATTATCTATGGATCTCAGTCTGAGTTAAGTTTTAATTTAAACAAAACTTTGAAATCATAGCAAAATCTTTCCTCAGATTATTAAATTCAAAAAGAACTATTTTTTTTTCTTTTACAGAACTTCTAAAAGATAATAGAGCAACTTTTGACAGTAAAATAATTAGATATTCCATTATTATATTTAAAATGTACGGCAGACATTAAATATAAAGCTCAATTCAAAATCCTGCTATGCAAAAAAATGCATTTAAATATGAAAATTTCTACCCATAATTTCCCACAAAAACTTTTTTTTTTTAAAAAAAAAATATTTTTTCCGCGTTCAAATACAGATTTTAAAATGTTGTACTAAACTGTAAAATCGAATGTGAGTAAATGAGAGTGTGTATAGGGGTGTGTGGGAGTTATGGCATAAGAGCCAATGTTAACTAAACTGCACCAAATAAATTCGTAAGAAAATAATAAGAAAATATAATTATCATAAAAGTAAGACAGGAAGCATTAAATATGGAAATAAAAAATGTTTTTAAACAAAGATTTATATCATTGTAGTAATTCGCTTTATATGCATTTTTCTTAAAAATGTACATAATAAAATTCCTGATAACTGTGTATACAAAAAAAAAAAATTAAAGAAATATTAATTGAAGGAATGTGAGTGAGATATTATATTATTAAAATAAATCTTCATACAGCACTTTAGCTTGGTACGATAAGTTTTAAAATTACATAACATTTCAACAACGCTAATTTTAAGTCACTAAAAACCAAATGTAAAAAAAAAATACGAGGAAATGCACAATTAAAAAAAAATCATCATCTTTCATTAACAAAGAGTGCAAAACACTTTGCATTTCAAAAGTGCTTTTCAGTCACACGGAAACCAAAACCAAGACGCCAAAAGAAAAAAAAAAGAACATATCAAAAGAAAAAGGGGAAAGAACAAGAAGACGAACGTGCACAACAACCCCGTGAAAACTTCTGTTCCATCTCACGGGTCGGAAACTCCCACGCCTGCTAAAAAAAACTCCAACAACAAAAACCTTCTTTTTTCCTTATAACAGCCAGAAATAATTAAGAAAAACAAAAGAGAGAAGTTCCACGGCAAGCGTCCAACAGAACATGGTCATCTGAAGTCAAAACAAAACAAGAACCATCAGCACTCATCCATAAGCGAGAATTAAAAAAAAAAAAGCGTGGAACATACACAAAAAAAGTGCACAGTTAGCTATCCTTGCGAAGACTTGAACCCTCTTTCTCACCCAGCCTAACTCCTCAGCCATATTCTCACGTTAGACTACAACAGAAATCATTAAAAGTTCATCAAGTCCCATGAGCCCGCAGCAGACACAGCAATCCTTCCCCCCCTTCTCAACCAATCGCTAATAGCCCACTGTTTAGGATACTACACAAGGAAAAGACTGGATTGTTTTTGGAGAGATGGTTTGTCCCCTCCAAGCGCTGGTTGCAACCTGCTAACAAACTCATTTAAATAAGTTCATATTTTCGCTACATTTTACAGGCTATTAATTATCAAACTGGTAATGAAGGAAAAGATTGTATTTGGCTGTTTTGAAAGCGTACGGCGAATTATTTCCGAAGTCATCTAATTATCGGTTTAAGAGAGAAACTGGTTTGAGAGTCATCCCGCGGCTGCACCGGTATGGGTCATATTTTGTTTTTACTTGCGAAGAAATTAATGGACAGGCACCAAAGAGGAATAAATTACAAATCCAACAAATAACTTTTTTTTTCAGTTGCACTGTGAAGGATTTAATTTGAATTGAGTTTTATTTCGCAATGATTTTGAAAAACTATGGTTGCCTTATATGAATTTCTGTTTTAATTGGCTTCGATGATAGTGCACTACTATGTGGTTTATTTATTTATTTTTTTTTTTAAGTAGAAAAGAAATTAAAGAAAATAATTAAATATTGCGCAAGGTTAAGTATACATAATAAAAACCAGTTATGAAAATTTAACTTAGCATTCTCTTTATAATGGATGGCATATAATATTAATTTGGTTTAAGTGTTACTTTCGATAAAAAAACAAAATACAAATATCATTCTTTTTATACTTTTGTTAAGTGCGACTTTTCAGCCATTCACATGATTTAAATCTGCATTGGATCCAGAATCTGGCAATAAGTTATTTATTGCACTCTGTTTTAGCGCGGGCTCTGCATTTTATGTTCAATTTTTAGGTAAGTTACCTCTATCTTGTAATGGATTTAGAAATTCCTATCCATTACTTTCAATAGGTTTTGCTCAGTATTATTTACATGGGGGGTTGGCTGGCCATAAAACATCTCAACCCCCCTTTTTTATAAATTATTTTTATATATTAGCTGTCCGCTAAGTCAGCAATGTTTATAATACTGCAGCATCCATTTTATAATTTTAATCTCGGTTGCTCATGGGGTCCTTCATTGGGATTTTCCTACTGTCTTATGTGTTTTTTCGAATGTGATTGTTGGATGTTATCTCTTGTTTGTAGAGAATAAGACTATATATATATTGGTCAAACGTTGATACCGATATGCCACGTTACTGTTATATATATATATATATATATATATATATATATATATATATATATATATATATATATATATATATATATAGAAAAGTTTAAAAAATTAGACTCTAATGAATACACTCAATTTTGTTGTTTTATAAAAATGATCGCCATTTTGATATAATATTTGATTTCGGAAAAACCTCGAATTCCAAAAATCGTCGAAATGATTAAGCGTGATAGAATGAAATGACAGTGTGTATATTTTAAATAATTGCATATTTTAACAAACATATAATTATTTATATAAATATATTAATGTGTTCATTCATATAAATATTTTAATGCACAATAATTAATACGAATATTTTAATACCTTAAATATATTCTTTTTATCAAATATTTTACAGTTAGTATTGCAATAAGCCCTCGAACCGCGTAGATATCACGTTTCTAAACAATTTAGTGATTTATTCAATTATCCTGTCGCACATAATTTTAAGGATTATTAATACAATCCATATAATTATTATAAAAAGCGAATATATAAAAGTAGTTCACGATTTTACCCAAAAAATCTAGAAAATTATCCATAGTCGAAGGATTAATTCATACTTAAAATTACTACACTTTTATAAAATATTGTGTATCTATACGCAAAATAGTTAATCTTATAATGATTATTAACACAAGCAGTTGTTTAAATGCTCCAATAGAAATAGGATTAATATTAATCCGAATATGTGAAAACACTAGAAACCTTGATATTAACCTAGATTTATATTATAGAATCGAGTAAAAACATTAACATTCACAGATTTCGAGGATTAGCACATTGAAAGAAAGCAATGTTGCTAAAGTTCAAAATTAATATGTAACTAAAAAACATGATTTTTTTAATGTATGCATTTTTGTTCATTTTTATTAAATCACTTTATTGCAAAAACAGGAAAAAAATTATATTACTATTATCTAAAGCTAATTAAGTAAATTTTTTTGGAATCAATTTTAAAGAAAAACTAAAAGCAATTGTACACATATACTAAAAAGTATTAAAACCGTATGAAATAAATTGAAACACAATTAACACTTCTCTTAAACTTAAAGTTTCTTGAGATCAATACGAAAACTGAGCGATTTTTAACTCTGATGAAGAGGCCACTCCTAAGCGGGTATGTAATTTTGCTAAGTTTTCATTACACGCTACGAATACCAGCAACAATATTACTAAAGAACAATTAAAATAATTATTGTAGCTTGATTAGTAGAATAACGAAATATTGATTAATTGTTAAAGGGTTTGAGAATAGTACTTTCAAAAGTCGTGGTATAACGAGGGTAATACATGTAAAACATGTAAGGTTTTAAAGTTCTCATGCTATTTTGATGTGGACATGGGGTCGCTACATTATCAATGTTTTTAATATTTTGTTGATAAATAGCAATAATGATTTAACTATTTAAACTTTTAACGTATTACAAAATTAATTTTTCGCTTTAGCTTAAATAACCGAAGTAAAATCCAAGCTACTTCAATAATCAGACAGAAGATCTAGGTTCGAGAGATCCAAGTGTTCCAAATATGCCTCCAGCTATGGATGTAGAATAATGGATGCACATTCAGAGATAGATCTCGCCATCTGACCATAATTTAAAATTGTGAAATGTATCAGCGTTTTTAAGTGAATTTTCAAGTCGAAAAAGGTATGGACGGAGCAACGATCACGACAAATAAACGATTAATAAAGTTACCTATTGTATTTCTAAGCTTGGGCCGTTTTCATAATCCTTTGTACTTATTGGATATTATAATAAATTCTACTAATATGTATTATATGTCTTTATGAAGAAAAGAGAAAAAAGATGGAATCTACTGTCCCTTCGTACTTACTATTGCAATTACTTAAAGAACGATATAAGTTCAAACAATCAATTTAGTTTTATTATTAAGTACCTCTTAATTGTTTCACAACATGCACAAAAGTTCCTAGAAGGAACACTTCACTGAAAGGACCAATATATAAAACAATTCACGTTTTTCAATATACCAAAATTTATAAATTCTTTTTCTTCGAACAAAACACTTCATGTGAAACTGTCAATGAACTGCTCGGTATTACGCCAACTTTACCAATTCTAAGCTACAGCAGCGTATTTTTATTAACATGTCCCACAATAATACATCATACTCACCGTCTTGCTTGTTATAATGCAAAAATCCCGAAATAAAAACACCACCAAAAAGGAAATGAAAATACTTATTTACTTTCCCCTGTTTTCACTCTACCTCTGGAAAAAATAAACAAAAACATATTTCAAACGACCCACCGCTCGCTTTATATTCCAAACCATCTTTACAATTTTTTTTTTTACTTAAAACCATCCACTTTAAACCACTCTTTAGGTACACACGCAAAAACACCTGAACTTCCAACCTCCAGGTAGAACCATACAAGGCACTCACACACACACAAAAAAGTTGCGAATCTACTTTCTTTATTTTGTTATTTCACCTCCCCCCTGAGCCTCGCTTTCACTCATCAGAGTGGAAGTGTGTTCTCTGTGGTCAAAGTTTATTATCCCGTGTCGTAGCGCTAAGATCTATGCAAGATAATAGACGTGGGATTCAGTCGGGAAAGGGTCGACAGTTTTGGGTCTTTGCCCTCTACTGCACTGGGGGCAAGACTTCCTGGCTGTTAGGACGTTACCCGAGTTTTTGTCGTTTCCTACCCCAAAACGCATTCCGTCGTCACAGGGATGGTGTAAGACACTTTTCGGATGGGTAGAGACGGAAAATTAACTCTTGGGTAAGAGACATCCAGGGAGATGGGTAATTAGTTTGTCCAGTTTGAATGAAGCGTTTCAATCACAAGTAATGATCTGGAATGCCACTGGTAAATGCTGCTTTGAGGAAATAGAAAAGACGGTTCCTCAGCATGGTGGTAATGATGTACTTGAATTATTAAATGACGATATTGTTCTTAGTGATCCCGAGATGATATGAAAGATTACAGTGATAATGGAAAAGAAAAAAATAATTTTTTTATAGATATCTATTGATGAGATGAGTGTATACCAGGGGTGGATAATTGTTTTGGCTCAAAGGTTCAAAGGTTACATTATGGAAGCGGTTGGTGTCACCTTTGTAAAATTAATGCATTCATTGGTTAACGTTGCATCAGTACATATAAGTTAAACAAAGCGACAGTTTTATTCAATTTATTTGTTGTCCAAATTAATATCAACTACAGTTGCAAGGACATTTAATTTTAGAATCAGTTTAATGAGACAAATGTACCCTACCACACTTTTCTACAATTTTTTTTTGGAACAGGAATAAGTTTGCGTGTGGATATTCTCATTACAGCCTGCAAGTTATTGCCAAGCAACTTGCATCTATGTTTACTCTTGTCGATCTTCCTGCAAAAACTGTTCTCACAAATATATGTGTTGACCCCATTCCCCCCTAAAATAGAAAAATATCTGTATATTTAGTTTTTCGAATGTCTCGGAAGGCAACTAAAAAATTCTTTACGGGCAGTTATTTGCCAACCTCTGAAGTATACAATAACATGTAACACATTATATACATAACACACTATACATTTTAGGGTGTTAAAAATGGAAGTCAACAAAGAGAAAATTCGGTACAGTTTACAGTTTTTCTTTGATAAAGGCGAAAATGCAAGCCAGGCGGCTGAAATTGCGCATGGTGTTAATACTGTAACAGATAATTACGTGAAATTTTGGTTTCGTCGATTCCATTCAGGCATTTTTGATGTTAAAGATTCACCTCGCACAGGCAGGCCCATCGTCGAAAATGTCGATGAAATCACAGAAATAATCGAAGTTAACCGGCATGTTAGTAATCGTAGTATGGCCCAGGAGCTAAAGATCAACCGTAAAACAGTTTTAAACTATTTGTGCAAAGTTGGATTCAAAAAGAAGCTCGATGTTTGGGTGCCACACCAATTAACACCAAAAACTTGATGGATCGAATTTCCATCTGCAAAGCCTTGGCCAAACGCAATGAAATCGATCCATTTCTTAAACGGATAGTGACTGGGGATGAGAAATGGGTCACATATGACGGATTGTAAAACGATCGTGGTCAAAGCGCGGTGAAGTAGCTCAAACGGTGGCCAAACCAGGACTAACAGACAGGAAGGTTCTTGGTTTTTGGGTGGGACTGGAAAGGAATAATTTATTATGAGCGCCCGTATGGCCAAACACAAAAATTATATTCTAATGTCAATCACTGGACCATTTGAACCCAGCGATTGAAGAAACGGCCAGAATTGGAAAGAAGAAGTGTTGTTTCCATCGGGACAACGCCAGGCCACCCCGCCTGTGGACTCGCCAAAAAACCCCCGGGGCTTGGTTGGGAAGTTTCAATGCCCACCGTATAGTTGGGACTTGGCCCAAGCGATTGCCATTTTTTCCGCATTAAAAAAACTTCTGGTGATAAAAATTGGAATCAATAGGGTGGAAAAGTTGCGGGAGCGCCAATAATGACCATTGGCTTTATGAAGCTACCTTTAAAATGGCAACAGATTATCAAAAAACTATATTTTGACCCAAATCGGACAACTCGAACATTTTAAATAAAAGTCTTGAATTTCTTGCAAAAATAATGGATTTTTTTTTCCCCAATAATATAATCCAATGCATATAGTACGTCAAATTTAATCGAGTATTTGTTATTAATAATTAATTTTATTAATTAATGCTAATTATTTGATTAATAGTTTATTTTTTACTGTTTTTTATTCCCGGCAATCGACAAAATCAAAACAATATGTTTGCCGGTGTATTGGGGGTATAATACGAGAATGGTGGAGTTTAACCCTGGGGCCTCCATGCATGCACCACTATGTTAGAACGGAAATACATCCTTAGTCGTGGTAACTTAGGAAGAGTAATTGGTATTATTTTTACAGTGGTAACTCCTTCTTTTTTTTAAAAAAAAAATTAATTTTTAAACAGAATATACTTTTAATACACACCCAAATAAAATGCTTCTTAATAAAGTTGCAAAATATTCTTCGGATTGAAAAAATGGCTACAAATGAACTATTGAATTTCGCGTACTTTTTCCATTACACATTTACAAACTTTTCAAAAGATTAATTTTAACAGAGCTGATCTTGTCTCATTCATGAATGTAACTTTTTTTTCTTTGGAATTTTATACACCTGTTTTAGTAAAGTCAATAGCGATATATAAGATTATTTTACAATAAAAACATCATTATCTTTAATAAGTAGGAGGAAGATAATTCATGTTTTTATTCTCCTTTGAATCGTATTAAATGAATTTTTAATTAAATTCTCTTTCATAGTATCAACTATATAGTTTATTTCTTTCAATCTTTTAGAAATATCAAGATTGGAGTTAGTTGTGAAACTCAAACACGCTCTTTCCTTCAAAAGCAATTTCGTACTTCATTAATTATTTCAATGATATTAATTTACAACAGGTGTTATATGTATGCTTATTTGTTCATCTTGATTAACTGATCTTTTCGCAACTTTTATATATAAGTAAGGGTTAAGCCGACCAACATGCAAAATAAAATGAACTAAAACTTTCGAAATTAAAGAAAAAGCAACGCAAAACAGTTTGCATCGTTTATTACGCAATTAAACGATTTATTATAATTATTACTATTATTACATGCACATTTTTTTAAAAAATAATTTTAAGAAACAAAAGTATATAAAAATGTGAATAAATAACAATTTTTCGCGTGTTTTGTGATATAAATCAGAAAAAAAAAGGAAGAAAATGTGTTGTTCAATGTATTTGAACAGTCAAAGTACCTCGTTTTTAGTGACCTGAAAATAATTCCAAAGGTTAAAACTTTCCCCCAAATCTATAAATGAAGATGTTTTCAATAAATAATATATGATGAGCAATATATGAATAGGGAAAAATTAGTTATACGTATCTACTGGCACACAATTCGTAATATATTTTCTAAATATTTTCTAATTAATTTTTATTGTATTATGCTTCAATATCCTAAGACATACGATTGACTGTAATTTCTATCTACAATTCAGTAATGCCAAAATGGAATTGCATGTGATATCCTACTCTCGTCAAATATCTGTTCTATACTCGTCTTAAAGACTTCTGGGGTCCAGTTTAATTTTAAGTGTAGCCGCAAGTGAAATAAGGACTTGAATTCGTGACTCGTTTCAGATTTCACTCACAATGAAATCCTCTGTCTGATATTGATTAGATATATCCTTATATACATATAAATATCTCACTACGTACATTACGGTGGACCGAAAATTTTTTTTTTCAGTATTTAAAAACCTACCTATGCGGAAATGATGTTCTATGGTGTATAGATGAATGGGAAAATAAAATAAAAAATTAATTTTTATATGGTAAATAGTGCCCAAAGGGGAACGAAATTTAGGTATTTGAGATTATTTATATATGGTAAAAGTTAAAAGTGATATTTGTTCAAATAAAACAAGCCCTTTTAGTACTTTTCCAACCTTTTGCGATGAGAGGACACCCATTAAATCAGTTACAAGAAAAACACGAGGTACACTTAATAGCTCCTTTTGTATTAAATTTTAAAAAAAATACGACGTGTTTAAATTGCAATGCGTGATAAAGCAGAAGACGAAATGAAAGGGACATATGAAAGCTTGGATTGTACTGATTTAACGGCGAAGGGAGAGAGTGCTGGGCTTTGAAATGTTGCAGTGATGCATTGTATATTACTCAGTAATCATCCCTTCCAATGGTGAACCCTAGGAGGGGGGAGGGGGTACTAGGGTTCGGACACTCGCCATCTCCTTTGATTTTTTTTCCCTTTCGATTGCTTATAATCCTATGTTTTTTGTTCGTAAAATTTAATTAAGTATTTGTTATTAAAATTTATTTTATTAATTAATGCTAATTATTTATTGAATAATTCATTTTTCACAGATTTTTGTTAACGATAATCAGGCAAAAATCAAAAGAATATGTTTGGCGGCCTAATAGGGTATTATACCAGAATGGTAGACTCGGTGCCGAGGGAAGGGACCCGGATAAGCTGGACTTAACCAGATTTTCTGGTTATAAATTTCGATCCACCAGTGCCAAGGGGGCCCGTAGATCTTCTGCGCCTAGGGCCCAAAGTGAGCTTAAACTGGCATTTTGAGGAATTTTGAACCTGGATTAGCCCCCCCCCCCTCCCGTTGAAAAATTCCTGTGTGTGCCACTGATCCCTTCTGATTTGTTGCAGAATAATAATTATTTTGAGTATAAAATCATATAACCAAAATTAAGTCCCCCTCCCTTTTTTCAAAAATTCAACCTCTTTGTGGCAATATTTAATTTTGAGGTAGATTCCGATCGATATAATAATTTTTTTCTCCATTTGAACACGATCCA
Organism: Trichonephila inaurata madagascariensis; assembly: GCA_019973955.1. NCBI lineage: Eukaryota > Metazoa > Arthropoda > Arachnida > Araneae > Nephilidae > Trichonephila > Trichonephila inaurata. The sequence continues at coordinate 155,232 of BMAV01016566.1, forward strand.
CTCTAAGATATATTTAAAGCCGTCAATTTTTTTTTTTTACTTTAAAACAATAAATGTTATGCGGATGAATACATCAAAAATTTATCATTATGATAATTCAATAATGGGGAAAAAAATTAACTCTCCTGGACGGAATGTTTTAAGTAAAATAAAATGCAAATCACAGAAACACTGATACACATCATTTTTTTTTAACTTTCCCTTTTTCCATCTTGTCTTATTCTTCTCAAACCCACATTTCTAGATTATACAGAATAGCTAATTTGTTTCTATTGTGTTTCGGCATGAAGACTCGGAGAATATTCAGTAATCAACTTAATTTATCTGGCCATACTTTACGACATGTTCTCGGCTTTACGTTTATTCCAAGCATTTCCAATAATCTGTTTGCCTTCACTGTTACTTTTTTCCATTGTTATCTGAAATAGTTACACGTTTCGCACGTGAAATATTTGCTCAGTCAAAACGCACTCGTGCATAAAAGACAAACGTAAGGTACCGACATAAACAAGGAATAGCATTGGTTAGCGGTAGCTTGTAGAGCTGAGGGACTTTTTTTCCCCTCAAGGTAACAACATGCGATGCACATCAAGTAATGAGATTTCGACAAAGATGCAGATTGTTATCCTAATGGTAAATCTTGGGGTTCTGGGTAATAAAATGCTTCCTGGTACGAAAAAAGTCGTGTGTATTAAAACTTACTACTTTTTGAAAAACTTTGTTAGAAATAAATTAGTGTCTGAAAATTAAAATGCAATGCCCAGGGACGTCTTAAGGTAGGCCAACTGGGCCTGGGTTCAGGGCCTCGCCCTCGGTGCTGGCCACGTTTCGTTCTCTCGACTCTGTCTTAATAAGATCTGGATCATTTTAATGGTCAAATATTATTCCCATACATATTCTACTTATAGGAGGGAATTTCAACTGCATGTCAACTGGTAGAAGTGGTAGGACTGTATTATTATATGACCGTTGACCATGTCTAAGCCTAGCCTAATACCATAAACAATCATTCAACTCTTTTAGTCGAAATACGACCATTGGTTGAGCCAATCTGTGCCTAGGTTTTTGAGATTGTGAGTCGTGCACATTTTGACAATGCATGCTATGTAATGTCTACTTTTAAAGATCTCAGTTAGGGTCTACTTTTGTATAGGGGTCCAGGGACTCACAGAGTATTAGACGTCCCTGACAATTCCACCTAAATGTACAGTTATTCAAAATTCCCTCCAAGACTTAGGGGTGCTGCAGTAAAAAACCTAAGACGAATACTGCGAAAAAGAACATATGAAAGAATAAAGAAAAAATTTATGTTTTATTTCCATATTTTATGGTGTTCTATATGCGAACCCTTGGTCACAAGCAGTAGCGCACACAGAAGTTTTCCAAGGGGTCCAGGGTCGAAAAGTCCACCAATCTTGTAGCATGCTCCTTTTGATTTTGTCGATTTTGGGAACAAAAAACAGTAGAAAACTAATTATTGAATAAATAATTAGTATTAATTAATAAAATTAATCATTAAAAACAAGTATTTAATTAAATTTTACGTAGTATATATTTAAAATTATAATCAATCGGGAAAAAAAATCAAGGGCTTTGGGGGGGTGTCCGGACCCCTAAGACACCCCCTTGTGTGCGCCACCGGTCACAAGGGTTCACATACATCAATGCGCTAGTCCAATTCCTGTCCCACTTTAGTCAACATGGTTCTTTCAACGTTATGAGCAGCACGTGTTATCCTTTCCGTGTTATCCGAAAACTTGGTCTTTTACATAAGACTCAAGTTTTCGAACCCCGTTTGCCGCGTGATGCAGCAGAACTGCATGAAAGGAAAACACGTGCTATCAATAACGTTGATAGCACCGTGTTGAGCAAAGTGCAGCAGGAACTGGACTATTGCATTGATGATGCCGTGTGACCAAGGGTTCACATGAGAAAACAGTTTTAAACATTTTAGTACTTCGAAAATCATATTTCCCATGGATTCGAATTTCTCAAAAGGATATATTAATAAAGATAGGGCATTGTAAGATATCTTTAGGGAAACTTTATTAAAGTTACGAAATCTTTTTAAGTTTGATTTTGTAAAATTCAATACCTGACGCAGTTGATTATCAAGCTATTTTAAAACGTTATGCTCGTTTAAGAGAAGCAGGAAATAAAACTAAAAGTGTGGCTTCAGAGAGACTAGCATGATACAGAATATATACTTACATAACATAATACTTGACCTTTGTTACTCTATAATTGCCTTATAAATGTTGAGGTTTATCATAATTCAGCATAAAAGACATTCACACATGTATACAAATGATTATTTAATCATTTATACACCCATTTAAAGATACTTATACAACCTACGATACATAACAATTTCTTAACAGGAAATATACTGTCGTAAGTGAGTTGGTGCAAAACTAACATTATTGCTCAAAATGTGGTGTCCTGAAGAGTACAGGAAAAACTACAAAAAGGGGTATGTGAAGAAAGATATAAGACTACTTTTACACAGAAGTATACCCTAAAACTTATTTACGAAAAGATATATCCCATTTGGAAGTATTTGCGATAGTCAAATGTGTACAAAATGTATTCTAGCTTTAACTTTAAAATCGAAAGTACACCGAGGAAAAAGACTAGAGATTTCTAGGAATTAATTACATTTGTATTATTTTAAACGAGTTTTTTAATCCGTTCTTCAGTGTATATTGTACGCAAATGCAAAGAAATACTTTTAGAAGAAAACTTGGGCACGTTCAGGATTGTGAAACAAAAATGCAGTACACAACCTCACAAAAAACCTTGAGGGGCAAAAAAGTCTCAAAACATTTTTTTTAGCTTTTCTTCTCAACCCTTCTTAACTTTTAAGGGGGAAAAACGTGATATTTTTTTCTCACAGCAACCTGACCTTAAGTTTAGCCACAAAAGGTTCCAATTTATTGGGCTGAGTTATGAAAAAAATAGTCTTACGTGCATGGGTTGCAGATTAATAGAAGAAATATATATATATAGCACACAGCTTTAACCGATTCCTTCCATAACTTCTTCAAAACCACCGTCCGACTTACTATTTTTAACTTAAAAGGTTTCCGATCCGACTCTAGAACTTTAAATTCGATAGCACCAATTTCCCAGGTCAAGCCCGCCTTAGAAACAAAGTGCGAGTGAGTGCTGGAGAGAGAAGCCCTAAGGAAGAAGCACGAAAACTCCTTGACCTCAAAAATCCCCGTTGCCCCTTCCCTCTTGGTTGGAGGCGAAGTTTTTATTATTTTTCTTATCCTACTCTTTTATTTCTACTTATGTTGTTGCACAAGCCTTTTTACCCCAACCCTCTCCTACCGACTGGTATCAAGGAGTTGTAGTCTCCAAGCAGCAGAAGGCGACTTCAATGGAGGTTCTTATGCTGGGGCCACTAGAGTGTTCCGAATCCTTACATGGACAAGCTATCTTTTTCTCTCTCGGCACAGCAAAAACTTTTTTTCGAGAATATCCAGGATGCATGAATCATCTTTTGACAACCCCCCTACTTCTTTTCGTGCGTTTGTGACCGATATAGCCGCTGTTCTGTCGTGTGGGTGACCCCCACCTACCCTCCCTTTTGATTGAAGGGTAGAGGTATGGTGTAACATTATGTATTGAGGGGAAATGGTGGGTGGGGTTCGCTTAGGGTTTCATCAGTAATGGTGAGATGGACAAAAGCCTTATCGTTGGTTGAGTGATGAGAAAAGAATTGTCATATGTCTGTCTTCATAAAGAAGATCCTTGTAAAATTCAGGGTTACACCAAGCGGTGCTATCAAAAGAAGCATAGCCTCTGCTTTTGTTTTCTTTAATTTTCGCAGTACATTGTAAATAATATTACTTTGAATATAAGGAGGGGAAATTTACTTTCATGATATCGCTTGTTGAGTGATAAGAAGCATGCCGACTTCTATCTTAAAAGAGATAAAGAAAAAAAAAAAAAAAAAGAAAAGGAAATACATAAAGATCATTCTTAGTGAATATCAACGTTTGAAAAAAAAGAAAGTAACAGTTTATTTTTGAAATATTTTTTTAACTGATATTAATAAAAAAAATTTGATTGATTTATAGTTGGTCTATTTGAAGTAACTAGATATCATCCGATTAATTGCAAATAATGTTATCTTCAGTTCATTTCCTATCGCTATTTTTAAACGTCAAAGACACAGAAAAAAAAAAAAAGAAAAAAGAAATCAATTAAATTTTCTTAGAAGATTTGAATAACAAGAATTGTTCACATATATAACTCAAAATTTATCTGTTTAATTATAACAGTTCCACTGATAATAATTTATTTTAATACCGAATGGTAATTTAATAAATGTTTCCTTTTTGACAAACCAACTGATAAACTGAAAACTGGAAAAAATGGCATAAAATACTTACCGTAATACTTTAAATACAGAATAGTGGCATACGTTTTTTTTAAACTCACTAATGCAATTTATTGTATAAGATTTACAAAAAGTTTTTATTGGATTGAAAATTAGGAATAATTTATACATAATAATTGAATAATTTGCATGTTAATCGTGGGCTATTCATAAAAAATTTAAACAAAAAGTAGAAAGAAATTGTGAAATTATAACCGTTAGATGTGTGTGCCACAAAATTGAATTAAATTAGATTGAATTAAAAACATACAGAAAATGTTGATCTCGAGATGAAATTTCACATGTGGTTAAGCGTTCCAATACATCTTATACATATTTATGTCGCACCGTACTAAAATGCTACATTGCTGCTGTACAAATTTAGATCATATATATGTTCGCATTAAATTTTCTTGTTTGGTTTTCAAGAAACGTAATCATGACTTGACTGCAAAATTTTTAATTTCAGTGCTCTGTTCTTGTATATATATTTTAAAATATTCAAAATTTTGTTTTCATTTTAAGACAGTTTTACTAGTTTTGTTTATATTTAGATGGTTTTTGTCAAAATTTACTCGGGCAGTTATAAAATTTATAGCTATAAGGGAAAATAATATATAGACAACATACACTGCCTAGTTATAAAGATAAAAAAGCAAGAACTAAATGTGTTTTAAATTTTATATGTGTATCATATTTAAAAAAAATTTCATTCACAGAGAAAGAATAATTTCAATAATTTTACAAATAAAACTGAAACCAATTATTTATCAGGTAATGTAAATAATTTTACTGAAAAGCTATCATTTATCAATTATTTACCTGAGTGAGAAATTTCTATCTCTTTATTTTTACTATAATTTAAAAGGAGCCAAAACTACTAAACTTTTAAGCACGAGGTAGGATTTGAAAATAATTATGATAAAAGAAGACAGAAGCCTCAAAAGAATACACTACAAAAATATTCTAAAACGTTTTTCTTGTTTGTTAAGAATAGTCACGCATTTACAAATGAGATTAAAAAATTTTCTTTAATCCGCGACGCTTACTGACGTCTAAAAAATAATAAATTATAGAATTTTATCAAATCTGGAGCATTTAAAATAGTGTAATTAATAACGTAAATTTAATAATTAAATGAAAACATAGATCATTAAATAAGAATTAACTTTGGTTTCATAGAAAGGTAATATTTGATTCATTTTTCAAAAAAATTTTATATGCAGAAGTTATTTAAACCAAATATATAATGCCTATAATGTTTAAAAAAAAACTCTATTTTTGTAAATGCATTTTATTATTTATGCAAACGATTTGAAGATAGAGAGTACATACAATTATTTACCAAAATGTACAATAAAACACAACAAAATGTAGTATTTTATCAACTGTTGCGCTGAATTGGAAATTTACCGTTATGTATAAGTACAGAAAAAACAAACACAGTGAAACCAGATGTTAAAGCTTCTTTTGATTATATAAATGAAACAAAAAAAAATATTTACACATTTTCAATTTTTTTTATTATTATTTATTCCTTAAAACACTCAGTTACCTCAAAAACACCTGGTAATAAAAACATTCAATTTCTAAAAGACTCTAAAAAATACACTTTATTTGCGTGACCAGAAAGGTGTTGATATTTTCTTTTTCTACCTCACTGTGTTTTTGTAGTCTTAATCGCATTAAAATGCATCGCGTGTTTTAGTTCAATGTCCACGTCTTCTAAATTGAATGTATAACAATTTATCAAAAACACAAAATTAACGTGACTCCTACAGCCTAAGAGTCTGGCAATGTGACGTCAGATAAAAACGACATGCAAACGATTTATGACAAGACAAAAAAAGTAGATATTAGAAAAAAAGAACTACATGAATACATCTTTTTATGAAAATGATTTCAACGTTTCTTTACAAGGCATTTAACACTCGTTATGAATAATATAGTCATAAAAATTGTATTCAATCAATTACATGTCACATTCATTTAATATAAATGGATCCCTTTTAAATGATATCAATTAGAAGTTTTGATTTGATTAACATTGTAAAGTTAACACATAGATTTTCTGAAGCAATCGAAGAATTATTTTTAGAATTTTCTTTAATAAATCCCACGCAATGAAAAAAAAAGTTTATTTCTTTAAGTTTGTAGCGGTATCTACATACCGTAAAATTCGGTGTATAAAGCACCGCTGTACAACGCGCACCCATACTTTCAAGCTCCAGGTTAAGTTTTAGGTATTTTCGCCGTATAAAGCGCACCCCCTTTTTCACGAAGACAGCTGAAATGTACGCGTGCAATCCTTTTATATTTTGAAGTCATTTATTCGAGGTATTATCCCAGGCTTTTGAAAAAATATATTTCTAGAAATACAAATCTTTGATTGCCATATGTTTTAAATCAACAGTATTTCGAACTATGTAGATGTCTTAATTTTTTCTATGCTTACTTGTTCTTTATTTTTAAAGCTCTCGTTTTTATATCCGGCGTATAACGCGCACCCATAAATTTCGGTCTTATTTTTTTCTGTTAAAAGTGCACTTTATACGCCGGATTTTAAGGTAAGCCAGTAATAGCCTCCAGACAGGAGTGATCACTTTTGTCTAATGGTTAAGTTACTCAGCTTCGGATTCATAGATCGCGGTTTATATGCTCTACAAGTTCACGATGGTAGTGGTAACTTGAATATTCACAATCGCAAAACTCATGATCTGAATTTGCTTCCAGTATTTAGGTATCTAGATTTAAAATTACAAATCACAAAAATTAAGTTAAGAGAATTGTTAAGTCACATAAAAAAACAAATACAAACTTGAAATTTTTATAAACAACTATTTTTGATATAGTTTTTTTTTAAAAAAGTGATCGTTTTGCAGAATTTATTTCAGTTAATTTTTTCTAACCCCACTCAGTTTCAATTTAAAATTCTGTATGTTTGAGAACGATATTTGCAAACTTTCTTCCTGTTGTATCTCACTGCAAGAGAGAGAGACCCATTTCTGTTACTGAAAAACATGAAAAAAGTCGTAACTTTGACCACTTGATGTACCGTCCTTATTTCAGCGCTCTGCTAATGGGTGCAGTTCAACGAGTCTTATGTTTTGATTTCTTTTAATTTTCTTCGGCGTTTCTAAAGAGTTTCTCTGTATCTTTTAAAGATAATCCCTATGTACAAAATTAAAAAAAATAGATAACATTATTTTTTCTTTAGATTAAAACTGTGCAAAATTGAAATTTCTCAGTTGTACTGCATAAACCTTTTAATTATTTTTATATTAAACCTTTTTTAGAAAAATAAATTACAGTTTTAAAAAGCTAAAAAAAACAACCTTTCATAATTAATCGAACTAAGTTGTAACTTAATCTTTTATTCGCCAAGTCTGGAAATGGTATCTGAACTTATCCCCAGATGCGGGATGGGATATGAAAATGGGAAATCATTAATCCTGATGATCCTGATCAGGACAATGGAACAAAATTATTGAATTATTGTATTGTCATCAGTCCTGGACAAGGGAGCAAAATTTCGAATAAATCCGACATGTTAAATTGGATAAAAATTGAGTTCAAGGATTCCGTTACATACAAGTGAAACTTATAAAAGAGTGTTAAAAAAGGCTTACTTTTAAGCTTATATTAAAGTATGGGTATGTTTTTATTTTATATTAATTATAATTCCCCAAACTCCATTACATGTTGTACTTTTAAAAATAATTTATACATTTGTATTATTGAGAACATTTATAACCCAGTACACCACAAAGTATCACACTGGGATTTACATAGAAGTAAGCGTGAAGCACACATCACAAATAAAAGAGTCCATGTCTTACCCGGGATTCGAACCCAGATCCTACAGCACCGCAGGCAGCGTCACTAACCACTATACCAGATAGGCGACTTTAAAAACATTTAGAAGCTAAAAAATAAACTGCTAAGCAAAAAGAACAATTATTCGTTTTAAATTGCCAAATAAAGATATAATATAATTGAAGTTTACGTATAAAAAATAATAAGAGGTATCAACTAGGGACTTCATAAAAAACTGAATATTTTTAAGAATTTTTACAGTTTTAAAAATAAACCACCTTTAAAAAATTAAGATTATAAATATGCGCATTATTTAATGCTGTTTTATATATCTTCATCATATATAAATATCAAAAATCTAGTAATTATCGGAAATATTAAAAATGTTTAGAGATTTTGTTAGGTTCATTTGAAGAGGACTAATGTTTTTCAGTCTTTATCTTATAATATTAGATATTTAATATTTGTGTTCAAAAATGATTATTCTATTGTATGTATATCATTAAAAGTAACTCGATTATGAAATATGTGTACTAAGTTTAACCCCATATTTTAATAACAAATATTTAACAATCGAAATTTAAGTTTTTAATTGCTATTAATATTCTTATTAAAGTTTTATCGCAATATCTATTAAATTTTCAGATTTAATTAAATTTTTTTTTAAAAAAAATCACAGTAATTTTATGGAGTAATTTCTAATTAAATTTTAGAAAAATTTGATCAAAATTCAACAGTTAATATAATTGCCCTATTTTAAAATCTAAAATTAATTACAGAAAATCATTTCTTCCACTAACGATTATTAATTATATCACTTTTCTCTTTTCTTACATAACTCAATTTTTGTATCTTATTCATCGCAGAAACTATTGATGTATTAATTAAGATATAATGCCTCTTGAGAGTCACACAACACAAAGAATTTCAAAAAAAAAAAAAATCCTTGATATCTCACATCATATTAGATTTTCGTTATTAAACTTATGTATCTCTGACTTTAATTATCTTTAGAAATCTTCCATTTTTCAATTCCATTCTATGACAAAGACTGAAGAGGTTTAAAATAAGTTACTTTTTTGATTTCATGATCATTAATTAATTTTGAAATAAGGATATTTTCTAAGTTTGAAAAGAGAGGAATTGAATTTTTTTTTCAATGCGAAATCATTAATATGGAATGAAACAACCGAGGATACAAAGCAGTAGAGAATACTGGTAATTTTAGTATAATTCTTTGAAGATAATGAGTTAAAAATCAAAATTAGAAAATGTTTACACAAAATGTAAAAGGAAATAAAACCGTTATTGTATTTTTATTAATTTAACAATTTTTAAATTAACTCACTTTTAATCAAAATTAAAAAAATTAATTAATTCATAAAAAATTCATTTTAAATAAATAAATATTCTATAACAAAGAGGTTTCTTATTCTTTTTTTTATTTTAAGTTCCAATTATATAAATATTTTGATTTTCTGAATAATATTAATTAAAATAATTTCCTCATTTTTTTTTCTTTTATAAACTAAACTGAATTAATTTTCCCCCAAAACTTAAATAATTAATTTTTTTAATAAAAAAGGTAACTATTATTAAAACAAAAATATGCATTATTATTATTTACATTAAGGGAAAAAATATTTTAATTCGTTTAATTTACAAACAGAATCGTCTACTTTCTAACAAAACTAATTAAAAAAAAAAAGGAAATTAAAAATGGAAATAAATAAAAATAAAATGAAAAGTTGCGCATCTTATTGATACTTTATATAGTATAAAAATTTATAATTATTTTATAAATGAATAAAAAATATTTTAATTAGTTTTACTTTATAAACAGAATCGTTTGCTAAGTTCTAATACAAAAAAAATTAAAAATGGAAATAAATGAAAATGGAAAGTTACGCAACTTCTTAATTCTTCGTTAATATAAAATTTAAATTTATATAAATCATGTAAATAAATAAAAAAATATTTTATTTCGTTTATTTAAAAACAGAATCGTCTGTTCAGTTCTAACAAAAATAATTATAAAAAAAAAAGGAAAACAATTGGAAATAAATTTAAAAAAAATAGAGGAGTTAAGCAATTTTTAATTTAAATAGTTTTTTTTAATTTCTCTTTTATTTTTAAAATTTATAAATTTATGTATATTGCGTAAATAGAGAAAATATTTTAATTCATTTAATTTACAAACAGAATCATTTGTTCAGTTGTAACAAAAATACTTAAAATAGAATTTAAAAAAAAAAAAGTTACGCAACTTTTTAATTTTTTCTTTAGGCTATGATAATAAGCAACCAATTAAAGCTGGGTGTATATCGTACAATAACATATTCATCTATCCTTTCTCACTACTATTTATGTATCTTTATCGTATGTATCGGGACGACACATAAAAATTTACGACGTAATATCTTCTTTCTGACAACTGAGAGCTAATGTTTATTTATAAACGATTACGACTTCTAACGTTACTTGATAAGAAAAGTTGAACTTTCTCATCATGAAACGTGCAATGCTGCTTTTTTATTTATTTAATTGAAAAGAAAGAGTGTTTAACGCGACATTTGATATATGTAACTAACACACTTTCAAGTTGAAATTCTTTAGAAATTTCGAATTTTTTGAGAGAATATTTTAATTTGACTGTTTTTTTTATTTTTTTTTATTTTCTTATTTATTTTAAAGATTTTGCATTTTTTTTATAAAATTAATAATACAAAAGGAATTTTTCTTAAAAAAAATATTTTTGGCTATATATTTTTTAAGAAAATACAACTTAATTTACTTTAACAGTATTTATCAGAATAAAATTTATAGTGAGGATTAAAAAATTAAAATAAAAAGTAAGACAAATCAACTAACTAAAAGACAGGTAATGAACAACATAGCTTAAAATGTTAAAATGTAATAATGATAAAATAATATAAATAATCAAATATACAATTGAAGTTTTTAACGTTTTGAAATTATTTGTGTGATGCTTGTAAACAATTCAACAAACAATTAATTCGATTAAATTACCGTATCTGTTCGAATGTAAGCCGCCATCGATTCTTAGCCGAACCCCAAATTCTCAACGCGTTTTTGTAGAAAAAAGTAGCCAAAAGGATCGATATGCAATATTTACAAAATTAAAAAGAAAATTAGTATGAGAACCAATAAGAAGTGAATTATTTTTTGTTAACTGTGTTAAAAACTTTTAAATACATCATGAACCTGAAATTGCTCTAACCGTCAATATCATCTTTAATTTACCCCATCTAACGAATTTTTCCGCCTTCGATTCTAAGCCACACCCAATTTTCAGTAGCAATAACATTAAGGAGCAAAGTGCAGCTTAGATTCGAATTAATAAGTTATATTATAGAAATATAAAATAGAAACGTATCAAACAGAGAACATGTATTATAAAAAAGGATTAGTATGACGTTTTACGATATTAATATACACACACAGATAAGTTTCAGTAATCTGTTTTTTACCCTCTTCTCTCTCTCTCTCATTCATTTTATAAATTTTATATTATTTTAATGTATTCAACTTACAAAATAACACAGAAAAATGTAAAATACATTTCACGTAATAAGAAATTAATACAAACAATAACAAATTGTTCTCATAACTATAATCATGTGTGTGCGCATGTGTTTTCTTTCTTTTCATTTTTCCCCCCACGTTGTGAAATACATTGTAAGAAATTGTATGAACTTTTTGTGAATCATGGCATCTTGTTAGCTTTAATTATGTCCATATATATCATTATTTTTTCAATTCATATTCCTACTATTAGTTCACTCTCTCCCTATATGTGTATATAGATATATATACCTTGATCAAATTGATACATCTTGATCAACTTTTCAATCGTTAATAAAATACTTTATCCATTCAAGTTCAAATACATTTTATAAACTTGTAGTGGATGACACTTGATGTTAACACAGTTTTTCAAATATTAATTCATTGGTTAAACTTAATTAATGAATAAACAGCTACAAACAAAAATAACAGTCCAAAACCATATATAAAAAGGAAAATCGCTCGCTGGGTTCCTGTAGCTCAATAGATAGCGTGTTGGACTTCTAATCCAAAGGTTGTAGGTTCGAATCCCACTCGGGATGGCCTAATTTCTGAGAATGTGATTTATGAATGAATAAATAGTAACAAACAAAAATAAAATAATCCAACACAATGTTAGAAAGGAAAACCGCGGTTTCTATTTTTGCTACTTAATATTGTGATTCTGTCATATGTACATATTTATATTATTTGCAATTATTTAATAAAAAGTTACTAAAATAAAATTGTTCTTTGTCGGTCTAAGTAGGAATTAATTAATTTTTTTTCTTTCTTTCTTTTTTTTGTATTACTTGTTTATTGCTATATTGTTATATTCATTTGCGCATCTATTTGCTGATTTGAGTGAAAGAAAATACAAAATGTGCACACACACACACACACACACACACACACACAAAAGTTATAAAATGATATAATAACAACACACACACACACACACACACACACACACACACAAAGTTATAAAATGATATAAAAACACACACACACACACACACACACACACAAAGTTATAAAAATGATATAATAATCTCCAGCTCACATATTCTTACTACTGCCACGAACTTGAAAAATATGAAGTAACTATATCTCATACCCACTAAAAATAATAAATGCAAACATAACTCTATTTTGCAATTCTACGCAAACAGTATACGTTCTATACATGGACGTCGAAAGCAAGAGACCAACCTACCTTTACTTTGGGGCTCAACCAATCCCTGATACTTATTCACTGAGGTCTTGCAAAATTTACATGCCTCAATTCCAAACAGAACCCCTTGGACACAAACCCGACCTAGTTTCGAGTATCCCTGGCTTATGAATTATACACTGGAAGGCCAGAAAGATGCAGTGTATTATTTACTACCGAACATCCACATAAAAATAGACCTTGGCAAGGCGGAATAAACGAGTGACATTTATTTTCCGAGAAAGGACAAGGGATGGGAGGGTACCATATCTATTCCTTCCAAGTCTTCCTGTTTGGTCTCCCTTCCCCCCGTACTTTTTGCCGGAACTTACTGGGAAATAGATGATTTGAGGCTTAAGCGAATTCACCACTTTTGAACATCCTTTCGGCCCGATTACGTTTTCTGCCCACTCATTTCCTGCTTTGTATCGCAGTGTGCCTGCTCTGGCTCTTTATATAGAGCCCTTTTTTTGGGTCCCCTTTTTTTTACCCCCCTCAGCTTGTGGTGGTTCCCTTGCAGTTATTAGCACTTTTTTTTTCAGTTGTCTGTTTTCAAACACGTGCCCCGAATGCGAGAATTTATTTTTTCGAAGTTGGTGTTTGAAAGGAAATTGCATTGGATGTAAACGGAATGGTTTATAATTTCTCTCGACAGGGGGCTTAAGCCGGGATCGTGTTCGATTAAAAAAGTGTGATAGGACTGAGTACTTTTGGTATGATCCTTTTTTAGCCCATATCTTTATTTAACGCCAACTTGGCGAATTATTATCATATTAGATAAAAATCCATTGCAGGGAAAAGAGCTGCTGGCGTAATTTGGAAGAATTGTTTTTTCTTCTTTGCCGGTATGGTTTTCAAGGGAATAATTGCTACTCCATATCCAGTGGCGTAGCTAGTTTTGAGTGGGCCCTGTATCAAAATTCCTTCGGGGTCCTTTTTTAGATATTAGAGCCCTGTTATTGGGAATGTAGTTACAACTGTTGGGGCCCCTGTAGCTTGGGGGCCCCGTATCATTGATACGGCTGATACGTCCCTGTCCATATCCCACACACCCTGCCCAAGGTAAAATAGGACTTCCCCAATCCTTTTTTCGCACAATATAGAAATGATAGATATGTAACAAAAGACATTTAAAAAAAAACACAGTTACAAATTCATTCCCAATTATGCGAAAATAAACAAAAGTTACTTCTATGAAATTTTTTCGAAAAAATATTCCTAATACTATTTTCTAGGCTCTTTCTATACAGATTTTAGACTATCTATCAAAAGATATATTTTTTTTTCGTGAGTTCCTGATTTATTTCGCTTCATGGTTTTAGTTAACTTGAATTTGATTTATCAGAAAGTGTATTTGGCATTTTCTTTCAAAGTGGCCCTTTTTTTTATTTAAAAAGGTCGTAAGATATAAAGTTTTAAAAATAAATTATTTGTATTTCAAGTTGTAAATATAACCATAATAGCATAATAGTTTTAACGAGAAAGAACGAGAAGCATCTTTTAATCAAAAGATTTATACCTACATCTTATTTTGAACAAAAAAGTTTATCTTGGCTGGATATATAAAAATGATATCCCAATAATAATTGAAATCAAAGTAACAAATAAAGAAGGTACAATCCTATTTTATACTACACTTTTGGCAAAGAAGAAAAACTTCTGCAAAATTGCGCCAGCTCTTGTAAGAATTGGACTTCAATATGAGGATAAAAAAAAGGATAAATATAAAGATGTGGGCTAAAATAGGATCCTAAAAAAACAATTCTTAAAATAAAAAATGTTAAAAATTTTAAGTAAGCGTTCATGAAAAAAGCAAACATAATTTACAAATATTTTCAAAAGTACTCAAAAATGCGAAGAGAATATACTTCTTAAAAAAGTGCTTAAATGCTTTAAAAAAAAATACTTAAAATATCCATTCTTTTGTAAGGACTAATATTGTCTACAGCAGATCATACCGGGAAATTAAGAGACAGTGAAGTAAGTCAAAAAGGAATTTTAATGAACCGTTTGAACGTTTAATGAAGAATTCTAAGTCAAAAACCATTAATACTCGAAAAAAAAAGTATAAATATGGTTATCAGAAGATTAGTTTTCTCCTATTACACAAGTTCAATGGTACTGTTAACATCGAAATGATCATCATCAATAAAAAAAAAATATCCCGAATTCATACTACCACTTTACAGATTACACCACAGATACGTACCACCCCGCTCCTATCCCTCGAATAATATTCCTTTCAGGGTCCACTGCATGGTAATATATCACGAAACAATCTCAACCCCCACCCTCCTCCCCTTTCCTTCCCGAGAAGAAAGAAGGGCCAATTAACTGCGAAGGCAAACCTCCGCAAAACAATGCTTTCTAAATTGACCGATTCGAGAGAAACGTGAAAACGTCCCTAACAATCCCCGAGAACAATATCTCCAGCCGATATTGTCGCCGAGGTCCGTAAAAAGTGCAAGCACCTATACACTAGTGGAAAAAGATAAAAAACGAAGATAGACGAGCCGGCCTAAGAAGAAGATTTCATTTCACTCCCGCAGCGCACCTCCCTTGCGACATCCTTACCACCCATTGTCCCTTTTTCCTTGATTTGACAAAGCCAATCCCGCCCTCGGCGCACATATCTTTTCCCGGAAAGACCTTGCCAATGAAACAAACATGCTTGCGAGAAATTCGTCCTCACTCGCAGCATGTACAGGTATCAAGGACAGTGGTCGGTGGAACATATGAGATATATCCGACAAAATAGAAATTCCGATTTAGTATTTTGGACGAAATGGGTTTGGTAATGATAGATATGAGTATGTATTGACTAAAATCGATTGGATTGGAAATTTTGGTTTTTAGTGAATATTTTACTGATATTAAGCTTATTTTACACTACACGTTAAGTGAAAGAATTTAAATATTTTATTACAGGTACAGTTTGTTCAGGGTGGTTAAAATAACAATACACTCTGATAAATGGGAATTGAGAAATATAAAGTCTGTTATAAACTTACGAGCACAGAATGGAAAAAAATTGCGACACCTGGTGACAAAATTGTGCTAGACGTGTTTGGAGATATTAATAAACACCCAAAACTAATTTTAAGCTATACGTATTTTTATTTTATAATTAAGATTCGTAGTTTTTTTTATAAAGTTCAAATTTCCTCTCTTACAAAAAAATTTCAAAAATGATGAGTTTTTTTTCAAATTGTTTACGAAATAAATATGTAAATTATATAGGAATTGTAATTTATCAATAATACAGTTTTTTGCTGTTTATATGTAATATATTTCACATGTTCTCTGATCTAAATCGCAAACTAAATAAAAAGTACACATTTTTTGATCACATGGCACAGAGCTTTTTAATCTTTCGATCGCCGCGATGTATACTACTTTATGTCTCAGCCTGACATTGTGGATCCCTCAAAATTTTAAGTGTGATTTAAGGTTTCATCAATAATTTTAAGACTTAACATTTCTTTTTTTTTCCTTTAAAAAAACTGTAAACATCTAATTAAAAACATTAATATTAATTTCAAATAATTAATTTCTATGACCCCCAGAGAGGCGCTAGTTCTGTCCACGGATCACATTTTAAGAGCCACTGGTATAACAGATTTTTAAAAAAATTCTCTATTGTACAATATTTATCATTACGCTTAGGAATTTAAAAGGATTCCAAAATTCATTTTGAAAGAGTAATGAATTCATGTGAATTTGAGGAATGCCTCAAAGTTAAATAAATTCCAAAGCAGAAAAAAATACTTACAGTTGCGAGGGGTGGGGCTTTGTATGATTCAATTATAATTCTAGAATTGTAACAAGGAATTGTGCATGTATGTGTATGCACATGCACTATTACCTCGTTTTTCATTTCTATGTAAAAAAGGTTTATGCTCTAAATCTTGAAAATAACAAATGCAAATAGTGAATAATAGGTATAACTATGTGATATCTGCACCTTTAAAATGTTTGGAATTTGAAATATGTTACATCTCTTTTTTCAGTTTTATATGTTTCATTTTTGAAAATATTATTGATATCACTTTTGTAGAAACTACTAATAAATATAATAATAAGCACACACAAATTTTTGATAAATAAGTTTGATTTTCAACTGCACTTCTAAGTTTTCGCTGTTAAATAAGGTAATATTAGAGTTTAGAATAAGAAACAGCAAAAAAGACACAAATATCATGGTATTTCAATATAAATTTTCATAGTATATTTTAGAACATACTAATTTACTCAAATGGCTTGGTAAAATTCAGTTATAAGTGTTCAGATAAAATCCAATATTATTTTACTATTGAAAACGACAGCACTTGATAGAAAAATAAGTTGCCGAGAAAAGCAGTTTAAATATTGCTTTAAAACTCGTCGTAATTTATATTGAAGCGAAGTTTTCTTAGAGTAATATATGCATATATATGAAATTTGTATTGCTCTTCTATAAAAAATAAAGCAAAACGAGGTCTACTTTAATATTTCTAAATTTTATTGAAATAAACACAGCTACAGTAGGCAAAAAGTTATCAATGCATTAGAGATAACCTTAATAAATAAGCCATATATAGATTCAAGTAAAGAAATTTATCTTTAGGTACACACACACATTTCTGAAATATCGTGAATTGCCGGCAAGGTAAAACGTCTGAGTGGTTATTACTTAAAAATACTTGCGGTTTAATTTTTTTTTAATTGAAAGCAAGGTCACAGCTTAGTGATAGGGGTATGTACAAATAATACTTGTAGGGAAGTATCCCATTTATTGAAGAAACCGCAAAAATATCTGGTATTCTACCATAAGATATTACAGTTTGTGGTCGTAAAATACTGACACATTAGTGACCATGATACTATTGACGACAAATTATATAGAATTAAATACACATAGATAGCTTAGGAAAATACTTCCGTATACGTGTATATATATATGTGTGTGTGTGTATGTGTCCCTGTGTAAGAAGCAATTAGTGCTATTAAATTTAGCACCTGAATTTAGATGAAGAATTTAGATTAGAATTTAGATGAATACATCAAAATCCAAGATATGAGTCAAACCCTATTCTTGACAGGTTAGAAATTTCACTTAAATCTTGAACTCAAATTTTATTTTAGTAAATATATCAGACTATCTAGCAAATCAATGGTGGTCGCGGTGCCCTTGTGGTTTGGTCACGAACTCGTGGCCGGCGTGTCATGTGCTCGAGCCCTAGCGCCACTCAAGACCCACCGTATAGTGCACGCAGTGGCGTAACTGAGAACATTTGGGCCCCCCTGCAAAGTCAGGTTTTGGGCTCCCAAATTGGACTTTACAAATGGTAGGTACTTAGTGGCAGTCAGGATTTGGGCCCCCTAGAACCCTGCCCCGCGATGTGAGGGTGTACGTTACGCCACTGGATGCACGTAATATGTGTCGAAACTCAAAATCCTCCGATTGGCGGTATGTGGAAGTTCGGAGATACGGGTCGTACTCGTCACTTGATCAGGTGACGTCGGTTTAAAATTACAAGGTTCGTCATCAAGAGCCCTCGTGTTGCCTTGCATTATGACCAGTGGCATAACGTACACCTCTGTAACCCCCACATCGTGGCGGGCCCAGGGTTCTAGGGGGCCCAAAGCCTACCTACCCTTTGTAAAATAGAACTTAGGGGTCCCAAACCTGATTTTGCAAGGGAGCCTACCCCCTCAGTTGGCTCACCTTCTTTAGGTGGGTACGGGTGTCACAATCCCGAGGTACCCTCTAGTGATCTTTCCCTTTTCCAAAGGGGTTTACTATCTTTGGTAAACACGGGTGTCACGACCCCGGGGTACCCCAGTGATCCTTCTCTATTTTCAACCCTCCATCTTGTCATCCAATTTCTTCTTTTCCCGTCCAGACCACAGACCTATGAATGTTTGGCGCAGTATAGCCAAAACTGGTTCTTGCGCCATAAAACACCAAACTCAACTCAACTCAACTCAAGGGAGCCTACATGTTCTCCGTTACACCACTGAGTATGATGTTACTAAACACTCCTCGCTCGTTCTTTAATTAAAAAAAAAAACAGTCACAATTTTTTCCTGAAGAATTTAATTCAAACTATAATCTACACAGTTCAAATTTTATTTATTTATCTATTTTTACAGAAAAAATGGCTGAATTAAATAAGTTGAAATAAACATTCATTAAAACATTTTGCTAAGCAAAGAAGGAACAGGTAAAAACGTCGCCAAGGTTGCCAAATTATAACCGCTCACAATAAAGGATTTTCGCATTTTAATTTCATTGATAATAGTAATAATATTACGTAAAAAAAGCCGAAATGCGTAAGAAATGCTAAATACTCTTATCATCATCATGTCAATCAGGTTCTCGAGGTTAGATAAAAGATTTGTTTTCTCGGTAATTTTCATTCCTCACCAAACAATCGCCACGGGAAATGTTTTTGTCTAGTAGGCTTTACAGCTGAACCAAAATGCTAAATCTCTTCAAGTAGTTTCTTAATACAAAAGCATTTATCTGTCACCGGTCTGGTTGTTTATAAATCTAATTATTTAACTCCCTTTTAGGGTTTGAAACCGCATTTTCAGAATTTTATTTTTTTAACTGTATAAAATAGATTTAATATTATTCAAAGGACCAACAAAATGTTAATGGTTAAGATACGTAATTTCTCTAATTAAAATGAATTTATCAATTACAGCAAATTTATTTACTGCAGTTATTTTCTACTAAAAAAGTAGGATTATTGAATAAACAATGCCCAGTTTTATTCATAAAAATAAATAAAAAGCGCGCAATATATATATATATCTTAAGTGTGAATACGAATATTTTAAAAATGCAACAGTACGACTATTCGCACATGTTCTAAAAGTACGGAACCGTGATTTTCGAAAAGGGTATAAATGAACAATTATTTCGACATTTAGATCAGTTGAATTAGAACACATAATTGTTTTAAGAATATATATTTTTTATTTCTAATGGGCTGTGGATTGGTGTTTTACCATTGCAAACCTAGTACATTCCCCGGAAGCTGGTATTTCTTTTTAGTGCGGCACACCATATAGGCGGATATCAATCGCCACAGGTAATTTTGATGCCCAGTTTCCTCTCTAGAGGGAGGAACATGATAATATACTAGGATTTAATTTTGCCGAGAGCACCTAAGCCAGACACTCTAGAGATCTTTTATATGCCGTATAATCATACAACATATCCACTGTTAATTTTCTGCATCATGAAAATCCACTGACTTGGGTCGGGTTCGAACCTGCAACCTTGGGTGCAGAAGGCCAGCGACTTATCAACCACGCCACCCAGCCTGCTGTTTTAAAGAAAATTTTACAAATAAAAATTAATGATAAAGGCACCTTCATTGGATGTCATGAAAATGAAGAATATGCTTTAAAATATTACAACATTTTGGAAAAATAAAATATCCTTTTTAAAAAATATTATTCTCCTTTATTAAATTAGAATAGAGAAATTTTAACAAAAAATAAGTAAATAATAAAAAAAACACCTGTTATTACTTCAATTGATCGTAATCTGAAAATAATGGGAATGTTTCAAAAGTCCTAGTTCAAGATTTGTATAGAAATCCTAGCTATATATAGCAAAGTATTATTATTTCAGAAGCCTTTTTCATAAAAGAGGAACGTTTTGAAAATTTGTCATTCCTTCTTCATTTTTACCAAAAAATTGCATTTTAAAATTTTTTTTCAGTAATATTCTTAAATTATGTAACTATATTATGTATATTCTAAATCAACTAAAACAAAATATTTTTAAAAAAATCATTTACAAGCTTTTTCAAAATTACAGTTCTGAAAGTAGTCAGTTACCTTAAATAGTTAAGAATTTAAAAAAGTGTGCCACACAGCGCAATTATTCTTACTAATACATACGCTCTTAAGGTAATAAATCATTCTGATAGTAATAACTCTTTATAAGGCATTTATATTCATGGGCGTAGCTATCGCGTATCACCCGTGTACATGATAAGGTGCCCCCAAGCTATAGGGGCCACAACATACATAACTAAGTCCCTCTAACAAGGCTCTCATACCTAAAAATGGGCCCCGAAGGAATTTCGATACAGGGCCCACTAGAATTATCTACGCCACACAGTGCATTTATTATTTCCTTCCTACAGATTGTTTCTTAAGTTATAAGAGAAATTAATAAATACTCAAAATATCATATAGTGCTGCCAACATTAAAAATATACAATACTAAAATGTCCGTAAAAAGTTCAATATTTCTTATTTCATTTCCCTTACACAATGCTTACCTTAAAAGTTGCATTGTCACAAAAAATTTCCAGAATAAAAATTTCATTAAGTGAGTGAGAATTTTTTACATCACATTATAAAGCAGCTCAAGGGTTATTGGTGACGGACCTCGTAAGTTTGAGCCTCGGTCATGTGACGAGGATGACACCAGAGCAGGCATTCCTCCAGTGCCGGTTTATCCATTGGGCGCTTAAGGCGAGCACCCAGGGGCCTGAAAGGTCCCGGATGAGCTGGACTTAACCAGAGTTTCTGATTATAAATTTCGATAAACCAATGGCAAGGGGGCCTGAAATGAGTTTATAAACCGGCAGAGCACTCCACTCTTCAAACTACTACACCACATTAAAGGGGAAACTTGGAATCTCTAGGGAATTTAACGTGCATTAACCCCTCTACACGGCGGGTCATAAGTGGCACCACTAAGGCTCGAACTCAGGACATGAGGCCACGAGTTCGTGATCATAACCACTAGGCTACCGCGGCCTGTCATAAAAAAATTTCCTGAATGAAAATTCGATTTCATAAATTTTAATAAATTGTTAAAACAGATATCGTGCTATTCAGAATGATTTTTTATTGAATTAGCATGTTTAAAATATTTAAAAACAAAAATAAAACTTTGAGTCAATTTTTTTAATACCTAAAATATATTCCAATTGTAAAAAAAAATTTAAAAATAGTTCTTACCAAAATAATAAGGGGTTTCAAGGCAAATCAATCAGCCATATATATAACTTCTTAAATATCTGAAATAAACAAATAAAAAAGTTTGAATATTCAGCTCTTACACATAGTTTTTTTACAACATTTAAAACTGAAAGGTGAACAAAGGAAGATTTATTTCTCTTCAAAAAGAGTTTTATGTCACAGAAAACGTGACATGTTCATTGGCTACTTCCCTGAGTACCACCAGCTAGTTCCAAGAAATAAGTTCTACCGTCTGAGTTTCTAGCATGGGTAATCAGATGAAACCATCAGATAGAAATTTGAAAAAAGGATTATGTTCCGGTACGCTACGGAATCACACAATCAGAAAATCAAACACCTCAATCCCTGGCAATTTAAAAATCATCCGTCAAAACGCCTATTTTAACAAACAGGAAAATTATTTGACAACATCAAACATAAAAGGGCGTTTAACAAAATTTATGATTTTTGGTGAATCACACACTGAATACTTAAATGGGAACTATTTTACGTTATCATGAACTTTTTATGTAATTAAAGATAATGCATGTACTTAATGTTGAGAATTAAATATTAATTGAACTTGTTTAATAATTTACCATTAAAATATGAATGTTTGCAAATGAGGGTGGGTAATATATTTATAATTATTGTATATTAATAAATAATATAAATTGCAAAGGGTTGAAGAAATTATTATCGCGGCAAAACAAAGTGATATTCCTTAATTAATATAAGTTCAATAATATGTTCATAACAAAAAGATGCATATATTTTGAGCAGAAAAGCAATTGTAAGACAGGATTTAAAGGAAAGGAGTTTAAAATGCATGAAAAATACAACAAATTTTACTCAAAATTACAAATTTGTTGCAAATTATTAAAGTAAGTAAAGTTAGTAAGATAATTTTATTAGTAATTTGTATATGCATTCTCACACAAACCTCCATATAACGAACTATTTAGCAAACTTTTTCCAGGACCCAATAACATTTTATTATTTTCTTCGTAAAATAACCTCCAAATAGCTAAGAGCATTTTCTATTTAACGAACTTTTTCTCTTGTGATTCAATTTTTTTCCATCCTAATTTCAAAACATGTTTCAGGACGTTTTTCAAAATATTCTCTCTTTTAACACTTTTTATAGTGATCAATGACCTTGAACTGGTTTCACCAGGTCCCTAACTCACCTAGAGCAATGGAATGGCCGTGATTTTTCAAACAAAAAATTCAAGTTAAATTAATAGATTTTATCAATAATTAAATTTAAGGACGCATGTGTTAGTGTATGCTTAAAATTACTGGTTAAAAATAATGTATGTTTAAAATTACTTGTAGGCTTAAAATTAGAAAAAAACAAAATGCCGTAACAAAAATTCATTAATTTTAATATAAAAATTATTTTTATAATGAAAAATACAGTGTACTTCTGGACAATATTTTTTTTCTTGTTCTACATGCATATATATTTCTTTTTGGTGGGTAAAACATATAAAATAAATCGATATTTATTTTCAAAAAAAAAAATGTGAATGATTACTTTTTAAAAAAACATATATAGTGTTTATAAATTTTGAAATTCCTTTTATATGGTCTATAGGTATATTAAAAGATGAATCTCTGTTTTACGTCTGGATTCTTATCCAGATGCCCTTAAAAACCACTGCTGTGTGGTTCTATGAAATTTATCATAGATGAAAGACTTCATTTTATCTGATGAGGAAGCTTATATATAAAGAGTGGGACGCCATTTCAAGTGTCGTCCTCGTCACTCTGAGGTTCGAAATAACGAGGTCGGGGCGCCAATAGATTCTCTAGTAGCTTCGAAGTGTGGCGTAAGTAGATAATCAAATTAAATCTAGTTGATGGGTTTTTAGTGGCGCCTGCATTCGAAACCTGCGGTGTAACGTACACCCCCGCATTGCGAGGGGTTCCAGGATTCTAGGGCCCAAAGCCTGACTGACGCCAAGTACGTATTTAACCAATTTATAAAATATTAAAGGCAAAACCTGTCTTTGCAGGGGGATGATATTTTCCATTACGCCACTGCTTCGAAACCCTCGACAGAGAAATATCGTAGGTTACGACTCTTCGCGACCACAACTACCATGGCCAATTAGAGTTAATTGAAACGCGAACAAGCAATTACTGTGTGGTTGTATTTTGGAACTGAAGTAATTCAGCAGCGTACTTTAGAAATGAATCTCGTGTTTCTGAAACGAACTTAATAATTATTTATTTTTGTTTTAAACAACAAGTTTACAAAATCTTCAATATTTATAAAAAATGAACATTAAGAAAAATTTTTTTTTAGACTCCAAAGAAAATACACACGCCAACATTATTTTTAAAACACATTCTTTTTTAAATCCTGTGAAATTTTTTTTAAAGAAAATCATATGATTTTTTAAAACAGAGAAAGCTTAATATTTAAACTAAATCATTAATAAAATTTTAGTTTTCACAATAAGTTCACATATTAGGAACGATTAAAAAATAACCCTGAATGAAAGATACGGAAAAAAAAAAGAGAAAAACCAATGGAAAACGGAAAATGACACATTTTGCTGCAAAATCATTTATGGAGATATGATCTACATTGAAAAATATTTATTTAAATTCTAATAAGCCATTTTGACATAAAGAGAATTAAGATATGATTGAACATATCTTAATTCTCCCATCACAATAGTTTGTTATATTAAAGCTATAGATACGATAATGATGAACAGAATAACAATTGGGCCAGAATTCTCTATTTTTCACACCTGTGCCAAGTACAGCTCAATTACAATTAATACATTACTATAAGTTACGCTTCCTTGAAACTCTTTTTTTTCTGTATAATGGTAGATTGTAGAATCGAGACTTTTAAGTTATAACTTTTTATCTACTTGGTTTCATGTTTATCATCAATATCGCATTATCCTTACTACGAGCCGTTTTACCCTTACGACGAACCATATTATCCTTGAAACGGTTTTAAGGCTTGAGGTACCTCAAAAATTAGAACCATAAATACACATTTAACTTCTAAACATCTACTTTAAAAACACAGTTGTAAGACATCGAGATAGTCAGAAATTTGTGAAAATCTCGGACTTCTTCAAACTTTTTATCTATATTTTCGCATGCTTACCATCAATACCGTATTATCCTCAAGACTAACCTTACGACGAACCTTATTATCCTTGCAACAGTTTTAAGCCTTGAGGTAAA
Source organism: Trichonephila inaurata madagascariensis (assembly GCA_019973955.1). Taxonomy (NCBI): domain Eukaryota; kingdom Metazoa; phylum Arthropoda; class Arachnida; order Araneae; family Nephilidae; genus Trichonephila; species Trichonephila inaurata. Next base: position 180,413 of record BMAV01016566.1, read on the forward strand.
GCAAAAATTAGAACCATATATATATGTTTAACTTCTTAGTACCTTCTTTGAAAGAACGTTAGCTGATTGTAGTTTCCGAAATAATCTAAAAATGTTTGAAAACCTCGAACTTCGTCAAAATCTTTATCAAATTTAATTGGTAACTGATAAAACAAGATGTTATTCTCAGTGCCGATTTAAGTTTGTTTCGGGCAATGGGCGCAGAAGGCCCCTTTGCCACCGGATGATCGAAATTTATAACCAGAAAATCTGGTTAAGTCCAGCTTATCCGCCCTTTGGGCCCCCCGCCCCAAGCGCACAATGGATAAACCGGCACTGGTTTTTCTGAATATATTTTTTAAAATGAGAAAAACAAAATTTTACTGAAATTTACTCCTTTAAAATAATGATTCAAATAAAATTACTTCAAGTTAGTGTTAGCCCTGTACCTATTTAAAGTTTTCAAGCAGTTTGCAATGAATTATAAATTGTTTAGATTGGAATCGAAGTATATATTTATCTCAAGTCGGGTACGAAAAATACATTTTTCTCAATTTCAATTCAGTTGTATCATGGATAAATACATATAAATAAATACTCATGTGTTTGCAAGCAAAAGAAACTTTTTTTTGTCCTCTTTTAAAATAAAAGGTTTTAGAGAGTAGAGAGAGAAAAGAAAGGGGTAAGGGAAATATGGAAACAGAATCACACAAGGCATCGCTTAGGGCGGTATTACGAAAGGACCAGGAAGAAGGTTACGGAACAAAAAAGCAAAAAACCAAACAAAATAAGTAAGCAAAGAAAAGAAAATCGTCTTGAGAGAATAGGGTGTGCTTCTGGCCCGCCGCCAAGTCAACCAGAGGCGCTCACTCCAAAACAGAGTTGTCGAGAGTGAAAAAGAAAGCAGAGAAAAGAAAAAGAAGAGAAGGAAAAAAATGGAGGCGAGCTCTGAGATGGGTGTCATCAAGCAGGTTGCAACGAACCGGTATTGAAAAATTTCAACCGGCATTCTATTTCCTGAATTTGAACTTCCAGATTTCGATACGAAGTTTGCTATCACTTGGGTTTCGAATTCACATGTTTGTTAATTTTAGTTATTAACTATTGCATCCCCAGCAGAACAATCGTAAAATTGATAAAAGTAGTATAGAAAATTGTTTTAAAACTTAGGAATGGGCGGGATTTTTAATTAAAATTAAAGTACCGTAAAATGCGGCGTATAACACGCACCTATGCTTTCAAAGCTGCAATTTTTAATTTTAAGGTATACTTGCAGTACAACGCACATTCCCATTTTCACGATGAAACCTGAAATATAAATGTGTAATGCTCTTAATGTTTCGGAGTCATTTATTCGAAGTATTATCCCAAGATTTTTAAGAAATAGTATATTTCTAGAACTATATACAACCCTTTAACTTCATAAAGAATGCCATTTCTTTTAAATAAACACTATTTCGATCTATGACAGAAGCCTAATTTTTTAAAGCTTATATATATATATTTTAATTTTTAAAGCTGTCATTTTTATACCCGGTGTATAACGCGCACCCATAAATTTTGATCTTATTTTTTGTTTTTAAAGTGCGCGTTATACGGTACTTCAAATTGATCTCAAATATATTAAGCAGGTTCAATGGTGTAGCTATTCCTGAGTGTGGGCCCTGTATCAAAACTCCTTGGGGGCCCTTTTAGTGAACCCGTAACATTTTGGGATTGCTTTGCTTACTTAAGTTGGGGGCTCTTTAGCGTGAGGGTCCCATATCATTGATGCGGTTTATACTGCGGTAGGTACGACTTTGAGTAGGTTGCATAATCAAAATGTATCGGGTGTCCGAACAGTATGGCTATACCTTCAAATCTTAGTTACTAATAAACAAAGATATTCACAGTTACACTTTTTATATTCCGTAAACAAAGTAAAAAAAAAAATCTTTTTACAATGTTTTATTACACGATTTCAATGTGAGCGCCATTAGTGGCGCGCAACACATCGAGTCTTTATGAGTAACATCATCTCTGCTTCTAGTTAGGGCACCCTGTATTTTGATTTCACTGATGTACAGTAAAATAGAGAAATAACACACAGATGTTAATAGGCACTTGAATTATTTTCAAATCGTTGCATTTTTTTCAGTGAACACACTACTGCTTTTCTCGTCCTGTGTTTTACTCTGCAAAATATCGAAATTTCTTTTCCATATTTCAATACATATAAAAAATAATAATCAGGAAAAATATCTGATTATGATCTTATTCAGGGAAAGATAACTTTAAATCAGAGAAGGGCAATTGTTTTGTCTCTAGGGTCGCATTGTGGAAGCAGAGGATACCGGTCGGTTGCACCTTTTTAAAATGTTTGCATTCATTAGTTAACTTTGCATCTCAGAAAAGGTATAAGTTTCCAATCATAATAGAATCTAAAAAATAATAATTTTACCCAATTTTTTCTAATTTTATATCATCTATGGTACAAGTACATTTAATTTTAGAATCAACTTAATTAGACAAATGTCCCCTATCGTACTTTTGTATAATTTTTTTGAAATCAGGAGTTAGATTACTAAATGAAATTCTCATCACAGCCTGTAAGTTAACTTCAGCTAACTTGCCTCCATATTTGCTCCTGTTCATTATTATGCAAGGGAAACTTTGCTCATAATATATGTCGACCCAAATACAGAAAACAGTTTCTCTATATTTGGTTTTCTGTCTTGTTGGGCCGAAGAAAAACTCATTTAGACCTGGATGTTGCACGCGGGAAGCTATTTCTCCATCCCTGCACTAACGTTTAGTAAAGTAGAGATATAATGCACACACGTTAATAGACAATTAAATTCCATTCGAATCATTGATTTTTTCAGCGAACACATTTTGCGTTAAACATTTCACATCCCGCAGAGTTTTACTACGCAAAACCAGAAACTTCTTTTAGATATTTCACTATAACGTATTTATCTGAATCTAAGCCGCACTTTTTTGCGAAGTTAACCCTAATGAAAATCGCGTGCGGCATAGAATTGAAGGAAAAAATAATCGTCGGATGGTGCAATTAGAGCAATTACTGGTTCATGCATGTATCTATAGTTAAAAATGCTGATAAAATAACTAATTATTCACTTCTTATTAGTTGTCATTTTAAATTAATTTTAATTTCGTAAAATTAGCTATCAATAAACCTGTTTACACTATTTTTCATTTTTCACAAAAACTTGTTGAGAATTTGGGGTGCGGTTTAGAATCGACGGCGGCTTAGATTCGAATAAATACGGAAAATGATAAAATCATTTTCTATCAGAAAACTACTCCGAATAATGATCTTTATCTTACGCATTAGAAAAAGATACGTTTAAATAGAACATCAATAATAAAAAGTAAAAAAATAAAAATAAACAATTATTCTAAAACCCAATAACTTTCTCTCTTGAACCTTTCACAAATACTCCTCTCGACATATCCTTTTTTGGCACAAAAAGGACAAGTCACATCCGAAAAAGGACAAGGCGAATTTTAAGAGGGGAACGTGCTTACCCCTACCCAAAGCGGTTGCTAAGGATTAGGGTTAGGAGAAGACCGAGCCTAGCAACGGCCCAAATCGCCACGGAAACATAAATTCTAATCTCTTGAGCAAACGACACAGGCTTGCCTTCATCCTGTTTTATGTCTTCACCAGAAACGATGGAGCCTGTCTTTCGCTTCCCTTATTAAAGAGGGCTGCTTCTTCTTTTCCCCCTCATTAGGAAACGAAGACTTTGCCCAAGTCTTGTGTGATCAGCTGGACTTCTACCTGACTGTTTCTGGTGAAACAGGTGCTTCATCCAACGAGCTCTACACCAACTATCCCAAGGGTTCTCTGTGCTGGTTTTCTCTTGCGCAGGTCGAGAGATGAAATTGAATTGTTAAATGTGAGTGAAAAGATATCGAGAGGGGTAGCAGGGTTCATTGGCTTCAAGTAATTTGATTTAGTTAAGGTATCGAACCGTGATTTTGCAAAAGCGTATAAATGGATAATATTTATGATATTTAGTGTCAGTTTTAAGAATAGTATTACAATAAAAAATTATTTAGGTACAATATTTTGACAAAAAATGAACATAGAATGACCCATTTTCAAAATATTCTCCTTTTTGTGAAAAATGCTTCTATTATAATAATATTTTGCCTGTATATAGCTCGACCTCTGTACAGAGGCTCAACTAGAATTTTTGAAATATATAGACTTAGAAGTGGGTTTATCCATGATTTACGACAACAGAGGTGAGAAATTTTAAAAAAAACGCCGATAATTACTTCAATTGGTTGTAACTCTGAAAATATAATGTGAATTTTTCAAAAAAAAATAGTTGAGACTCTTTGAAGAAGTCTTTACCTTATATAATCACACACACACACACACACACACACACACACACACACACACACACACACACACACAAAGTATTATTATTTTAGAAGTATTTTTTTATAAAAGGAGAACATTTTGAAAAAAGCTTATTCTAAGTTAATTTTTTGCCAAAATATTGTATTTAAATAAAAATGTTTTGCCAAAATGTCCTTGAAAACTATTTTATACATGTATTCTAATCTAAGTAACACTAAATATCATGAAAATTATCCATTTCTGCGCTTTTTTTAAAACACGGTTCCGAACGTAGTCGGATACCTTATGCATTTTCTTTTAAAAAAAAAGAATTTAGAGGTATTTTAAAAATTGTGTGCCACAAGGTATGCCTCAAAGTGAAAAAAAATGAAGCAATATCTACAACAAATGCACAATCGAGATATATTCAACAAAACACGTAAATAAACACTTGAGAGTCGATAGATAAGCAGAATAATATAAATAAAAGAAGTCAAATAATGAAAAAAAAAAGAATTATATTTTATTATACAACCGTCATAAAAAAAGAATATATTCAAAAATTAGATCGTTTGTCGGTGTTTTTAAAAGATACGAAATCAAAAGAAAAAAATACTTAAATAACTTTTTCCTTAAAATAGTTTTTCTCGAAATAGGTAAAACAAATATATTATTTAAAAAAAAAACCATAATTCAAGAATAGAGCAGGAAAAAAAAACACTGATAAAATACGAGTGAGTGTTCATTAACGTTACACTATCAAAACAACATGAGGCTACTGTGGCAACGGACCTCGTAATTTTGAACTTCGGTAAGTTACAAATAACAAAAAGAACAAAATAAGAAGCAATACTGATGTGAGCTACACAAAAAATGTAATATAAATTTTTGATCTAATAATATTAAAATTTTTTTAATAAAAATCTAAAAATTTCATCTCCGTTCAATCCTGACAATCAAACAATCAAAGCAAAATAATTATTTTCAAATGCAAAAGTTGAAAAAAATATTTAAAAAAATACATAAATAAATATAAAAAAAAGAAGAAAGGAAGGAATTTGTAATTGTAAGGTTTTAGATAACGACAACTTTCAAATTATACAAGAATTTAAGCTTACATCGAGGAAGAATAAGAAAAAAAAAAGAAACCTGTAATAATCGCACGATAAGAAACTAAAAAAAAAAGGTAGTTTTTCTTAAAGAAGCTAAGAAATTGCTTAATTCCATTATATTCGAACAAGTAGTAAAAGTTATGAGCACTTTTTTCTATCAAACAAATCTGTATCAAGAAGCACATGATTTCATCATCGAAAAACGAAAGATTAATTTATATAAAATAAGCTCGAAAACATATGAATTTTTTTTATCATAGGACAAAAAAGCAGTGTAAAGTTTGAAAAAAAAACGATTTTTTACACGAATTTACTTTATTAAGTTTGTTACGAAGTAATTCCTAGATTTATATGGATTTTAACGCTATATATTACTAATTCTTAAATTAAAAAACTTATTTATATATTATTCCACACTATTGGTTTTCAATGATATTTGCTACATATATTAAACCTATTTTCATGTATTATAGATTTTTAGATATCATTCATCTAACATTATTTTGATTGGTTACGATATAAATCGTTTGATCAAAATCTGTAGAAGAAATTAAAATTGAACTAATTATTTTTTACAAACCGTTTAAAAAAAAAAGAATACAGCGTGTGTTTTTTATTTATTTCTGCATTTATTTTTCCAAAGTGAAAACTAAATTTGTGCATTCAATTTTGAATTTTAATACCGTTTCACATAATATGAAAAGAATAATTCTTTAATATTAATTAATTAACTTTTTAACAGTTTAATTTTTTTTTATTGTAAGCTTTTAAAATAATGATTTACGGATTATCAATTCTAACATAATTCGTTTGGAATAAATTTTATAATACTATAAATAGAAATTCTTCATTTTTAAAAATATTGATTTAAAATGTATGCATAAAGAATTAAATTTATGATATTTTAGAATCATTTTGTTTTTATATTGTTTTTGCTTAATATATGTGATAACTCTTAGTCCAGAATTTCTGAACTAAGGGTACTTTTATATTTATGCTTATTATTTTTATCATGATATTCATCAAATTGATATTTTAGAAGCAAGTTCTGTTTTAATACTGCTTAATAATGAGCACACATTCTTTTTTATACCGTTGGTGAGAATTATTTTGATGAGATAGAACTAAGAATTGAAATTATGCAATTTCACGCAAACGAAATTTTGAAAAACAAAAATCGAACACACTGATTACTTTCATTTGTATCTAAGCTCAAAAAATTTACAATCAAGAGAAAATCTTGAGAAAACACATACGAATTACCAAAAGTTCTCTCAGGAATTACAAAACATCGATTACAGTACACGGTAGCGAAAATAAATATAATAGTGGTAAATAATTAAAAATATTCAGGATGTCTCTTCCGGATGTGTGAAATTCGAACAAATTAAGATATTTTTGGTTTTTCTTTCCTTCTAAATCCTATTATGTGATCACAATGTTTAATGGAATAATTCACTATTATTATTCTTTTGTGATCTAAAAACAAACAGAAATAATGGATTTCAACAATAAATGAATAATTTTCTTTTTCTGATTTTTTTTTTAGTTTAAAACATTTCCTTGCTCTTTGCAAGAAGGAAGTCAAATCAAATAATTGCATTATTTCAATATTTCGAATTGCGATGCACCTTCTATTATATAAATCAAAATCAATACTTTCAATGTGAAACTGGTTTCACAACATCAGAACAAAGCTGAGTCCTGAAATTGATAAATGGAATAAAAATTCATGTTGGTCAGGACAACTTATTGAGAATTTCTTTATTTATTTGATCTAAATCTATCGATTATAAATTAACTTATAACGTTTGGAGGAAAAATGATGTACCTTTATTTTGTTGATGTAATAATAACATAGTAAAATAGATAAATTTTATACGTTTTCACAGGTATCTTCAATATATACTCTATTCAAAATCTACAAAACATAATTAAAAAGAATTTTTCCATGAAAACAAAGGGAAAATTCTTCAAAAGATACTTTCAAAAGGTAGATACAGATTGCATTCTAAACGTGCTTTCCCTCGTTTTTCATACAAATAAATTATTACCATTTCTATATGTAAAAATTTTGGATCAACATGCATAAAATTTATAACTGTAAGCGAGAAGCCTAATTTATATGGCATAATTATTTTAAGGAATGAGAGAAGCCATATGCAAGCAAGTATGGCCTGTGTACGTTACTGCTTCTAACTAATATATGCAATGCAGAAATAATCCATTTATTACTTTCCTAACGAACTAATTTAAAGTTTCATAATTTTAGGATATATTGTAAACTCCGGCGTATACCCACACATATGTATAACGTGCACTTATACTTTCAAGGTATTTTTTTTTTATTTTTAGGTATATTTGTCGTAAGACGCGTACTTCTTTTCATACTAAGGAACTTGAATGTACGTGTGAAATGCTATCATTTTTGAAGTTGTTTGTGTTCAATGTATCTAAAAATTTAAAGAAATAAGAACTATAACCCTTTAAGTTCATTATGTATGTCATTTCTTTTGAATAAACAGTATTTCGATCTACGCGGAAATCTTAAATTTTTTTATGCTCATCTGTTTTTTATTTTTATTTTTTTATTTTTAAAACTATCATTTTAAAACCCGGAGTATAACGCGAACCAGTAAATTTTGTTTTTATTTTTTGTTAGAAGTGAGCGTTATACGTCACTGAAATAATTTTTCGTATTAAAGGATATTACGATAAAAAACAGAAATTCAAGAAAATTAAGTTTATTAGAATACATTTTATTTACATCGGTATGTATATACGCACGTGTTTCATAAAAATCAATGAAACTAAAACATTCACACGAACTTAATGAAATATAATTCAAAATTGTCGATTTTTTGAAAAATAAAATATTTATATAGTTTTTGGAAAATAATCTGATATTTTTCTTTGCATTGCCTTTTTTAACATCTAAATTGTCAACAAATTGTTCCATGTCGTCTATTTCGTTATTCATTTCACCACTGGAAAAGTGTGTCTAAATAACTACGCATGCTTTTCATGATGTTCCACATTTCGTATGACGTGGGAAAATGAGCTGCTTTATTAGTTTCCTTTTCGTCGTCGGAATCTACATCAATGATATTTTTTGAGTTTTGAACAAATTCCAAAATGTCTTTGTCTGCCATAATTGGGGCTGTACATGCATTATCATCATCTACTGCAAGAAATTCTTCCGATGATACAGTAAGGCAGTCCAATAATACAGAAACTATCTCAAACACCCCTCTTAAATCTCGCTTGCGTGGCTGGTGTTTTCGGTATTTTGTTCATCCCAGAAGCGAAATTTTTCGTGTTAAGCGATTTTCGTTTCGTGTTAAGAGAAAAAATGCATGAAAATGCATAATATTGTATTCTTTCGTGTTAACCGATGTTTCCCCTTAAGCGTTTTCACGTTAAATGTACGTCTCATACAATCAAATTAATTTATAATTTAAATACTTATAACTTAAATCAACTAAAATCGTTATAAATAAACGTATTTGAATCAAATACTTGTGCATTATTTTTGAAATATGCGTATTTTGACAAATGATACGTGCTGAATAAGCGCACTGCTTTAAAAAATAAATATCTGTTCTTAATGAAAAAACTGAAATGCCAGCGTGAAGCTAGCGTCAAGCGTAAAAAGAGAGCGCAAAAACTTAATGGAGCACAGTTCCTACGGAGGATCGAAAAATAAAGATAGGAAAACCGGATTTTAGTATTTTTTGAGCAAAACTAATAAAAATAAACCAAGAAAACCTTAACTAGAAAAGAAAATCAAAATACTATATATTTTAAATTCTGAAATTTATTGCTACAAATGCTTTTCCCCCTTTTTTACCCAGGACTGACTTTAAAGTTTCTTAAATTTCTTTTGACAATTTATTCCTATATTATGACTTTGGATATGCTTCTCAAGAAAAAAAAATACCGCTTTATTTATCTACGCAGGTATTGAAAAATTACTAAAAGTAAATCTGTATTTGCTTACAGTAAATAGTCTGGTGGGTAACTCAATAAAACACATTAAATTCTCTATTACTGTTTTTCCTAATGAGTAATGAGAAACTACTTTGTATAATTTTACATCAAAAAAGAAGACACTTAAATAGGAAAAATAATGTTAGTTAACCAATCCTAATCTTCAGGATATATAAATATTCTTTTATAATTTATCTAGAAATAATACCATTTGATTTGCTAGTTACACTCAATTTAAGAACGTGAAACGAGTCTATTTTGAATGTGTGTTTTTAAGATGAACTTAGGCATTTTCTATTCTCCAATTCTCTCTCTTACTTAACCCCTTAAGGCATGAGTTTTTCGGAAAAATGTTTTGACAGGAATTGAATTATAGGTATAGTGTGTGTGTTATTTTTTGCAGTTTCAGTTGTGGTGGTGGGTAAAGGTTATTAAAACAAATATTACACAAACAAAGTGTAAACAATTTGAATACATGTTTATTTTAAATTTCAAAACATTAAAATAAAATTGTCATATTTTCAAACATAAGAATAGCTAAAAATTTAGTTTTGTATGATATACCACGAAGTACGGCGCAAGTCAAACATTACAATTCCTACTATAGTATTTTGTTTCTTTCCTTATCTTCGTATCCCTCTCATCTTTTTTTACTTCAGCAATAGTTGTTGTAAATAAGTTTAAGTATAATCTAACGGGCATTAAAAATAAAATACTGAGAGGTACAAGATCGGCAGTGTGAGACACATGCAAATACGTTCACGGGTTAAAATAAATTTTTAATGAAATATGTATGACGTAATGCAACATAATACGTTCTACCAATCCCATGGTAGAACGTATATATACGTGCTATATACATCTACATGGTATTATTTCTACATAAATTATAAAAGAATATATATACACGTATAAACCACATGCACATTATGTATTAGCAATTCTCCATCAAAAGCGGATTAAAAACAAAGATCTTTAGAATTAATCCAGTCAGAATGCTTTTTTTCTAAACGCTCAACTTTAGTATATATCCTTCAAAATTTCTTGGAATAAATAAAATTAGAATAGCCTAATTAATTAGTAGATAAGTGAGTGCACGTATTAATAAATAAATAAATTTTAAAAAATTTCACTAGAATTTAAACAAATTAATGCGGCATTATTAGATATGACTAATAACACCGTGAAAGTCACGATAATTCACCATCTCTTATAATGTGAAAATCTTTCAAGCCAAGGAGGGAGCATATAATCAAGATACTCTTACCATATCCTCTTAATAAAACTCTATAAAGCTGTTTGGAATAAGTAATCAAAAATAAATTAGCAAATTTTATATATTTAAGCGAAAAATAAAGGCGTAGATGAATGTTTAGGATGAAAAAATAGATCCAGAATAAGCTTTGAGATAGAAAGAGATTTATTTTCGGAAAGAGGGCATGTTATGATGATTTTTCGGAGAACGATCTTTACAGCTTTAAGGCCTCACAGGACTCTTAAATTGCAAATTTTTCAATTTTGTGAAAAAATATATGTTACAGCCTCAATATTTCTGAGCATTTTGGTACCAAAATTGTGTTGATACTGTGGAAACTTCCGAAGTTATTGATAAATAAGTAGTGGAACTTAAACGAAAACCCTATCTCTTTTTTTATCTTTTAACTTCATTTTTCGCAAAACAAAAAATTTTAGCTTCCGCGCAGGATTTCTCAGAAACTATTTATGGTATCAATTCGAAATTTTATACACTTGTTCAAAATAAGGCCCTTCATAACTTATTTATCAATTTTCAAAAAAATATTTAATGGAATTTTTTTTATTTGAATTTTAATAAATTTTTTTCGTAAAATTTTAAAATTTTCTTTATAATTGTATTTAAAAAAATATTATTTTTTTTCTCTAAACTTCTTAAAAGTTTGTGTATAACTTTAATAGTAAACATTTTTATACCAAGTTAGATTAATTTTGTAAGCTTTGATCAATTTTGTACTTCAGAATCCTGCGTGGTGTAAAATACTAATTTTCACATTTTTGAAAAATTGTCCAATTTTTATGTATTTATAACTTTTTAAATTTCTCTTCAAATTCTCTAAAATTTTGAGAAATATTGTACATATATATGATTATCATGGGGTAAAAATTTCAGATAATTATTTCGTTTTATTGCTGAGTTACATTGGTTTGAAGAAGGATGTTCTTTTCGAGTGCACGGATATCTGTTAAGGGTCCTGTGAGCCCTTAAAAAAATATTTCCTTCCACATTTAGGGAAATAAAAATGCAGTATATTTTATTCAAAACATGTGTTTCTGAAAAATAGAAAATTTACTTTAGAAAAACTCGTTACAACCCAATCAATGAGTGGCCATACCAGAACCCTAATAAAACGAACCGATAAATAAATATAAAAAGTATCGACCCAAGTTCGATTTTAAGATGCATATAATTACTAAATATGTAACGGTTCTCTATTGATTTCTTTTGGTAAAAGTGCAGAGACAAGGGAAAAAATCGAAAAGAAGAGAGTCAGTACCTGCATGATGGTAGAGACAATAAACAACGATATGGAATCGATATTTGTCTTCTTTTGCGCTTTTAACGACTTCATTTTATTTCACATCAAAGAGTAGACGTTAATTTCGGTAATAAAATTGAAAATTTACATATTTAAATCACTTTTATGTAATGAATTGTATATACTTTAAAATTAAGAGTTTAAAAATGGAATTTCATTCCAACAAATTATTAAGGGCTAAAAAGTCTATTTTGCATACATCTATATAGAGAAATATTACATATAAATCAGTGGCGTACACAAGGAAGGCGGTCAATGGATTCAGACTCCCCCTTGAGTGCTACTACTAATTCAATTAAGTTTACTAATTTAATTCAGTGTTTGCCATTAATAATTAATTTTATTAATTAATGCTAATTATTTATTCAATAATTTATTTTTTACTGTTTTTTGTTCCAGACAATCGATCAAATCAAAAGAATATGTTGGGCAAAGTATTGGGGTATGATACCAGAATGGTAAACTTTCGACCTCCCTAGAAGAATTCCTGTGTGCACCATCGGTATAAGGGGTCTCAGGGGTGTTAAGTTTCTCTAGAGGTCTGAAAATATAAACAATTTTCAAACAGGTATAAGTCTTTTATAAATTTAAATTAAATCATTCGAATCTTTTAAACATTATTTATAAAAGAATAGGGCTTCAAAAAAGTATAAAATTTTTAAAATGTAATAATAATTTTAAACACACATAAGCATATGAAAATTCTATAATAAATATTAAGTATTTTTTGCGTTGCGCACGCTATTTTCTAAAATAGTAGCCTCTAATGTATAAAACTGTATAAAATTACAGAAAGTATCATACTCTTTAAACCCTACCTAATTTCAGTATTAAATATATTTTGTATTTCAAAATATTTGTAACATACTGAATTTTTTAAAAAATTCAAAATGTTATTTGTTTTATTTTTAAAAGATATAATTTATTATTCTATTTATATAAAAATAGCTACAGTGTAATAAGAATATACACATTTAACTTTATAAATCAGCTTATAACTATTAATTAAAGCTACTATTTTAGAAAATAGCATGCGCGACGTAAAACTTAATAAATATTTCTTATAGAAAATTTTCTTACTTTCATATGCTTATAATTTTTTAAATTATGATTATATTTTAAACATTTTATACCCCTTTCTGAATCCCCATTCCTTCATAAATAATGTGTAAAAGATTCGAATGAATTAATTTAAATTTAAAAGAATTATACCTGTTTGAAAATTGTTACATACATTTTCAGACCTCTAGAGAAATTCAACACCTCTGAGACCCATAAATAAGAAACTAAAATATTTTCGATGCGTTACATGGAAAAGAAATGAGAGTGAAATTTCTACTGACTTTTGAAATTATTAAACTTTTCTCTGGATTATTCATCAGAATAGCAATAACAATATAGATAGTGAGTAATTTTGAAATAACGAATTATATTGATCATAAATAATGAGACTAATTTTGTATAAATTTTAATTAATCATTTTATTTGTATTAACACTCTATCAAAATAACTCAACTTTTTAAAATCTTCAAAGAATTCAACTAAAAAAAGATTTTAAAAATGATTAAGCCTTTTATATTATTCAATCCATTGACTCGAATGTCAATTTTATCTTTAGATCATTATAGCTATATCATACTGATCTCAAATCAAGCTTAGTTCTTGGACTGTAAAAATAAGTATTTCACACAATAGTTCATTCAACAGCTCATACACGTAGCTTTTCTGTATTGCAAATCGAAGCATATATTTATTGTAAAAAAAACTATCAATGATTACACCAATTTTAAAAAGTATTAGTTTATGAATCCTCATACTACTTCTTTAGAAATTTTGTAAACTAAAGATCTTATTTCTTTGAAAACATTACATAACTATAGTTATTACATTTTCTTTATAGGTTAGATACAATCAGAATGATATTGTTCAGTCGTAAAGTTCGTGCTCAACAACGAACTTTATTTTATTTACCTGAGTATACACGTGAATATCGCGTGAATCGTACAACGTGTACAAGATGATGCATTTCTTTTCATACACAGGTAAATAACATACAGTAAATATAACAAATAAAAAGCGATGCCGAGATCCCGAATAAGTACTCTTATTTTCAAATATAGTTAAGTTAGTTATATATACAGTAAAAATAACGAAAGTTGTCACACACACAGTATTCAAGCCTCCAACGGATTTTGTTAAGATTAAGATGTTTATTTGTGCAGTTCATATATAAATTTATGAAACGAATTTAAGATAAAGTATCGGTTTATTTTTAACAAGGAATCATTATTCATCACTATCATATTAGAAGAGTTGGATAAATGAAACAAATCATTGACAATTAAATGAAATATTTTTAAAATAATTTTATATAAGATATTTCAAATATGCATTTTTGATTGATTTCAAAATAAACATTAGATTTTGTGTTAAAAATCTTCATATTCTATAAGTCTATACAAACTATACAAGTGATATAGCATATTTTTAGTACGATCAATATCAGCAGCAAAAGTTATATTTTGAAATATTTCTTAACGTATTTTATGTTGTATAATTAGTAATTATATTGTAAAAATAAATTCTTTTATTAATTTTTTTGTGTGAAAGATTCAAATACTTAGTCGAATTCACATGTATTTTAAGATGTTCAATGCAATTCTTGTCTATAGTTATATATGAAATTTAGTGCGTAATATTATAATGTATTTGAATTCGTTTCGGTAAAAAATAAATTACAAATTTGTTCTGTCGTTGCTTGAGAATTATCAGTGCAAGCAATTATAAAATAATATATATATAAACGAGTTCACAAAGGATTCTTAATAACTTGTCTTTTGAAAAATAGGAAGAATCTATTAAAGAAAAATAATTTGAAAACTCTTCATAAAACCTTCAAAGTTTTCCTTTTAATGATTAAAAGTTTCCTATTCAGATAAGATTTTTAAAATTTAAATGTCCTGTTTTTACCATTATTACGAATATAACTAACAAATGTCATTAAAAATCAGAAAAATTATTTTAAATAGTAAATTTTTATTAAAAAAATTAACTGTATATAATCAAATAGAAAAGTTAAACGTTAAGAATTGACCATACGAAATTTTCTTAACACAAACTAATAAAATATCAAAAAATACCTCAATCATTTTTTTAAGAAGAAAAGATCAGAAACCTAATGTAAAAAAAAAAAAAACTTTCAATTTAAAATAATAAAAGAATATCGAGAAATAAACCAGCTAATAAAAATAAAAGTTTAAATAACCAAATAAAAAACCCAACAATTCGATTCAAAAATTGAAAGTTGGGTTCTTATACCAGTCTAAAGCTTAGAATTGGAGAAACCAACTACTTAAGTTAAAAGATTCTCCCCTATCCTCAGACAGTCACAAAAGAATTTTTTTGAAAAAGGAACGATAAACGGGGATTGATCATTATAAATTAAAAGAAAAAAATCTCAGAGAAGAACTTTTAAAATCCAAATTCGAAATCGCACGTGCTACAACACTCCCAACAGGATCCTTGTACGTAATCTCGCGATTGACTTTCTTTAAATGGCAATACAAGGAAAAACGCCGCGACATAGGAAACAAACTCTTTCTTTATACCATCGTTAAGAGGTGCAGCCAGTGAAAGCGACGTCCCCGACTCTCCTCTTCAGCCCTGGGTAGGGGGGTTGTCGAGAGGCTGCGAGCGGGGTGGGGAGCACTTACATGTAAATGATAGGGACGTCTCCAGCGATGCGGGGAGAATTCTAGGAGAGGCCTTCTCCACTCTCAGCTACTTGTTGGCATGAATTCCGCTCGCGTGTGTTCATCCTCTTTTGGGGCCCCAGAGAAAGGGGTTTTTTCGTTGGGAAAAAGGGTTAGGGCTGGTTCGGCCGGCCATCACGTGGCCTGGGGCTAAGATGCGAGGAAATAAATAAGGTCGTCGGCGAAAAATTCCACAGAGGACAAAGTATTTTTAGACCTTTTTCGGTTGCTCAATTGCTGCGAGGGGAATTGCGAAAAAAAAGTGGTTCGTGGCATAAGTTTCGATCTGTTTCGCAGATTGGGGTATTTTTCAACCTGTTGTTTCAATGAGCACTCATAAGGTTGACCATGAGGAGGACCGGAGGGAAGAATTCGTTTGGCACGTCTGGAAAGGGGTAATTAGGGAGCTATTAGAAGTTCCCAGAATTAAGGAATCTTTCAGATGTTTGGTAAAAAATAAATAAGTACCAATTTCCATCATCTGTTACTCCCAGGTTCAAAATGGAACTGATGATAAAAAAAAAATACAAATACAGTGACTTAAATTAACTCTTTTAAAAGGGATAGCTTATAAATGAATGTATTTATTTTTAACCTAAATCGATTCGCTGGGAAATGTTCTAGCGTTCAAATAAAATGGGGGTAAATTTTTGATGGTCACATGCTAAAGGTAGTCACGTGTTCTGCATTGAATTCAAAACTGAACTCAATTTGTAGTTGATATTCTTTTTAAAATTTAGATACAATTTCAAATTCTATAATTGGGTAAATGTGTTCCAAGTGTTAAGAAAAAACGTTTCATTGAAAAATTCTTGAGATTGAAAAAAAATCTTATTCCTTACTTACGCGCGTTGACAAATATGTACTTTTTAAAGAAAGTTTATGCAAGAGGCAAAAGCGACGAGTTTGAATTGATTGGCTGAAAAACATGATTGAAGTTATCGTGTTACTATGATGTCACATGAATTTATGAACTGATTGGCAGAGAACACATGATAGCAGTTATCCTGTGACTGTGACGTCAAATTAATTTAGAATAAATGTTTAGTCAGAAAGAAGGTTATCAATAGTTGAATGCACGAGAAAAAACTCATTTTAAATCGATATAATTTTAAAATACTATTACATGAAAACGGAGCTTTTTAAATATATAATTAACTACACTTTAATGTACAAACAATCAAATACATAATCAGATAAAGCTTATTTCAATATAGAACACTTTTAAAAAAACATTAAAAGCCTGAAATTACCGCTGACATAATTACTCATCAAATACGGTTTTATAAACATTTTATATTTTTACTTTTTAGTAGAATTTTAAAATTTTTTATTTATTTATGTTTAGCAATAGCGCTTGACATCAATCGCCGTAGTGAAAACTCTCCGTACAAACACATTCAAGGAGAAACATAAACACTTAAGAATAAAACAGGAATGAATTCTGCTGAAGAATTATATCTTCCATTTATTCTTAGACAATTGTTACATTTTAGCTACATATGAAAAGTTCGAGGCAATCATATTTTTCCCCTTTGTCTAAGAATATTAACAGTAACAAAAGGAGAAAGCAAAGGTATTTTTAAAGGAAAAATTATATTAAATAATAAAAAGAAAATGAAAAAAATAATAATTAGAAAAAATACAATTCAGAAATAAGTAGGAAAAAGAAGCCAGTTATCAGTTTCAATCAAATTTAAAAATAGTTATTGTGTATACAATTTAAAGAATTAATGGGACTAACTACTTTCAGAAATCAGAATTGATTCCGTGATTTTGAAAAAGCGTACAATGGATAATTTTGGATATTTAATGTCAGTTTAATTAGAATATACAAATAAAATTGTTTTACGAATATTATTATAAGAAAAAATTATTTAAAAGCAACTTTTTTCAAAAAAATGAAGAAAAGATATTTTCAAAATATTCTTCTTTCATGAAAAATGCATCTACAACAATAACATACTGCATATAAATATATGGTACTTCAGAAAAGATATTTTCAAAATATTCTTCTTTCATGAAAAATGCATCTACAACAATAACATACTGCATATAAATATATGGTACTTCAGAACAGAGCCTGAACTAGGATTTTTGAAATTTATAATTTAGATTTATTCATATTTCATAAATATCAAAGTAGAGGATTTCAACAGAAAACACCGGTTATTATTTCAGTAAATAATAACTCTCAAAATAATGTGAATTTTTCAAAAATCCCATTTCAGTTCCTGTATAGAAGTCCTAGCTATATATATATAGGCAAAATATTATTATTAAATAAACATTTTTCATAAAAGGAGAAATTTAAAAAAAAAATTCAAGCACTTTCATTTAAATAATTTTGCTTGTAATGATATTCTTAAAACAATTTTATATACATGTTCTATTTCAACTGAGACTAAATATCAAAACTTACAATTTTATACGATTTTTCAAAATCACGGTTCTGAACGTTATCATTCACCTTAACTGTAAACTTCTAACCAATAATTCCTTTCCACTCTCTGAATCAAATCTAAAATTGAAAATTAAATACATAGTGCTACAAATTTCTTACACATTTATTTTCCCGCTACTTGTTTTACGCATTTTATTTTCAAATTACACAAAAAACCGTGTATAAAAATCACTCAACTCGTCTCAAACATTCCATTTTTAACCGGCAAGCTCCAGACGAAAAGTGACCGGACATTTAACAAAATAAAAAAAAAGTACACATCCTTAAATTCTCATCAGAACCTAAGGCAAAGTGAGGTGGGAATGATGACGAAATTACAAGGCGCAGAATTTATAGTTACTTGAGGAGCAATTTTTTCGTCTTCAAGGCCAGAGGCGTAACATGCCCCTCACGCACGTAGGTTACACAG
Source organism: Trichonephila inaurata madagascariensis (assembly GCA_019973955.1). Lineage (NCBI taxonomy): Eukaryota > Metazoa > Arthropoda > Arachnida > Araneae > Nephilidae > Trichonephila > Trichonephila inaurata. Next base: position 199,052 of record BMAV01016566.1, read on the forward strand.
CTTTGAAAAGGTCAACAGATTTTAAACTCAAAGGAGTATTGTGGAAAATTACTTCCTGGCTTTTTAAGGTTCTGCAACGCAATTCGACTTTGCAATAAGGGACTTTTTAAAAGTAACTTATTCTATTTTTTTGTTTGTGAATGAATAAGAGAACAATTGACTATTATTGTTCATTAAGGTGTTTCGATTCTTAAGAAAGGAGTAAAATTTTCTATTTAGTGATTGGCTTCGGTAGTTCTTTTATTGCGGTTTGATGGTCAAAAACGAAACCAATTCCGAATGTAATTCGTACTCAAGTATTCAAATATCTTTACTTGAAGAAAATGACTCACTTCCTCACTCATCAAGTGACATCCCAAACTATTAGACCTATAGATATGAAATTTGATAAGCATGTTTCTTTTGTTGAGTAGAGATTCGCTAAGAACCGGTTTTGGAGATAATCGACTCCCAAAGGGACTTGCTAGGTAGTATAGAAAAGCTACTCATTTTCTCGCTCATCACGAGATATTCCAAATTATTAGACCTATTAGCCTAGACTAAAATTTAGTAAGCATGTTTTTTTTTAAGTCTAGGCAAGTTAATTTTAACTAAAATTTCATAAGCATGTTTTTTTTTTTTTTAGTAGAGATTTGCTAAAAACGGTTTTTGAGAAAATCAACTCCTAAAGAGACTTGGGAGGAATAAAAGAAAAGCGATTCACTTCCTCACTCATTACGAGATTTGAAATTTGGTAAGCATGTTTCTTTTGTTGAGTAGATATTCGCTAAGAACGGGTTTTGTCAAAATTAAGTGAATTTATCCGCTAAGAACGGTTTTGTCCAAATTAAGTGAATTTAAGAGCTATTATATATAGAAAGCGACACTTCCTCACTCATCACGAGATATCCCAAGTTATTAGACTTATAGACATGAAATTCAGTAAGCATGTTTCTTTTGTTCAGTAGAGATCCGCTAAGAATGATTTTTGCGAAAATCGCCTCCCAAGTGGACTTGCGAGGGATTATGATGCGTTATAAATAAACACACACACACCACAGTGTTTGAACTGTTAGACCTACTGACTTGAAATCTGGTAAGCATATTTCTTTTAATGCGTAGAGATTCGTTATGAATGGGTATTGCGGAAATCGACTCTCAAGAGGAGTTGAGGGGTATATAGAATAAATAGACTAGTTTGAAATTCAAATCCTTTTTAAAGTAAGGGACGAGAGCTATAAGTATATTTTTCAATTCATTCGAAAGTTCTTAGTAATAATACTTATATATCAGTAACTTAAAAACAGTATACATGGTCACACAACATTACGAAATACCCAGCGAAGTGAGTGGACAACGACTAGTAAATATGTATAATTTTATTACTAATTTCGATCACTCGCAGTACGTAATTTGTATATTTTTGCAAATCGAATTTTTAAAGCAGCAAAAAATTCGGACGATCACTTATTAGTAAGAAAACTAAAGAAAATGCAATTTCTTTGATAGAGTGTTCATATGATATACAGTGTATTAAAATTTAGATATGAAAATCGGATAGTTATATCATTATGCTAGAATCTGGAGTCTTTTAGTTAAGGCTGTCTTCGGTAAAAGTACGAGAGCTTGAACTAAACGCGAAGCACATTTTCAGACAGAAAAATGCCTCAATTTCCATGAAAATTTGCAATATCTTAGCTCATACCTCAGTTAACAATATAGTGTTTTTAAAAATTTCAAAATATTCCACGAATATTTTCTTTTTCGTTATAATACGTGAAGGCAAAGCCCATTTAACATTACGATATAGGAGAAAAAACGCGAAACATATTTTATACCAGAAAAAATGCATCAACTCGATTAAAAATAGGAAGTATGATAAAAAAAATACTGCTTTTAAAAGGATAGTGAAGCCAGAATATCATATTAATTTTTCATTTCTTTTATATCTGAAAAAATGTTCCAAATTCGGGTCCTATTCTTTAACATTAACCAAAACAACCTTAGTAAAACACTCATATATTTAAATTCTCAAAATATTGTGAAAATTTTATTCATCAGATTTCATTTAGAGTAAAATAATACTGTTTTCATTTTCTGTACCATTAACTATTAACTAATGAATAATACTTAGCATAGAATCAATCCAAAGTGGAAAACCGTCTCCTTCAAATACTAAGATCCAAATATGGTATCATAACTCCAAGTACTAGAATTGTAGTTCACCAAAAAACTTTTAAATTCAAAACACGAGTCCAAAAGACTAATGTTAAAATGCTAAATTTTAAAATGATCCCTTTTCAAGAATGACATACGTTACTCAACTTGTTGTGAAAGAGAGACATATTCAAAAGATTTACAAGCAGAAAAATAATAAGCAGTGCATAAATGTATTCTTTACTTTGCTAACGCAAAAATTTACCGTCATAAGTAAAATTTTTAAAAAAAACCTATGACGGGAAAAAGCTTTGACATTTTTCGGTATATATTCCTAATCTTACATCCATTTAGATAAATTCTTTTAAGAATGTGGCCACCAGTGGCGTACACAGACTCTTATGAGGAGAAGTGGGGTTTCTGAAGAACACGATGAAAGTTGTGAGGGGTAATCTGTATAGTAAAAATTAAAAATCTGTTGGTCTATGGGACAGAGGGGGTGGGGGTGGGGTGAACCTCACCATTAGCATTAACATCTGGCGGTTTTTAAAAAGGTTATCAGTGGCTCACACGGGAATTTTTCAAGGGTCCAGAGTCGAAAGCGTACCATTTACGTATCATGCTCAGATACGCCGCCCAACATTGATTTTGTCCATTTTCAGGGTCAAAAGATAGTAAAAAATTAATTATTAAATAAGTATGTAACGGATCTATACGCGTTCCTTCATTTAATCCTCTTGGGAAATCTTTGGGCTATCAATTGGTGTTATTCACAACCAACCCTTCGAAAGAAAAGAGTATCGTGATATTTAAATTAACTTACTATATATATAGTTGAGGTTTTCTAGATTTAAAGAAGAGTAGGAGAGAAGATATACTCGAGTCAGATGAACTAGCTACTGAAGGTTTAATATTAGAATCATTGAGATTTGAGACTTATTAGGAGGAAACTTTAAAGTGACGATTGTTCACTAAGATTGAGTTGATATTAGATTAAATCGGACGATAGGTTAGATCCTTTATTAAGGTAAGGATCAAGTTTGATAGTCTCCTAATCGTTCGCGTTTTACCGTCGTTGTTCCACTTTCGAGGTTAGCATTGAGACATTTTCTTACTATTATTAGTTGAAATTGTGACTGTTCTTTGTGTGGTAGATAAATAGATAAATTGGAAGATGTCTAGTATTTCTTTCTTACCTCCCACACATCTAAGTTCCCAAAAGAGAAGTGCGAGCCTCTCACAAGTAATTAGCATAAATTAATACAATTACTTATTAATAACAGCTAATTAAATTTTACGCACAATATACATTGGATTATAATCAATCGAAAAAAAATGAAAGGTTATGGGGGATCAGATCTGGGGACCTCCCCTTTGTGTGCACCACTGGTCATTAGTGTAGTATTAATCACACCAAACCATTAACATATTTTTGCGATCAAAAACAAAAACGAAATGTTGGCATTTCCATACACCTAACTAACAGGCCACAGAACCGAAACTTGGGGCTTTTCATAAACCAAAAAGAGATGATTGCCTTGAAACTCATTTACGCAGTCTATACATCTCCACAAAGTTCTTGCAACCCACTTTGAGAATCTGGTCAAGTAATGGACAGAGACCACCCGTATCGATGGAGAACCCTCCACAGGCATTCTGAGGTGTCTAAGTAATGGGAGGCGAAGGAACTTAATAGGACACACAGATCAGTCTTCACTGCGGAGGTTCTTTTCTTTTTTAGTTATTTTAATCTCTTGCATTTTTGTTACTTTGTATCACATTAATATCTTACAATAAACAAGAGTAGTTTGATAATAAAATTTATTTCCGTGTTTTCTTTCGCGAATTTTTCAATTCCCTAATGTTTATACCTAGAAAGTTAGCAAGACCTTTGTTATACATATCAAATCTTTTCATTCTAAAAATATTCTCCGATTCTATGGATAAGCGATTACGTGTCTATTATAAATTATTAATATTACATAAAAGTAATATATTAAACAGTATGTTTTTTCCCTCTATACTATAACAAATTATTAATATTATAATAGTATAAGAAAAAAACAATGCGATAAAATAAAATAAAAAACCCCAGAAACTTAGCGTGTGTGTTTTTGTTAAAGCGTAGCATCCGCTATTTCACAAAATTACTTGATACTTCATGTAGGTGCCTAACCAAGTCAGTTAAAGAATATAAGCTTATTGGATTATTTACAATTTAACTAGTTATTTTACAGAATAACGGTTACCTAATCTGGAGTAAATACTAGTAATAAGTATTAAAAACGGTAAACTTTTATCTCTCCACATATCAGCAAAACTAACAGAAGCTTAATAATTTATTTAATTATAAGCTGTAAATATTTTAACTATAACTGCACTATATTTTTCATTTTTATTACTGTTTAACTAATCTTTCGAAAATATGTATTTTCCGTGAAATATTCTAAATGTTTATCATCAGTTATACTTATACAATAACGGACTTGGTTTAATGTCAAACTATTTATTTTTCTTTTAAAAAGAGTCTATCATTAGCTAATTTATAGGATACCTAATTGTTTCATAGAAAAACTATAGGTATCTCAAAATATATAACTATTTAGATTTTTACCTTTTACTATACTATCAAGTCTGAAAAATAAATGAATGAAAATAATAAGTGACGAATTTGAATCACGTTATTAATGAGTTTCAGAGACTATTGATATTAATACACAGTTGGAAATTATTGGAATGAAACAAATGTAATATATTAAATGATGCTTAGAAATCAATTAAATATCACAGAGTGTTTTATATTTTTTTATTTACTTTATAAGAAACTTTTATTCAATTTTTTAAGTTCATGCTAAAATGAGTAACATTAAATATTTAATATTAAAAAGTTTATGGTAGCCAAAATGTTTAAAATTACTTTAAAAATATCCACAACCCAAATCCAACACATTAAAGTTACAATAATTATTATTTTTGTAGATGGGACGTGAGTTGAAATTATCTTGAAATAAATAAATCAATTTTTGTCCAATCTGATTTTTTTTCTTTTTGCTAAATATGAGTGGATTACTTGATGATGATTTTATTTTGAAAAACTATCATTTTATTAGACTTATAAACCTCGATAAAAATTGAATAATATTGGAAAGAACTCGTATATTTAAAGAAATTATTGAACTATTCAATTAAAAAGGTGAATACGAAACACTATTATTAGCAAAGTAAAAACAACCACTACAGGCAAATAAGAAATATTTGTAATTAAAAATTTTTTTTTGCAGACTCAATTTTCCATTTCACGTTCAATCAAATGAAATAAAAAATAATTCAACAGGACTTTCACCCAAATTTTTATAAATTTAAATTACTCATGAACCAATTTCCCCCTTAATAAAATCCTACAAGGAAATAAAAAAGCTGACAATAGCAAATGACATCAATTATTGGGGAAGAAACACTTTCAAAACCAGAATTTTTTTTCCCCAATACTATTCAAGCGAAAGAAAAAAGATGGATGCTTGTGAACTGAACACCATCATGATGATAATTATACCTAAATTGTACACTAATTAGAAAGAAAGTAGTCAGATGACCTCATTTCAATGGTAAACTGTACGTTAAACGCCCTTTTACCCACTGCAGCGTCAGGTGGCTGTGAAAATGACACCCTTTGCATTTGGGTTCAACTCATTTCATGCCTAATTTCGATATTTGTTTTAACAGCACGTTTAGGGGGAAAAAAACTTAAAACTAATTAAGATATAGCCAGAAAACCGCATTTAAAGATAGATTGGGTGGACCATATCGATTGTTTCCTATGTTCATTTCTGTTATATTTTTGCACCTCGATCAACAGAACATTAATCAATGAAAAAATTTCAATTAATTGTTGATTCTATTTAGATTGGATTTGTCGAATTTTCATGTTAAGATTTTATTATTTTTATATGAACTTTTAATGTATATGTGTTACCGTTAAAGTATATAATTCAGTTATTTCACAGAATAACTAGATATTTCATGAAATCACTAGACAAGTCAGTTTAAAGTACATAATAGATGAAAAATTTCATACTTTACCAGTTATTCTATAAAATAACTAGTTATATTCTATGAAATAACTAATGATAGACCGTGAAAGTGAAAAATAAACAATTTCAAAGCTATTTTATAAACTAATGGATCACAGATTGCTAAAATCTTTCTAAAAATACATTTTATCCCTATTGCGGATGATTAATTGATAAATAATAAGGAAAAACAGATGATACAATTTATTATTGATCATATTGCTAACATTACTTAAACAAAAAAGAAAAAATTATGTTGCACAGAAATAGTTATATTAAATATTATTTTTAAAAAAAACACATGCTGGGAAGAAAACTTTCTTCATAAAAACGTTGTGTAAACTTTTTCAAACAAAATGTAAAAGAATATTAATTTAAATTTTATGAAATACCTTTATTTTACTTTTCATTTATTTATTTATTTGAACATCGATTGCTGTGATGACACTTTGAATTGAGATTCAAAACTGACTAAAAGCAGCTAGAACCAGTTTGAGTGCTTTCGAGAGTGCCATGCTTCATACTTTAACGATCAAGTAGTCGCTATTCTATCAGAATACCTAGTTAAATCGTAGAATTAAACAATTTTATATACTTTAACTGACTTGTCTAGTTATTTCATGAAATATCTAGTTATTCTTTGAAATAACGGATTTCACATTTTAACGGCATCATATATAAACGACACTCTGAAGAAAACAGAAGCATTTAAAACATTGGAAAGATATCATTGGTAGCTTAAAAATTTTATACAATATTGTTGACTTTTTTTAATTTCGGGTTTGAAATATTTCGAATTTAGTATAACACACCAATTTAAAGAGAACTTTTTGGTTCATCAAGAACAATAAAATATTTACTATTAATAGTAGAAAACTGAATAAAGAATTTAATTAATTGATATATTGTTAAAATTAGAGGGTTCTTTAAGTAGACAAAGAGTGGTTGGTGTTCCAAATATAAGTAAAAAAGAAAATGAAAGGATGACTTCTTAAAAGATTTTATCGTAAAAGTAATTTATGAAATCTGTATCATTGAAAGAAATTAATATTTTGAGGATAAATTTAACATTTATTTCCAATCTAAAAAAATATCTAAGTATGTGTGTGTGTTGGTTAGGAACTTCTTCAATTTGAAGATAAACTGAAACAGTAAACTGCGATAAATAAAAAAAGTACTACAGCAGAGAAAAATACTTCAGCAGAAAGAAATTCTAAAAAAGACCGGGGAAAAAAATCGTTTGGTTAAATTATATTTTATCACTAACATTAAACACAGAAAATAAGTATTAAAAACAATACAAAAAATAATAAGCATTAATAAAAATTAAAAGTTTCTTAATTCAAATAAAGCATAATTCATAAAAAAATATGAACGGCATCAAATCTGTGTAAGGTAATTGAGATTAATATCAAGTTAAAAAGAATATTCTAAAAGTAAAAGTCAATATAGAACTTAAATAAAAATGGTAACTACTTATTCCGACTTGTTTCATTCCTTAAAATATTCTTTCAAAATAAAAATATTAAAATGTATCGTTATGTAAGATTTTAAGAAAAATAACGTTGGCGAAGAGCTTATTTTTCGACGCTAGGATCAAATACAGTAGTAGGACATTTTACAACCTAATAAAAGGTTATTATGTATTCCAAAACGTTTGAAACAATCACGTGATTGCTTTCAACCTGTTACGCGAGCAAATCGTTTGTTCCTTGCGAATAATAACATATCTTATATATAGGATGTAAGAAAAAATTCCTTACCAAAAAAAAAATATATATGTTCATTGTTTTCTTATATTTCAAACTAAAATGATTTTCAGCACTTGATAAAAAGTATTGATAACATATTAAAAATTAGTAGTTCCTTTCGAAATTATATAAATATTAAAAAGTATGGGTTCAATTTGATTTTTATCAAATTTTTTAAACTCAAGCAAGCAATGCATTTTGAAATGTTGTTTCCAAAAATGTCCTTGCTTTTTAGTAAAATTCTAAAAAAAGTTATGAATATGTGAAATAATTACAAACATATTTTCAATAGAATGATTACAACTTCACGCACTGTCTGTAAAATATTCTCTTATTCTAGAACAAAACATTAAAAAGTTTACTGGAAATAAACGTACAGATTAATTCTTAATATTGTATTGTGACACAACACGAGGGGTATTGGCGACGGTCTTCATAATGTTGAACTACTGTCAAGTCACACGGAAGAACCTGAGGGAGCATTCCACTCTCCAAAATTCCTAAGACTACGCTATCGGAGAACTTTTAAACTTCGACAAATTTTAACATGCATCAGCTCTCTACACGATGAGTCTTAAGTGGCACCAGGACTCAAACCCATGATTCTACAAAAGTAAAAAGTTTAGGACCATGGCTATTTGGTTACACGACCAATGGACGTACGAAACGTACGATGCATGATTAATTACGTCAACACTAAGTTCATTAAACAGCACATCATCATCAAATTTAAGATAAAATTATAAGCTAGAAAGTTAAAAGTATGCACGTGATTGGCTAAATTCATGCCATGTCATTAGTCACATGATAACTGCAATCACGTGATTTCAGACAACCAATTCATAAATCCATGTGCCGTCAGAATGACATAATAAATGCAATTACATGTTTCCAGTCAATCATTTCATGCTATTCGCTCTAGCCAAAGTTCGCTCTTTTACGGACTTTCTTTTAAAAAGTACGTATTTCTCAACAATATTGATTGAAATATACATGCATAATGCAAGGTTTTTTTTAATTGTAAAGAACGTTTTGAGAGAGAGAGAAGAGAATCTTAATACTTGAAACATCTTTACTTAACTATCAAATTTGAAATTTTATCGAAATTTTGCAAGCGGAACAACAAACACAAGCTAAATGTCAGTTTTGAAATTAATGCAGAATTCGTGATTATACATATCATGTGACCGTCATGAATTACGCCCCTTGACGACTAAACAAAAATAAACTTTCTTCGTAGAATAAGAAATGACATACACAATTAAATTCACTTTCTTTGCAAAAAAAATGTACAACTTTCATTTTGCTGCATGAAAACTATACTTCCATTTCGCATAGAACTTGGAGAACCATTCGTAAAGAAGAAAAAGCAAAATAATTAATTCAATAGTTTGATTCTGTAGTAGAATTTTTCGCCATGAGAGAATATATGTCATAAAAATTATCAAAAAAATCTGGGTTGAAAGGGGAAAATTGCGGTTATTTCACGAAATAGCTGAACCATTCTTGGATTCGATAACTGCCACGACTCTTCTAGGAATGTCTTTTTACCAATTTCCGGTATGTCTGTATTGGAACATGTCGCCATTTTCGATTAATGCCATTGCCACGATGGAAGGATTTTCAGCTAGAAACGGAATTCGGCGATCTTGTTCATTCTAGAGTTTTTTGACCGACCTGAGGTGTGAAATTTTACGTCTACAATTAATTTCGTATATTTGCTTTACGTTTATTGCTGACTTAAGTATATCTTGAAAAATGGATAAGTTAACACAATTTGATCCTCCACTCCTTGATGTTGGAAACACAGTGGCGAACATAGACTACATTCATGGTAAGGGTTACATTATAAAAAAAAAAAGAAGAAAGCTCTGAGATGTAGTATTTATGCTAAAAATTAAAAATCTATTTATCTATGGAAGGTATTTTAACCCCCAAAGTTCCATCCTTGTATAAAACACTGCAGACATTGGACCATGCTAAAAAATTAAACAGCTCATTTTTTTATTTCTTTGTAAATTAACTATGCATACCCTCATTATAATCCATAATTCATCATACATTTTATATATATATATATATATCCATATATATGTAATCTCCATCTCTAAATATATCTCTCTCTATCTATGTATTAACGTTTTTTTAAAATCTCTTAATTGAATTGAAAATTCAGAGCCAACAAAACTTAGTTTACTTTTCACATTATTTTATTTTAAACAGTGGTATAATGCCCACCCCCGCATTGCGGGGAGGGAGAGGGTTTTAGGGGGCACAAAACCAGACAGCACACAGGGCCCTAATATTCTCCGTTACGCCTTAGACATAAAATCAAATAATTGTTCGATAAATAATCAGTCTTCTTATAGTACAACTCACTACTATGGTAATTCCTTAATTAAAAATATATATATAATATAGATATAAATATTTCTCTCTCAAAACACTCTAAAAACTTATATTTTGGTTTCAATCTCAAAATATTTGTATAAGAAAAACAAAAAAAGGTATTTAATTATTATTTCTTCACATCAGCGTTAATTCTCCACAGAAAAATCTGACTTTAAAAAAGTTATAAATATGCAAAAACTATTTTCTCTCAACCTAATACATTCAAACTCCATAACTCTAATCTATAACAAACATAATACCTGTTCGAAGTCGCAAAATAAGATCAACATTCTGCTTAGAAGTTATTCCTCCATCTCAGCATTTAATGCTCTGGAGGAAGAAGACCTGAACTAGGAAGAAAGTGCTCAATTAAGATTTTCAATTCCACGAGCTATACATGGCTGTGTTTAGGGTGTGGACAGGGGGCGGGCGACAGCAGGAAATAACAGCGAAGTTGAATCAGGTGGGTGGTGTGGAGGAAGACATCCTTGACAGCACAGTAAGGTCCTGCCCGTTATTTATCTTATCATTCCAATGCAGGATAGCATTGACAGATACTACACCACTACCAGTTCCTCTCACTTCTCTAATAAGTCATATCATTTGAAGGCAAGGAAGTCAAGATGTGAACAGATCTATCTATACACTCACATAAGCCTTTGAGTTCATTGCTTATCTAAGTGTTATCAACTAGTGGGTGGGTGGAGATACTTTAAATTTCTGCTGAAAAATGATATTTTTGTTTAGCTTGTTGTGTTAGATGTGGTAGAGGAGGGGTTGGGGCATAAATATAGATAAGTGAAAAAGGAGTTAAAATAGGGTCAGTTATCAGCAATGCTTTCACCGTATACATTCTTATTATAGAAAAAGCAATTATATATAATTAAATCGTATTTATTTTTAATGTTCATAATTTTGTTATTTTCTAATTTAATTTACATTAAACAATTTATTACTTGTCCAGTATTAAGGCTATCTCCGTATAATGTTAAAGACTAGGGCACGAATCTGGAATATTTTTTCAGGTATAAAAGTCACCAAACATTAATATTACCGTAAAATCCAGCGTATAACGCGCACTTTTAACACAAAAAATAAGACCGAAATTTAAGGGTGCGAGTTATACGCCGGGTATAAAATAAGAACTTTATAAATAAAAAAAGATTAACATAGAAAAAAAATTAGACTTCTCTACATATATCGAAATAATGTTTATTTAAAAGAAATGACATTTCAAATGAACTTAAAGATTTGCAATTCTTAGTGAAACACTATTTTTCAAAAGCTTGAGATAATACCTCGAATAAATGACTTCAAAACATAAGAACATTGCGCAAGTATATTTCAGGTTTCTTCGTAAAAAAGAGGCTGAGCCTTATACGACGAATATACCTAAAAATTAAAAATTGCAGCTTGAAAGTATAGGTGCGCATTATACGGCGGTGCGCGTTATACGCCGGATTTTAGGTATATTATGTCCTGGCTGTTCTATATAAAACTGTATAGTTTATCATACTCCTCATTTTTATCCGTTTTTTTTTTTTTCTTGTTTAAAATGTGTTTCGCCTTTTTTTTCTCCTACACCACAATGCTAAATGAGACATGCCTTTACATGTTAAAAAGAAAAATTAATTATTTATGGAATATTTTGAAATTTTAAAAACCCTATATTATAAACAAAGGAAAAGAATAAAAATGAATCAGATTTTCTAGAAAGTTAATCGTTTTTCAGTCTTTGAAAATGTGCTTCACGTTTAGTTCAGGTTATCGTGCATTTTGCGAAGACAGTCCAAAATTTATGAAAAAGCACATATACAGAGCTTCAGAATCATACATGCTAGGTTTTCATATCAAATTAAAACTCGTTTTCTTTCTATTGTTTAATTATTATAACATTTAAAAGTTTCGTTCAAAGATAATTTCGAACGTAAATTAATATTTCCTCCATTGCAAGACATTTAAAAAATTTCGAAAAGTTAAGCAATCCAAAAAGTTATATTAACTTCTATACAAGGCAGATATTTTTACCGTACTCAAGATATCGAATACAAGTTAATTTGTAACTTATAAATAGACATCCACCTTTCAAAGAGGGCATGACGGTATGAAAGTCATAATTGCTTGCGAGGTTAACATGTTACTTAAAAAAAGTCCAGTGGGTAAAATTCATAATTAATGTCTTCATTACAACGCATACATCACGTTGTTTATGGAAAAACTCTACCATCTGCAATGCATCAAATTCGTTTCGCTTAAATTCAGTGAGATTGATGAATGGGTAATTAATTATTTGAAATGTATTTCTTAATTTGTATATGAGTAAATTAAGGAACGCCAACGATGACAAATATAAAGGGGATCTACGATTACGAGCTTTGGTTAATGTTATCCGTAATATATTTCGAGAAACATTTCTAGCAAGGGTGGCAAACTCAAAGGCTAACTTAGGCTAAACAAACAAGGTTTAACTTTAGGTGGGCCACAAGAAAAATCAAAATTCAAAGAAACGTAAGTTTTTTTCGAATAATACATTTTAATAAATATAAATAAAAGAACAAGAAAAATGAAAAGTTTACGTCCTGACACTTGACATCTCTTCTCTGCTACTATCTTTCCTGTTTAAGGAGAAAAATTTTGATATTTTATTATATATTATTAAGTGCCGATATACTGGCCGGGCCGTAAAAAGGTCGTTGTAGGCCGCGAGTTAGACACCCCTGCTATACAGCGTTGCAAGTGAAAGAATAACGAAATGAAAAGTCATCTTAATACACCTGAAGTCACATACATATTTGAACTTTGGAATAAATACTTTTTGATTTGTTCCAGGAATTTAAAAAAATAATAATTCTACCAAAAGAAAACCTATCATTTACCCATGAATCATTATTATTATCTCTCGTTTTCAGCGATGTGGAAAAATTGTAAACATTTCCATAACTAAATTTTTTTAGTCTCTAAAAGGTGAACGGCTTTTTAAAATTATTTAGCTTTCACTTCTTATTTTGTGTTTCATTTTCAACAGAAAACAATGTTCTAAACATCCCTTACAATTCACAAACATACCGTGGAACTTAATAAAATGCTCAATGAAAATCGCATATTGTTTTTTATTTTATTTTTATTTACTTCTTTAAGAATAAAACCAAATTTAACGAGACTTTGGAATACTGCTTTCTAATCTTTATATTTATTCATTATATTTAATTTTGAGCTTAACGGATTCGTTTAGATAAATTAATTAAAAGAAATATGTACTTGTTTTTAAAATATCGAGTAAAGTTAATTAGTTCCATTGCGAATTAAAATACTCTTAATAAACGAGAAAATTTCTCGAATAATAAATTTAATTGTAGCATAATTAAATACATTTAATTATTCTTGTGGTATGTGTTTATAGACATTTTAATTTTCGTATTATTTCATATTTAAATCCAGATGTTTCGATGGGGCTCGATTTTTGATTACAATTATAATACTAGTTGAGATCGAATAATACGTTCGAATTCATAAACAGACTTTTCTGAATTCGTTTAAAATGAAAGTTCTGTTATTGATTACGTAGAACCACGTGTACTTTTCGAAAATAAACATTGAACAAATCTTTTCGTCAACACCAAACGAGAATCTAGTTTAAAAATAAATGCAGACGATTTTTTTAAGAAGAAAATGCTATAAAATATTATCAAAAATAAAGTATTTATCGCTTGGACTAATATTCTACTTGTGTGTGCGTTCAAAAATCTCTTATGTTAATTTCAAAATTAAACTTATTTAAATAACTAATCTTTTTTTAAAAAAAATTGAAATTATAATTTAACAATTAAAAGAACTTTATTCATTTTCTATTCATTTAATTTACAAATAAGTAACGAAAAATATTTCAAATCAAAAATTGTATTATTGTCAAACGAAAAGAAAAATGTTTGAAGTACATGATTTATATTTTAGCAATGTTATATACAGATTTTTCAAAATTTTCCAAAATATATAAAAATAGGAATTTTTAATTAAAATATCAAATACACACTTTACAAAGTGTGTATTTGATATTTTAAGTAAAGTTTCGATTTTTCCTCTCGGATATATGAAATAAAAATAAAATATTTTAAATCAATAAACATTTTGGCGTAAAACAAGTTTTTAATACAATTAATCCGTTATTTATAAAAAAGAATTGCTTTTCTGCATACATTTTGAAAAAAATCCGTATAATGACTATTATTTTTAATACTGAAAAAATTCTTTGAAAACAAAAACGTTACAAATAGTAAATGTATATCACATAAAATTAATAGTTACAAAAATATACGATTTAAGTAATTGTAATAATGATCCTTATCAAAAGGGGTTGAATTTCATTTAAACTACTTTTTATGTACGAATAGTTGCATAATTGTAGAGTACTCCTTGAAAAATCGAAAAAAGAGAAACATTTCAAAAGTAGAAAAATTTTCAATGCTGTTTTTTTTTTTTTTGTTGAATTTTATTAATTTGCAACAATGTTTTATTGCTTATTGAAGTTTTATTAATTTTTGGTATTTATAGGTTTTCTTAGTCACTTTTTCATTGAATTAAAATTTAAAATAACTATTCAACGATTTAAAAAAAACAACAGATTCAGGTATTTACATTTTAAATCAAAATTATTTTAACTAAAACAAAAATACAAATTATTTAAAATTTTAAAATTTACTTTTACAAATTTTTTAATCAAATCTAAAACACCATACCCAATTAAAAAGCCATATTTTTTGTCAAACTAACGTTTCTGAGAAAATTTTAAAACTACTATTACATATATCCAAAATTAATAATTACATAATATTTCTTTATAATAAAAACCAAAACAACATTAATATGTTCTAAGAGTATTTATAATACTCACCTTTAGATTATCACATAACTTTAATTACTTTCCTACTTTACCACAAACAAAAAAAAAAAAAAAAAAACCGGCAACAAATTATAAACATTACGAAAAAAAGCTATTAAACCTCCCAATGTATCAGCAGAAACTATCACCTGTACATAAAAAGAATTCTACGAAATAAAAACGCACCTACCTCACTGATCCTTCACAGGTGCGCTGGTTTCGGTTTTAAAAATTTTTTCCCTTTTCTATCCAAACGTCAGATGTGTATGGGCGAATCCAAACTTCGTCGTGTGGTAAAACGGGAAAAAGACACCACTACACACTTCCTTCGGTGCGATTTAAGCGCGATCTAAGAACGGTATGAAGAGAGGCGAAAACTTAACGGATCTTCCTTCGGCTGCGATCTTTTTCGGTGAGCCGATCACGCAACTGGCGCTGCTTTGGCGCCGCTTTTGGCGAATTTTTAACTCCATTCATAACATTTTTTTAAAAAGACCGGAATGATAATCATATTAGAAATTTAAACTCTCTCGTTGTCCAGGCTTTGAAATTTCTCTAAAAATTTATTTTCCAATTATTTTTAAAATTTTGTTCTTTAATAATTAAAATTGGTAATTCAAGACGATCTTTAAAATAGCCATAATATATTTGTACGATTCACGATGGTTTGATATACATACAATTGTATGCAAATTTTATGAAGCCATAAAGGGGGAGGGGTCTTGAATTATACAATATGTGACAATATAAGAAGTGTAGCATGAAAGATGACATTGTATACATATCACTGGCGTACAGTGGCATAACGGCGAACATTTGGGCCCCGGAAAACAGGGTTTTGGGCCCCGTTGGATTTTTCAAAAGGGTAGGCACTTGGGCAGTCGGCTTTGGGGCCCCCCTTTGAACTCTGCCCCTCCAAAACGGGGGTTGGGGGGGGTGGGTTTCCCCCTACTGCGTAGTATTGGTGGCTCTTATCAAAATTCCTTGGGGCCCATTTTTTGGAAAAGAAATAAAAGACGCTTGTTTGAAAGTGCCAGAATGTTGCACATATTGGGGGCCCTGTAGCTTGGGGGGCCCGTATCATTGATATGGCTAATACGGTGGTAGCTACGCACCTGATATATATTATATATTGTACATATTGCACAGGATTACCTAGTACTGATTGGGCCCTGTATCAAAATTCTTTAGAGTCCCCTTTTATGAAAAATTAACAAAAATAATCGCATTGCTAAAGCTTATTACTAAGTGTCAAAATATTACGCACTTTGGGGTCACTATAGTTCGTGGCCCCCATATTATTGATATGGCCTTAGCTACGCCCTTGATATTTAGTAAATTTGTGTGTTTTATGAGGAGTTTTCGGCATAGTATGATAACGGAGAAGTGATATGAATTTAAGTTGTTGGAGTACTGCATATTGTACAAGTTGTGATCACACATAGTGTATATATACGTTGAAGTTAAAGTTAGTTATATGCGTTATAGTTATATACGATGTACACTTTGATTTTGTGATATAACATAATGGATATTAAAATAATTGTCGGACTACACAATCCCAATTTTGTGGGTAGTAGTTTTTCTTAATCTAGAAAAAAATCCTGGAGTAAAGTAATTGCAGCTGAGGCATTTTACATCAAAACCATTCCACAGTAGGTTGTGGAAATTTGAGCTCCAAATCAAATTCTCTCGATGATGGCATTCTCATTACTTGACCATAGAAAATTTTTTATTATGGCCCGGGACATATAGGATCTTTTTTCAACTGCATATGTAATAAGGGTTTCAATGTAAGCCTAGTGTCATGGACACGAATTCGTGACTGGCATGTCAGGAGTTTGAACTTTAGTACCACTGAAGAGCCGCTGTGTAGAGGGGCTGATGTATGTGAAATCTGTCGTGGCTCAAAACTCTCAGGTTGGAATGGTGTGGAAGTTGGAGAATGAAGTGCCAACTCAGGTCTCGTCCTCGTCACTTGACCATGGCTCAAAATCACGAGATCAGTCACCAATAGCCCTCGCATGGCTTTATAGTACAACTTCATAAACATTCACTCACTCACGCAAATAAGCATAAGAGACAGCTCCATCATCTACGTATTTTTTACAATGCAATTACTCATAAGAGAGGTCTGTGTACATCATTGGCACTGTGCAATACTAACATAATTCAGTAAAATTTTTCAATTGCAGTCATACTTAGAGGAAGAGAATCACTCTTTTGTCTCCCCAAATATTTCCACACAAGACGTCAGTGATACTTCTTTTTTTCATTATATTGAAAATGCAGTAAAATATAGTTTTTACATTGGAATCAAAACCTCGTGTTCGCAAGGTTGTCTTATTTTAATTTTAAAAAACATTATCTAAAGAGATATATAAGATATATGGGAAAGAACTAATAAAAATTACATTGTACTAAGAACACTTGCATTGTTATAACCTGAATCCTCATTTTTGAAATGTAGATGTATTCGAGGGAAAAAACGTTTCTTTAAAATGGTATTACTTTGATTAATATAACTTCAACTTCCAAAATCTTTAAAGAAACACTTTCCTACGATAGGATGTAAGATCTGAATTTACTATTTTTGTTTAATGAAACTATTCCAAAGGGTCTTAATGAGAGGTAAAAATCAGTCTCAGTTCAAGATAAATGCAATTTAAATGCATGATGAAGATAAGATACTTATAAGGTGTGTGAGACTGAATAATTTTCGAATTCAAATATCATCCTATGTCATCGTACTCCAAATTAAATATACACAAGATGGTTATTCTTGTAAAACAGAACTGCAATTAAAAATAATAACTTCTTTCGATTATGTCTATTAGTGGCATTATGTGCTAAATTAGAAAATGCATTACATTTCAGCTCTTCTCATGTCCGAATAAATAGATTCTAGAAAAGAACTTGGACTTACTGGAAGTAATAGAATCAGTACAGAACAAAATTAAATAATTTACAAATTAGAAGAGTTTATTACAAATTTAGAAGAGGAGAGAGAATCCTTAGCACATTTTAAAACTCTTAATTAATTGCAATTGCACATCCTATTATAAAATATATTGCTGAATGAAAAAAAAATTAATTTTAATTAGAAACGAATTACACACATAATAAAATATATTGCATTCCACATAATAGTACAATTTATGATATATATATTACATGAAAAGCTCTCTTAGAGACTATTTCTATCTGAGCGTATATAGGAGGAGACAGCATCAGCTCTCCAATTACCAATCTGTTTTAAGGTATCCGACTACGTTCGGAACCGTGATTTTGCAAAAGCGTGTAAATGGTTAATATTTATGTTATTTAGTGTTACTTAGATTAGAATACATGTATAAAATTGTTTTAAGGACATTATGACAAAAAATTATTTGAATACAATATTTTGGCAAAAAATTAACTTAGAATAACTTTTTTCCAAATGTTCTCCTTTTGTAAAAAATGCTTCTATTGTATTAATATTTTGCCTGTATTCAGCTCAGACCTCTGTATAGAGGCTCAACTAGAATTTTTGAAACGCATAACTTGGAAGTCGGTTTATCCATGTTTTACGAAAACCGAAGGGAGAAACTTTAAGAAAATACGTCGATAATTATTTCAAATGGTAGTAACTCTGAAAATAATTTGAATTTTTCAAAAGTCAAAGTTGAGCCTCTGTACAGAGGTCTGAGCTATTTACAGGCAAAATATTAGTACAATAGAAGCATTTTTTACTAAAGGAGAACATTTGGAAAAAAGGTTATTCTAAGTTCATTTTTGGCCAAAATATTGTATTTAAATCATTTTTTTTGGCATAATGTCAAAACAATTTTATACATGTATTCTAATCTAAGGGACACTAAATATCATCAAAATTTTACATTTATGCGCTTTTTTAAGATCATGGTTCCGAACGTAGTCGGATACCTTAATATGAGAAATGTTATTTTCTATCTAAAACGAACGAAAAACCATTATTTAACATAGAATAAAAGTTTGTATTTGAATATTGATTTTCTTTGATCGCATTGGAAGTTACATAAAACTTATTGGCAATGGACCTTGTAATTTTGAACTATGATTAAGGGACGAAAGCGATACATGAGCCGATACTTAACTTTCTTAATTTCTTCACAACTCTGCATCAAGGCTTACTTCCACTTAAATTTTCAACGACTCTATTATTGCATACGGTGTTAGGTAAAAGCAGGATTCAGTCCCTCTACTTAACCCTTTAACGGGCACAAAGCTAAAATACACTTTTCTGTGATAAAGTACTTGATAAATGTAATGTTCTCATCCCCAATAAACATAATTTAGTCACAAAAAATATCTGATCAAGGGTTTTTTTCCTGGGCGGTGGCTAGACATTATAGCCATTGCTCACTTAGGACATTTAACTTACTTTTCAGGACAGAAATAATGAATCCTATTACAATAAACTTTTTATGAAAAATTGACATTTAGGTAATAACTATTTCATTAACAATTAAATACAAAGTATAAACGTAATTAAATAATAATAGAATAATTATACAACCTAAAATACTTACTAAGAATATATATAGAATACTTAGAACATACATTGAAATTGGTATATATCCACATTTTATATTTTATTTAATTTTGGTACAAAAGGTTAGAAATAAAGTAATATTTTTGAGAGTTTAAATTATAGTTATTTCACAAATTTGATGAGCTATTTACTGTGGAATTTAATTATATGCAAACGTTTTCTCCGATCAGAAAAGCTGTAATGAAAGATTTTCGAACCGAGAATCTTGTATCACATATTGTAAACAAAGTTTGTTTATATTTCCGACCCCCAACATTCTCACATGATTCTAAGTGTGGAGAAAAGCGAAAATTTCTAGGTCTTTTTTCTATTCTATGTGGGCAGTGGATAGAGCCTCTAACCACATATAAAAGCTTTCCAAAAACCTAAATAAAACCCTTTTTTTTAAATTGAAAATTTGCTTAATTCATTCAGATGAATTAAGCAAATACTTCACTTATACTTAAGACGTCGAAATTTTTTTCAAAAATCAGAAATTTTATTTATAGTAATCAAAATACAATTTGTAGATTTACACCCAAACACTGTTTTTAACTACTCATCAGGGGACATGAAATGCAAAAAAAAAAAGGTATCTTCTTGCCATCTGTATTGATTTTTATGCGTTTTAGCTTCAAAATTATCCATCACCCGCTTGGTAAAATTTTTTAATATGTGGCTAGACGTATTAGCCACTGCCCGCTAAAGGGTTAAACTAGAACATCACCAACCACAAACGTTGCGAATCTTTACAGTGGCATAAGAAGAATATTAGGGCCCCTCTGTAAAGTCAGGATTTGGCCCCAAGCTGGATCTTACATAGGGTACGTACTTTGCTTTGGGTCCCCTAGAATCTTGCCCCCCCCCCCTGCAATGCGGGGGTTGTGGGGGTGTATGTTACTCCACTGAACCTTTACCACTTCAGTACAGTAGTATTTGTATGGTTTCTACTTGTTTTTTCATTTGTATGAATATAACAATTTAAAATTATGCCTGCCACTACTATCTCATCTAATATAAAGTTGATTGAATAAATTAGAAACTGAAACTTAATTCTATGTCTACTTGTCAAGTTTTTGGTGCATGAAATGAAAACAAATATTTTAACAGTGAACAAGATTCATTTTCTTATTTTGACGGTTTAATGATGCAAACCACACGTAGATGGTTAGAATAAATTAAAAGGAAACATTTTCACATATTTTAAAGGAAAGAGATGTACACTGGGCAATTAAAAAAAATGTTTTATATCACTCGGGCACTGCTGTATATCATACTGTCAAACAAAGAGTGGAAATTGGAATTAAGTCTGTACTTTTCACATCTGGAAACAGTAAAAAGCTTCTAGATTCAGCTTCCAAGAAGGTAATCTTTTCTCATATTTAGCTGAGTGCCAAAAAGGAAAGATCACAATTTAGTCTTATTTTTACCGAAGGCCATCGGAAGGGATAAGAATTTTCTATCTGTTAAATAGGATGAGGTTGCTAAATCCACCCACAACATAGTGTGAATTTGGAGGAATGATATTTGAAGTTGAATAACATTCTCATCATTAGACCATGGTTTAGAACAGCGATACTCAACCTGCGGCCTACCGAGCCTTTTTAAGTGGCCCGGCTATGGTCCTTTCTCAAAAAATTTCTTATTTAGCATTGTAAAAAAAATTTGGTGGGAAATTTTTTATCAAAAAACAGATATATCATTTTGCTTTTTTCTGTGGTGTCGTACAGGTTCAATTATATTCTTTTCTTTTGGAATGGGTTGATTGTGATAACTGAAAACAGTGGAGAAAAGGAAAATTTTATGGGTGGAACTAATTTTTTTAAAATATCTTTCATATCTTGAAAGCGAAAAATATTCAAAGAAAAAATATATTTCCCAGACGATTGGGAGGGGCTATATTTGGTGAAAAACAAACTTGGATCAGTAATTGTTTGATTTGTCATGAAATTGTACTTAAAAATATAATAAACAGGAATTTTTCAATAACACATTTCCTAAGATCTTTCAAGGGGAATAAATGGCTTTCTTAAATAATCTTTGCAACAGCAAAAAAGTGTTTTGTCAGTGGTAATATCACAGTGGAAAAAAAGATATCCTATGAAGTTTGTTATATTATCGGTAATCATATGAAACCGTTTACTGATGAAAATTGTAAGGAAAGTTTCTTAAATGCTTCTAATTAAGTGTTAGTGACAAAAATGAAAAAAAAAAATATGTATATAAAATGATAATTATCAAAGGCAAAACAGGAGAAAATTTTTTGATAAATTTTTTCCATTTTTTAAAATTAAATGTTATCTTGGTATCAAAGCATTTCCCCCCCCATTTATCCTCATTTAGCCCGCGGGGCTGACATATGTATGCGGCCCAGCAGAAAAAAAGGTTGAGTACTCCTGGCTTAGAATGAAGAAGTCCTCACCTATATTGCATCTTAACTATGAGATTTTAAAAAAGAATCAAATTAAATTTCTAACTAACCTTCTTTAACGAATATTTATACAATTTTGACAATCTTACCAGTGCAACATTAGCTAAAAGTAAATATCAAATGAAATCTTTAACAAATAAATGATAGAATTATACTAGTCATCAATAGCAACTTGTGATAATGAGGGAAATGACTTATCACGTGTCGATTTCATCATCAATAATTGTTAAAAATTAAAATGCGTATTTTTGTATTAAGAAAATATTTGAATTGATGAAAAAAAAGGAACTGGAACGGTGGCGTAACGGAGAATATTAGAGCTCGCCTTGCAAAGTCGGGTTTTGGACCCCAAGTCGGATCTTTCAAAGGATTGCAAAACCATACGTACTTGAGTATCAAATTATAAAAGAAAGGAATTCGGCTTTCCAGCATTAAAAGATTTTCCACATCTGAATAACCTCATATTAAAAAAGTTGTAAATTAAGTGGACGTGTTATATTGCTTCATTATTTCCCTTTCAGCTATTGATTAGCTAATATATGAAAAAAGAAATGATCTAAAAATAAGAATCCTTTGCATTGGTAACCCTGTTATTGTGAAACATCACAAAGAAGAATGAGGAAGGTTAAAGTTAACGTAAAATGATGGTATTCCAATTAAAAACTTTATGTAATGATAAAGAAATAAGGAAATGCACAAATTAAGGAAAAACAAATACCCCGTTGAATTCCAGCAATACGCCCACCTTTGAGTAATTCTCAAAGATATATATACCTACTCTCTCCCCTCCATTCCACTCAATTTCTCTTCCATTTCTGGAAATACGCTCCACTCTTTTTAATATTTTTATATTTATAAATTAATTTCGGCACTTTGAGTACATCGTTCTTTAAGGAGAGCGTATTTTTAAGATCTAGCGGGAAAAACTTTCAAACTAAATTTATTTTTCACACGTCTCTTTCTGAATCTCCGGTTCTACAAAGAGTTTCTGGGGGGAGAGGTGCTATAAGAATTTTGTTCTGTTCAAAATTAATTGCAACTGAGGCATTTTTTTTTACTTATTATTTGCAAAGAATACTAATATTTTTCTTGTGATCACCTTTGATGACTGAATTTGCTACCACTTCAATGACTGAAGCTAATAATTTTCTCATAGCAAATAATGTTACTTAAAGTCCGACTTGCAACTTAGTCACATTGAATTTATAGAAATTATATGTTTGAAAACGTTAGCACTGTTATATATACTTATTTGGGAACTGAGATAAATAATAAAAATGAGCTGGCCCTAGGAATTTATAAAAGAATATTTATTTCAAATAGATGCTTTTGTGCCTTGAAGAGTTATTTAAATCCAGTTTTCTCAAATTAAGGACTAAATTGCTTCTTTACAAAAGCCTTATAAGATCTATCCTGACTTATACATCAGAGAGTTCGCCATTGACTTTACGTGATGAGGAAGCTCTAGGAATTTTCGAGAGAAAGATCTTACGCTACATTCTTTCATAAGAGTGGAGAAGATCTTACTTAGCACTCTGCAAAATTTACCAACAACCTGATATTGTAAAATTTGTCAAATTACAGAGACTTAAATGTGCAGGTCATCTGGATAGAACAGTGCTTCAAACTTTCAATATTGGCGACCCAATATTCAATCATAAATTTCATCGCACCCTCCCCGCCATACACTAACAATGTATTGAATTCAATATTACTATACTTTGACGCTAAACCTACAATGACTTTAAATTCTTAAGTGCCACCAACGTATATAAACGTCTCCCACAATCAGTGAATTAATTGCCCTGGACGTATGTATATGCCTTTCCAAAGTACAATCTCTTGCGAAGGATTTACTAATTTCAGAGAATTTGCTTATTTATTCCTTTTCGACCCTTCCCCCATACACCACATACGCTCGCCTACTTGTTAAATGGTAGCATTGGAGAGCGAATCGCCTAATTTTTAATCGGCATTTAAGGGATCAATTATAAACCGTACAAATTATCAAGATAAGTGTTAATATTTGCATATAATTTTATATATGAAAGCCCATGGGGTCACAGGTAATTATTATATTTGTTCTGTTAAATTAATTATAAAATACATTGTGCAGTACTGATATATTTATAAGTGTAAAGTAGTCGGTATTTTTTTTATTGTGTCAGAATGTATTTTGTTCAGTAAGTTAATAATTTTTGTAATAATCCTTTGTTTTTGACTTTTCAATATGCTCGCGCCCCCCTCTTTGGGTTATCACGCCCCCAAGGGGGGCGCGCCCCACAGTTTGAGAAACACTGGGATAGAATGAATGAAGATCGTTGCTGCAAGAAAATCTTTCTGGCAAAGCCCATGAGAAATAGACCTCTGGGCAGATCTCCTTTAAGATGGATTGAATATGTCGAAAAAGGCCTAAATATTTTAAGGTAAAGGACTGGGAAACAGTTGCCAAAAGTACAGATGCCTGGAGAAGGTCAGGGCCCACCCAGGCTTGTCAAGCCATTGAAGAAGAAAAAGAAGAAACAATGTTACTTATATTTTTAAAATTAAAGTCATTTAAAAAAAAGTAGGTAACTAATAATCAGCAAAATATAATTACATACTGTTTCAATATGTTAATCCAAGGTGGGCAAATAGCAGCACTTAAAGTCTTTTTGCGACCCTGCAAGATAGTCAGAAAACCAAATAAACAGAAAATATTTTCAATATTTGGGTCAACATATATTTGTGAGCAGTTCTTCTTGCATGGAAATCAACAAGTTTAAACATAGATCCAGGTTGGCTGATATTAACTTACAAACTATGCTGAGAGAATTTCAACAAGCAATATCACACTAGATTTAAGAAAAATTGAAAAATATGATAGGGTGCATTTGTCTCATAAAATGATCATAAAAATAAATATGCTTTGAGCTATAGATATGTAATTAGCACAGTAAATAAATTGAATAAAACTGCCACTATACTGTTTTATTTATATTTGATTTGTATGATACAATTTATACTTTTTCTGAGTTGCCAAGTTAACTTAAGAGTGATGTAATAATTTTGAGAAATAGTGCAGTTCTCCAATACCCTCTGCTTCCATAATGTGACCATCGAGCCAAAATAATTGCTCACCCCTGTATGAATTAAAATCAGAATGTTTCACACTAAATCATGATATGTGCTAAGACTATTTTATTGTACAAAAAATGAAAATAAAAATGAAACTTAAGGTATCCGACTACGTTCGGAACCGTGATTTTGCAAAAGCGTATAAATGGATAATATTTATGATATTTAGTGCCACTTATATTAGAAAATGTACATAAAATTGTTTTAAGAATAGTATTACAATAAAAAATTATTTAAGTACAATATTTTGATAAAAAATGAGCATAGAATGACCCATTTTCAAAATATTCTCCTTTTGTGAAAAATGCTTCTATTATAATAATACACTGGTGTGCAAAACTTAAGCAACAATGTAAAAATTTAGCAGATAGCCATGAAATTGCAGAAAAGGAGGTCTGGAGATCAGTACAGTGAACAAATAAGTCAGTAGAAACGTCATGCGTATGCAAATATCAGGAACAAAATGTCAGAAGCGATGTGAGCGTACGCAAAACGCGTGATGTCGGCGCGCGCTGCTCAACAGTAGAATGAAATGAAGGACGGAGACGCAATTCAACATATTCGCTGCAAGTGCCAGTGAGTCAGTTCGTGAAATATGGCTAGAAGAAATCACCTGGACGACTTCACACGTGGAAGAATGATCGGAAGCTGGAGGAGGGCTACTGTCCCCAGTGTAGCTGCTAGAGTTCGGAATAAACAAAATTGCGTTTCGCGCGCTTGAAAGCGTTCCAAACCCAAGTACAGCTGTTAGAAAGGTTGGTGGTGGCCGCCCGAGGACGACAACTGCAAGGGATAACCGATATATCATCCTGCGGGGGAAAAGAGGTCAACAGCAATCAGCAAGCGCCATTGCTCAGAAACTCAGTACAGCAACGGGTCGACAAGTGTCGCGGTTTACTGTGGCCAGACTCCATCACAAAGGGGGCCTGTTTACCCGCCGTCTTTAACGCTGCCTCCTGTTGAAAGTTGGCCACCGAAACCACCGTTTACAGTGGGCCAGAGAGCACAAAAACTAGACAACTGATCAATGGAGTCGTGTCCGCTTTACGGATGAGAGTCGGTTCAGTACCAGAAGTGATTCTCAATGCGTTTTGATTTGGAGAGAGATCGGGACCCGGTTTTATCCCAGTAACATCAAGGAAAGACACCGTTACGGTGGTCCTGAAGTTCTTGTCTGGGGAGGCATTATGCTGAACGGGCGAACTGAACTTCACATTTTCGACAGAGGGTCTGTAACCGGGGATCGCTATTGTGAGGAGGTACTTCTTCCCCATGTGCGTCTTTTCCAAGGTGCCATTGGCCCAGACTTCATTTTTATGGATGACAATGCACGGCCACATCGCACTCTTGCTGTTGAGGAGCTGCTTGAAAGTGAAGATATCACTCGAATGGATTGGCCAGGGTGCTCCCCAGATTTAAATTCCGTCGAACATGTGTGGGATGCTTTGGGGAGACGTATTGCCACACGCTTACATCATCCGGAGAACAACCAACAACTCAAACAGATGTTGATTGAGGAATGGGCACTCCTACCTCAAGAAATGTTGCACCAGCTGGTTCTGAGTATGCGGGAGACGGTGCGAAGCAACCATTGTAGTAAGGGGAGGACATATACCATATTAAGGAATATCTGCTTGTTGTTCTTCCTGTTGGATATACAATCATGAGTCGCGATACTATGCGTTCAATAAAGCTTGTTTTTGTTTGATTCCATACCGTATGCGTTGTATTCCTTTTTCAGCGCCAATGCTTTCGTCATCGTTTACGTACATAATACTCTCCCTTATTTCAGAATTTCAAGTCTCCCAGATGATTTTTCGTGAAGTTATGGCAATAAACCCCCTGTTGCTTAAGTTTTGCACACCAGTGTATTTTGCTTGTATATAGCTCAGACCTCTGTACAGAGGCTCAACTAGAATTTTTGAAATATATAACTTAGAAGTGGGTTTATCCATGTTTTACGACAACAGAGGAGAGAAATTTTAAGAAAAAAACGCCGATAATTATTTTAATGGATTGTAACTCTGAAAATAATGTGAGTTTTTTAAAACTCATAGTTAAACCTTTGTACAGAGGTGCGAGCTATATATAGGCAAAATATTATTATAATAAAAGCATTTTTCACAAAAGGAGAACATTTTGAAAAAAGGTTATTCTAAGTTAACTTTTTGCCGAAATATTCTATTTAAATAATTTTTTTTGTCAAAATGTTCTTAAAACAATTTTATACATGTATTATAAGTTAAGTGACACTAAATATCATGAAAATTATCCATTTATGCGCTTTTTAAAAATCACGGTTCCGAACGTAGTCGGATACCTTAAGGCATCCGACTACCCTAAAACTGTGAATTTTGCCAAAAATTGACAATTTTTATATAATTTTTATTTTATAGGCCATCTTATTAGCTTTATAAAAATACTAAGTTTATTGTTTTCCATTCACCAGAAGAACCTACAAGTTTCTTAGTAAAAGCAGATGCCTCTACTTTAAGCAAGATGTCATACTTTAAAATGAGTTTTACTCGAAATGTGTTCATTTGATAATCTTCAAACAGGAACAGCGATTGCTCAAAAAGTTTTGAAAATGTTTACTGAAAACGTTTGAGTGTGTTTTGTATAATAGTAGAAGTGTTTTAACTTCAGATTTATCATTCATTGTTTAATTACAAAATTTACAGTTCCTTATGTGAATATAATCACTTTTTTAAGCAATTTCATATAATAACTTCGATAAAGTGCTTTAGTTTTTGAAAAATAAAAATTTCTCTTATTCTGAAGGTAATTTCAAAAATAAATAGCAAGGCAACGCATCAAATTGAAAATTGAAAATTTGTTTATAACCTTTTTGTACAGAATGGACCTTGTTTATGTAATTTTTTGTAAATTTTTACGCTTTCCCCCCCTTTTAGTAATAATAATTTTTTTTTCTTCTTAACTTAAACATATTTTTCTTAAAAAAATGTATTTAATAAATCTAAAAACCACAAAAAGATCCCTTTATCTCTATTTATTTAAAATAAAAAAGTTGTCGCATGTAGTCGGATACCTTAAATCAAGACTTCAATGACATTTTAAAATAAAATATCTGTACAAAATATGTGATAAGCTAATAGCACCTAATATGCGAAAAGCATCTTTATGTGATGGCTTTAGTATTATATAGTCAAAATTTATTCAATATCATTTTATGGAACATTAGTTATTGATGCAATGCACAATAGTTATGAACATTGGAAAAGATGATTTATTACACTTCTCCTGGCGTAACTGATCATTTATTTGGCACATTCAATGAAATTTTAAAGCCCTGCGTTGCTCGTGACGTATGACCTGACCTTTTGAGTAATCGACATTATTGTAGTATATGTTTGAATGCATGAAGTAAATAATACTTCTATTATCCATGAAAAGAGACATAGACTATGTTAGAAACCTTTTTGATCTGTGTCACCCATAATAATGTATATAAAGCGGTGCTTCTCAAAGTTTCAATATTCACGACCCAATATTTAATTATAATTTTCATCTCCCCCCATGCAATAACAATGTATTGAATTCGATTATACGATACTTAGACGCTAAATCTATAACATGACTTTAACCTCTGAAGTACCTCCGGCGTATATAAACGTTTTGCTCAGCCAATGCGTAAATTGCGCTGGGCGTATTTATACGTCTTTCCGAAGTACGATCTTTTTTGTTCACTGCTATCTATAAAATTATTCCGAAGGCTTTGGAATGAAAAAAATTAATTTCACAGTGCTTGCGAAGGATTTACTTATTTCAGGCTATTTTCTTATTTATTCCCTCTGTCTCCTCCTCCCCAAAACATTACATACTTTTGCATACAAGCAAAACGGTGGCATTGGGGAGCGAATCGCGTAACTATTAATTGGTAGTTAAGGGATTCATTATGAACTACTCAGATTATCAAGATAAGTGTTAATGTTCGCATATAATTTTATATAACAAAAGCCCGTGGAGTCACTAGTAATTATTAAACTTATTCTTAACTTAGTATAGTTAAATTAATAATCAAAAACATTGTGCAGTGCTGATACATTTATAAGTGTATTACATCGGTGTAAATGTTTCTTTTTTTTTTTTTTTAAGTCAGAATGTATTTTGCTTTTTACTTTCAGTAAATTAATATATTTTTTAAATTATCTTTTGTTTTCAACTTTTCAATATGCTCGCACAATATCACGTCTCCCTAAGGGACGCGCCCCACAGTTTGAGAAACGCTGGGTTAAAGAGTTCAAATGGAATTACAATGGAGTTTACGATGACAAACATTACAGAACGTTAATATTTAGAGCTATATTAAACATTTTAAGAAAATTACCATATTTAGCATTTCAACAATAAATGGAGACATAGGTTTTACTCGATGTTCATTTCTCGACAGCAACCTCTAGACCAGTGGTCTTCAAACTGTGTTCCACGGAACCCTGGGGTTCCACAAGAAGTCACAATAAAAAAAATCGAGAAATAAATCTTTATGCAAAATGGATTCACGTTTTCTATGAAGTTTGTACAGTTACAAGTATCTATACAGTTACAAGTATCCTATTCGTTAAAACAGAAAATTTTATTTACGTGTAATAACTTTATTATGCAACCTTTTTTAAACTTTTATAATAATATAATAAAAGAATATTAAAACGCGCGCTCGCTTTATCTTTGTATACATACATTTTACTAGATTGTGAATATTCTATTGTTTACTATCTCGGGTTCCTCGAGAGAATTTTATACTTGTTATTTAGCACAATGCCTTGCAAAGCTAAATGTTTTCTAATGAAAAATGCACCTTTTTCCATTTGTGGAAAAAACACCTATTATGAAGAAAATGAAACAACATATTCGATGTTAAAATCTAAATTTAACAAGAACAGCTTCTAAATTTTAGGTTGCATATTCTCACGGGATTTATCACACACCATATAACATTTTAATGCCATTCAGAACGTTGTGTTTAGTGAAATATATTTTCATCGTAAGTGGCTACAAAAACAAAGTATAAAAACAAATTAAACTCAAATAGTAATGCGATTGCATTTAATCTCAATAGACCTAGATTTCGACAGTTTGTGTGAAAAAAAGCAGGCACGCATATCCCAGTTACTAATCAGGATAGATGACACTTGGATCACAAAATAATTTATTAATGAGTAAATTATATTAAAAAATTATATTATAAATTTTAATAATAAATGCAATACTTTTTAAAAAAATTTTTTCATAAATGCCTGTAACATGTTGATTACTTTCAATAGTATTTTCAGATATATTCTTCGAAGTATGTATATGGAATGGGTTCCACGAAAACACTTTCTAGTTCGAGGGGTTTCAAGAGTTGAAAAAGTATGAAGTCCACACTGCTCTAGACCAGAGATCTTTAAACTGTGTTCCACGGAACCCTGGGATTCCACTAGGCATATCCAGGCGTTCCCCGAGTCAAAATAAAAAATAGAAAAAAAATAATAAATGTGTATGCAAAAAGAATTCACATTCTCTACAGTGTTTGTATGATAAGACGAGTATCTCCAAAGCAGTGTTTCCCAATGCCGGAAACACTGCTTTGGAGATACTCGTTTTATTTAGATTTTGCTTTAAAAATAATATTTAGATATTTCTCCAAAAGGGGAAAAATGGGGTTCCCCGAAAACACTTTTTAGTTGTAAAGGCTCCATGAATCTAAAAAGTTTGAAGACCGCTGCTCTAGACCAGGGGTACTCAACCTTTTTTTCTGCCGGGCCGCACACATATGTTAGCTATTTCACGCGGGTTGCATATATATGATGGCTATATCACGCGGGCCGCAACATGAGAATTAATGGAGAGGGGACGGGGGAAGAAATGCTTTAAGACCAAGATAACAGAAAATTTAAAATGTGAAAAATTGATCGAAATATTTAAACTCTTATTTTGATTTTTTTAATTATTTTTTTTTATTTTTGTCACTGAATTTTTCTAAATTGAAAGAATTTAAGAATCACTCCTTCACAATTTCTGCATCAGTAAACGGTTTCATACAATTGCGAATAATATAACAATCTCATAGGGTGCCTTTGTTACCGCTGTGACATTACCACCGACAAAACACTTTTTTTGCTGTTGTGAAGATTATTCAAGAAAGCCTATTTATTGCCTCTTGAAAGAGATCTTCGAGAAAAAGGGTCATTGAACGATCCCTGTTTATGGGTATTTTTTAAATATAACACTTTTATGACAAATCAACAATTACTGATACATGCTTGTTTTTCACTACAAAATAGTCAACTTGTCAATTGTCTTGAAAGAACCTATTTTCTTCGAATATTTTTCGCTTGCAAGATATAAAGATAATTAAAAATTAGTTTCATTCATAAAATGATAGCTACTCCACTGTTGTCTATTATCACTAATCAGAAAAAAATATCAATTCTCAACCATACGACATCGACAGCAAAAACAAAATTAATATGTTTGATTTTTTAACAAAAAATTTCCCACCAAATTCTGAAAAAGAAATTAATTTCTCAGAGCAGGGACCATAGCGCCGTTTAAAAAGGCCCGGTGGACCGAAAGTTGAGTATCGCTGTTTTAGACTGAAGATTTCTGGAATTCTCCACTAGAGGTCGTTGTCCATATATTGTGGTTTGCTACATTTTCAGAGTTAGGATCAATTGAAATAACTGTTGCTTCTTGTTAAATTTTCTCTACTGTGATATAATAAAACATGAATAAATTATATGTTTCTAAAATCTTAGTTCAGTCCCGGTATAGAAGTCTCAGCTATATATAAGGAAAATGTTATTGTTCTAAAAACATTTGTAGTAAAAAAGGAGAATGTTTTGAAAATATATCCTTCTTTTTTCATTTTTAGAGCTAAAAAAATTGCATTTAAATAACTTTTTTTTGTAGAAATATTCTTTTATATATAAGACAATTTTATATGTATGTTTTAAATTTCAAATGACTCTAAATATAAAAATACTATTAATTTATACACTTTTACAGGATCACAGTTCCGAATGTAGTCAGTGATCTTAACCCATAAGGAACCACCCCAAGTTTGCTTCAATCTGAATTTTTAGACATTTCAGTATAAATAACACATTAAAAGTGATTTTTTTTAAATAAATTTTTTTTTATCTAGGTGTGAAAATCTTGCTAATTGAAAATAAAATAAATTAATAATGAGCAATAAAAGAATGAAAAATAAAATTAAAATGTTAGTTTAATAGAAAAGAAATAACCAGAAAAATGCTTTAAAAAATTTAGAATTTATGATGCGTTTTCGCAATGCGAGTTCTAAATGAGTTAAGAAAAGTAAGCGAGAACTCTAATGGAAAACTCATCAAATACTTATTTTTGATTTTAATTTTGCATTATTCGACTTGGTCCCAAGGTAATCATCTCAATCACTTAGAAAAAAATTGCAAATTCAGTTGTTAGAGGAATGATATGTTTAATTTCATATTTCTTTACATGTGAACTACTCTAATTGCAAATTTTTATTTTCTAATGTAAATGCAATTGTTCTCCCCAACCCTCTTTGATACAAATATTCTCCCTCAGTTTTTTTAAAAAAATTTAATGCTTCATTTCAATATGTATTCGATATTTTTAACCAGTATTTAAGAGCATGATCATCATTTTGACATGTGAATGGTCAAATAAAAATTAATTTTATTTGTAAAACATGGGCAAAAATGTACAATTAAATTGAATAATCTTTATTAAACATACAATTTTATCGAAAAATTATTTTGAAGCAATATATTTATATGAATTGATCCAGAGAAGAAAAATTTATATTTTAAAAAATTCTCTACACTTAAAAATAAATATATTTTTTTGTTATTGTTATTAATGTCACCTGTTTGACGTTGTCATATCAAGTCCTACAAAATTCATCGCGGCAAAGGGCTAGATGTACGCCTGTCGTTACCCAAGCTTTAATTCACAGGTGACAGTGGTTTTGGGTTTGGCCCACCCAAAATTTTGGGGGAAAAACCCCCCGGAGGTTTCAAGGGCCCCCACCCCTTCCCTTCCACAACCTCAAGAGGGAAATATTTTTCTTGCATTTTTACCAGAAATATATTTTTGGGGAATTTTTGAATTAAAAAATGAATTACTTTTCCCAATCTGTTGAGAGCTAAACGTCCCCCCCGCTGGTGTGGTGGGTGTTAGGAGGGGGGGCCCAGTAGGGCGCCCACATCACGACCAGGTTTAAAAATTTGGGTCCGTCGCTAAAATTTCCCCGTGTAGTGAACAGTGCGACGAATATTCAATCAATCGATCATGTAATTTTAAAAAAAGATTTTCCCCAATCTAAGAAAATTTAATTAATATCGAGATCCCAAAGGAGAAGATTTTTAAATATCCCCCCACTTAATTCTAGATCAAATCTATTTCCCAAAATTTTTCGTTTTACTAATTAAACTGAGTGCCCAACGTCACTTAAATTTTTTTTACTTATACGATGTTGAAAATTATAAAATTGATAAAGGTAAACATCCCCCCCCCTTACTCCTACCATTAAAAACCTAGTTTTTAATAGAGAGATTTAAATTTTTAAAAATCAAGGTTTCTTCCGAGCTTGGTTTAATAAACCAGATTTAAACCAAAAATTTCCAGAGGTTTTTATGAAGGGGGAGGACGGGGATAGATCTGTCACAAAGTAACTAACTTCCACACCACACAAACGGGAGGATGTTTGAACTTCGACAGATTTAAAGTGCTTTCCCCCCCCCGGGGGTTTTTGGGGATAGGGGTTTGAGCCTGGGGATTCCGCCACAAGTCCATTACCCACCTAGGGGTTTTCATGGCCACCTTGGTCTTGGGAACTAAAATTACATGGTGAAACACAGTTTACAGGATGGCCAACCTTCCTTTATATTTTTCCTGGGCTACTGGGGAAGGAAACAAATTAGTTAGAATGTTTTTTCTTTGGGTAGAAGCAAATATTAAAAAATATCTTAAAAAAAAGTTAAGACCCAAAAACCATGAAAAAAACAAATCTACAACAAAAACAGAAAAAAAAAATCAAGAATATAGAATTAAAAAAAAAAGGAAAGATTCTTTCACACAAATTCTCCGATAAAAAGTAAAACAGGATCGCATTTAAGGAAAAATTGTTAAAAATACCTTAAAGAAAATTTGAATATATAATAAAAGTAAAACAATAAAGTACTTTACAATATTTTTAATACTTAAAAAATATTGTAAAATATTTTTTTACATCTATGATAATAGTTAAAATAATACCCAATATTTTTTAATTTAAACTTATATTCACTGCTCTTACCATGTATTAATTTATTTACCTTAATTTTGCTGTTACTTCATTGGTGCATAATTTATCATGAACTTCTTTATATCAATTTGAAATACTGGCAAGCCAACTGAAACGCCCTTTTAACTGCTTTTTTCTTTGTTCAATGGAAACAAGTTTGCTTCTTGTATCCCTTTATGTTTGTGTTGTGATTTTCGACTTAAAAGAGATGATTGAATATAATAAGAGCAATAAAAGAAAAATTGAAATTAATATGATACATTTCTCCTGTTAAAATGTTTCACTGTAGGTAGTAATTAATTGCTTCAATAAAGATTTTGAAGTCCCACTCGAAACATTTTTTTAAAAAAATAACTCAGCGTAATAATTTATTTATTTTTAAGATACAAGATTTTTTTCAAACATTTTTATGCGTTCTTTTGAAACA
Source organism: Trichonephila inaurata madagascariensis (assembly GCA_019973955.1). Classification (NCBI taxonomy): domain Eukaryota; kingdom Metazoa; phylum Arthropoda; class Arachnida; order Araneae; family Nephilidae; genus Trichonephila; species Trichonephila inaurata. Next base: position 234,092 of record BMAV01016566.1, read on the forward strand.
GTTGAATCTGTTTTTGAATTTAACTGTGGTAAAAATGATTTATTAATTAGTTTTAGTTAATTGAAAGTATTCGATTTCTTAATTAAAATGGCAAATATTAATTATATTCGTAAAGTAATCTTTGAAAAATACTCTACAGAAACAACGGAATCAAAAAATATCTTTATTGAATTAAGTTTGTTAATGAAATAAGTTTAAACTGTAAAGTATTATAATGAATAAAACTTTAAAAGATTATCGAATTAATGAATATAATAATGACATTAAATGGATAATTATATTCTTGTTACTAAATAACGCGCGATTTCACCTTAAGAAGCATATCTTTCAATCAAAGCAATCGTACTGTATGTACCTCCAAAAAGCCTATCATTTTCCACTTTGAATTTTTTATATTTGTTAAGGTATTCGAAACCGTGATTTTTTTTTTTAAAAAAAAGCGCATAAATGGATAATTTTCATGATATTTAGTGTCACTTACAGAAAAAAAGAAATTTTTTGGCATTTTTCAAAAAAAAAAAATTTTTTAAAAAATATTTCGGCAAAAAAATTAACTTTTAATTTTTTTTCCCAAAAGTTCTCCTTTTGGGAAAAAAGTTTTTATTATAATAATACGCCTGTTTTAGCTTTTCCCCCGACCTCTGACAGAGGTCAACTAGAATTTTTTAAAATATAACTTAGAAGGGGGTTTTTCCAATCTTTCACAACAGAGGGGGGCAATTTTAAGAAAAACGCCAATAATTTTTTAATTTGTGTTAACTCTGAAAATAATTTAATTTTCAAAATTTAGTTGAGCCTCTGTAGAGAGGTCTGAGCTATATACAGGCAAAATATTATTATAATAGAAGCATTTTTCACAAAAAGGAGAACATTTGGAAAACAGATTATTCTAAGTTAATTTTTAGCCAAAATATTGTATTGAAATAAATTTTTTTTGTCAAAATATCCTTAAAACAATTTTATATATATATTCTAATCTAAGTGACACTAAATATCATGACAATTATCCATTTATGCGCTTTTTTTAAAATCACGGTTCCGAACGTAGTCGGATACCTTAAAGTATTCTTCACACACATTTTCTATTTTTTCGCCTTATGGCTTTAGCAATAGTTCAACTATCTTCATTCAATTAATTTAAATTACAATTTGTGATTCAGATGTACAAGTAAAAAAATTTTTTTCTATTTCTTGAAGGCATTGGTAAATGACGTATTATTTCATTTTAAATCAATTTCATAAATAAATAAATAATAGTAATTGAAATGTTTGGAGTTTTTTTCTATCTAGTAGGCTTAGGCTTGGAAAATGTTTCGCAAATTTATCTCGTTTGATGAAATAATTCTCCTACGGGGTTTCCAACTTTCTGCTTTCATTGATATAATCTTTCTTCATTATTCTCAAAGTTTTTGTGGTGCTGAACTCAAAATTCAAATTATTTATATTCCTGAATACGATTACTAAATAAAACATGAAATATTTCGAAAATAAAGTTATTTAAAGTAAAGTTGCAGAAGGGCTTCGATAAATAAACCCATAAGTCTATCCCCTTATTACAAATGGAAGAATCCCACCACCGCTGTTGTTACAGATTTCATTACGTCTGAGTGAGTGAATATTTACGTCGCACTGTTCAGCTACTCGAGGTCTTTTCGTGACGGACCACATAATTCTGATCTATGGTCACAAGTGATGAGGATGACACCTGAGTTGGAACCTCCTAACTACCACACCAACAGGAGGGCGTTTAAGCTCTTGATAGATTCAACGTGCATCACTCCCCCACACACATCGAGTCTTCATCGGTACTAGGCTCGAACTCATGACAAACCGGCCACGAGTCCGTTTTCCTGACCACTAGGTTACCGCAACCACTTTTTAACGAGAGTTCTCATAATTTAGTGACAGAGTTTCAAGTTTAATGCAGGTTTTAGAACAATATAATAGATATAATGTTCTAATTTTACTAAATTATTTTTAATCATTTCTTAGCTCAAATTTTGATAAAGATACTAACAAGATAACTGAATTTTAATTAAAAAAAAAACACATTCAATTAATGCTATAGTTTATAAGTGTTAGTTTAATAGTTTATCTAAGGTTTATTGTGTGTGTGTGTGTGTGTGAATTAAAATAGTTTTGTTCAAACATAAATTTGTTATATTTTTATTAAAATTAAATTTGCATTTCTCTTAAAAATATTAAAATACACAACACGAACAGTTCCCTAAAACATTTTTATTAAACTTATTATTATTTTTAAACTTTTAAAACTCAAAATTTATCCCACTCTTTTTTCTCGTTTATTATAGAGCCACCTAGCTTAGTTATTAAAAACAGATTTATATATATATATAAAAATTCCTTTTCCTTAGTTTTCTAAGAAAATGAAATACCATTTTTCCGTCTGCATAAAAACTCGAAAGTCCGTTTCAATTATTTGCTAAGCAACGCGTAATATCTTCTGAAGGCAGATTTCTTTTAATTAGATCAGTTTGTGTATTTTTTTTACAAAATTCAGCTTTCATAAACAAACATTATTCTGACTACTTGTTTAAAGATAACACTGAAAAATTTAATATAATCACTGGAGTGGAAGTATAATAAGTAAAATTAAAAAGTTATCAGATTTTTCAAATCGCACTTTAAAAAAATTACCGGATTACAAATCTTGATATCATGTTGAAAAACTTTGGATAAGAATCAGAAGGGGAAAAAAGGCAGATTTATGCAGATATTTCTTTTTCATTTTCCTTCTTTTCTCTGTTTATAAGCAATCCGGTTTTGAAGTTTCTGACATCGAACAAGTAACCATTAAAATAACTTGAAAATATTAATTTGAAGTTCTAAAATAAAATAATTTTTAAAAAACTTTTTCGAAGAATAATATAAATTTGAATTTTACTTATTTGAAGATAATTTTCAAAATTCTAGATAAGTAGGGTTTTTTTTAAAGGTTTTTTTTTTTTGCATGTTACGGAAACCTTTTATGCCTTTATTTGATAATTCATAGAAATGTTTTACTATTTTTATGAATATAATAAAAATATTCTTAAAAAGAGACGATATAAAACAACACAAACACATTGAATAACAAATTTTATGTTTTGAAACATATTGTGTTTTATGTTTTATTTTTACGTGATATATTTTTTGCCTACTTTAATAAGCATAAGCTTTAGGTTTGGCTTTAATTGCCGTGTAATGCACGTTAAATCTGTCGAGAGCTGAAACGTCCTCCCGTTGGTGTGGTGTGGTAATTAGGAGAGGGTGGGGTACCAGCTCAGGGGTCGTCTACGTCACGACCATGGTTCAAAATTACGTGGTCCGTCACCAAAAAAGTCCTCGTGTAGCTGAATAGGGAGACGTTAATATTCACTCATTTACTAGGCTTGAATTAGCATAAGTTCCGGAGGATTATTTTATAAATTTTTAAAACCCGTGATCAACCCAAAAGAAATGATGATGTCCCCTCTTTTGTCCCAAATACTCCCCAAAGAAATTGAGGCGGGGCTTCATTTTAAAACAAAAAACATTAAAATTTTTTCCTACAAAGATTTTTTCATGGAAACAGGGCTTGGCCCTTTTATTCCCCCCACATTTTTTCAAAAACCCACGACTATTTTACTAAGACAACCCTTATAAGAATGTGTGTGAGTTTATAATTACTGATCTTTAATAAATTAAAGTTCATTAAAATATTTTATTATCAGTTTATCATACTTAATTATAAGAATTACACCCCCCCACAACAACAAATTTTACAGCAAAGAAAATTTTTTTGGAAGTTGCTTTATAAATTTGGGGAAATGCATATAATTTGGACTGTTTTAAAAAATTTCCCCCGGGTTAAGGAACTAGTGGTTGGTATTGTTTCTGGCGGATCGTGGGTTTGGGTTTTGATACTAAAAACCTACCGAGATGAGCAAAAAATTTTCTAAACCGAGTTCTTAAAAATTATTAGGGGTATTGGGGAAGCCCTTAAGTTTCCCAGCTGAGGTATCACAAAAAAATTGTAATTACCCTTTTCCCCTCAATTTCTCTTTATATTTTAAATTTGCAAGTTAAAAATATCAAACTACAAAAAAATTTTGGGAAATACTTTTGGTAAGAGTAATAAAAGAACAAATATAGGGTGGGGCAAGCAAAAGGGGGGGCCCGGGAAAGAACACGCAAAAAAAAAGGGAAATTGGTTCGCTAATATCCAATGGCAGATTTTGAAAATGACCTCCCCATTTTTTTTCCCCTTTTGGGGGTTCTGATTAGCAAGTTGTGGAAGGCAGATCGAAGCTGGACTGCTGGAATTGCTGAAATCTCATTAAAAAGGTTCTGCGGGAAATTTGAAGCCCGGGAGTTTTTGGGAGACACTTTATACTTGGGGGGTTCCCCCACAAAGGTAATGCACATTAATAGATCCAGGGGACCCGGGGTTAAGCTAGGGCCGAAAAGGCTTTTTCAGCTATCAGGAGTGATGATTGGGTAAACGTGATCTATGGATCAGTGGAATGTATGAACAGTTATTTTCCATCCTATAAGTCTAACAGTTTTTCTCCTCGTTTAATGATGCCACCAATGGATTTAAAAATATTAAAAAATGTAACTCCCCGGAATCTTTTTGATGAAAGGTTTTAAATTTTCCGATGGTATTCACACTTCCGAACCACTTTTATTTGCCTCAACATGTAAAACTAAAAATGAGACTTTTTTTTTTAAAATTATTAATAATACATTTGAATTTTGTAATTTAACATACTTAAATTTTCTTGCGTTGCTTTTATTTAATATTAGAATTTAACAATTTTTATTTTTTCATGTTTTAATTAAAAAGGGTTTTAAAAATTTCTAAGGGGGTTTTTCTTTAAAGTTCTATCACTCTTTTCACGTTAGAATTGGATTTTTCCGTTATTATATTAAATAGTCTTTTTGCTAAGGTCCCCAAAAGGGAACTTTAATTAAAAGCACTACTGGATATGAAAAATTATATTCTACGCGCAGAAATTTAAGGACCTTAATCAACTGATTAAGTTAAGTTGTTAAAATATTCATGTAAATGAATATCTTGCAGTTTTATCAATACCTTTTCCGGTAATACTGATTATTATTCAATATAATCATGTAAATTTAATTATCATGGAATCTAAGGTTAATAAAAAATGGGAAGCTTTTTTTGGTACTTTTTTTTTTAAAACTTCCGTTAATGTAATTTTTTAATTTCCAGGGAGATTTTGTGGGGGTGATTATTAGGGTCGTGGGGTTGGGGGGATTTTCAAATCGAAACGTGGATGATAGTCCCCCTTTTAAAAAAATAAATTTTTATTTTTGGGAAAAATGATTTTATAGAATTTTTTTAAAACTGAGCCACAAAACTCAAATATCTTGATGTGGTTGTTAAGAAATTAAGATATTTAAATTTTTTTACTTCCTTATTTCCTTTTCCCTTGGGTTCCAAAAATTTAAATTCGTTGTGAAATCATTTTAATAACAGCGACATTAATTTAAAAAAAAAATTCTTGGGGGGGAAAATTATTTTTTCTTTGATGGTATGGCATTATTTTTTAAAATTTGGGGGATTTTTTTGCATGAGTTGGGTTGGGTAATTTAATCCCGGGGCTACACGGGGCTACTGGCGACGGATCTCGTAAATTTTTAAACCGAGGTTAACCCGGGACGTGGGCGACTCCCGAGTTGGCACCCTTTTCCCCAAATTTCTTTTAAGGTTTTAACGGAGGGGTTTTTTAATAAACAGATTTTTTTTTTTTTTGTGGCTAATCTACCTGTCTGACGTAGTCAGAATTGGGCCCCAAAATTTATTCTGGCAAAAGGGCTAGAAAAAACCCCCTGTCTTTTGGGCCCTTTTTGGGACCTTTTCCGGTGACAAAAACGAATTAACCGCCCGAAATTTCTCCGAAAGGGCGATAATGGCTTCACCCACCTATTCCACCTCCACAATTTAGACATTGAACTGGAAAGGGGAGGTAAAAAATTCTCCAGTCCCCCGCACTCCCGGGGATTCAGCCCACAAAAATTCGGACCCACTGATTTAATAAAAAACGTACCTGGTGTACTCGGGGCGTATTTTGGGGGATTGGGAATTTGAAACCCCGGCCTTCCGGTCTGGGGGTCCGGGGTCTCAAAACCCCTTAGGGGTACAAAACAGCCCCATAAACAGATTTAAAATTCTTAGCCCATCGATAAGAGGGCACCCCGGAATTTTAAGCCCACGCAAAAAAACTGCCGGTAGAGGGAATTCCTTTCCCCGGACCCCCGATTACCCCGACCACTTATTCGTATGGAAATGCTATGATGAAAAACAAATTATCTGCATACATTTCATCATTAATATTTTATTACTTTGAATGTTTTTTTTTTCAGGGGGGGTAAAGGGAAATCGATTCGCGACGGTGACCCCCGAAGATAACGTTTGAATAATATCAGGGAAAAATTCCCAAAATAGGTGGGCAGTATGCAGACCAAGGCCCTTCCCTTTACTATAATTTGACTTGAAAATGTTTTAATATATTTTTGATAGTAAATGCATCATTTGATATTATTATATTTGCGGCTATTATTAATATGTTTGTTACTTTAAAGCCGGCCTTAAAAATGTTTTTTTATCGTAGTTATGTAGGTAAGTACATATTCCGTATTTATTATTAAGTTATAATAAATATTGTAGATCTTTTTCTTTGCTCACCACACCTGCACCATTGGGTGGACCGAAAAACCTTGAAAGAATTAGAAGTAACCCGTATGCTGGAAAAGTTTGCCGTCCCTGCTATGTATAATGGCAAAAATGTGATGAATTCTTTCTAATTTTCTGTCTCATATAGAACGAAACTAATTTCTTTGGCCTCCCAATTCTAGCAATTAAGTGCTTTTACTATTTTCAAGTAATACATGGATTTGTTCAAATCCTTGGAGAGAAGACATAGAAGTGTTGCTAAAAGAAACCTTTGATTCCAGAATTTCAAAGAAATATTTATATTTATCATTTATTTTTTCATTTACAGTTATATCTGCAGAATTTTTGTCAGTTTTATCTTAGATTTAAAGTAATTTCTTAAATGTTTTAATTTCTTTTAACATTTAATTTATTAGAACTTTATATAACATTTGCCTCATTAAAACGCCTGTTTATTGTTTTGCGTAGGAAAACTTAGTAAAATGTTTATACATTTAGTAAAATTAGAATTTGGATATGGTTATTTTTCTTTCTATAGTAGAACATTTTTGTGGTGGTATTCTTTTTTTCCAACAACTTTAAAAAACAACATATTTCAGATGATTTTATGACCATCCAAAACCAGAAAAAAAACTATTTTGAAGAAAGAAATTGAATTTAATCTTTGAAAAGAAATAGTACATTTAAAAACAAATATCTTTCTCCAAGTGCTTTAGATCGGCAGATAGGAAAAATTTTGTTGGTGACATATTTTACGAGTTCGAACGGTTAACAAAAGTTACTTTACTGAACAGTAAGGGAAAGCGAGAAGTGTGATACTTTTAACTTTTAAAAAATAATTCATTCCCCTTTACAATATCGATTAAATTTAACAATTATACAAATTAAAAAATGTTACCGCATTTTTTTAGAGAACTTTGATATATTTTCATTAAAATGAAGGCATTTCTATTTTGAATACCATATTATTTCTGTGGCATAATTAAAGAAAAATCAAGAGCCATCTTTACGTAATATTAAAAGAAAATATCAAATTTGAAATTCTTTTTCAGATGGAAAAAATACCTTAATATTAATATAGTTTCTGGTATAATTAATACACTTTTTTTTATAAATAAAATAGCTCTTTCTTGTTTCATATTTTAATTTCTGCATTGTAGTACCAAATTTATTTTAAATCACAAGACGCGAAATCGAAATGGATGCTTTTGTTTTTTTTCCCTCTAAATTTGAAGGACATAAAACGAGGATAAACAAACACATACAACTACGTTAAAATTGGAATATTATTTTATCAGAGAGATGTGTTGCCAAAGGATTGGAATTCTACTCGTCAATAGCTAGCTATAAGAAAGCCATCATTAAAAAATAGCTTTTTTTAAACACGCAATTTTTTTTTTAAAAAAAACTACTAATATTTAAAAGAATAACTTACAGTATTTTCAAACCAGTTGCTAGGACAATAAATGTTTTCATCACTTTGACATAAAATAATTAAGAATATTTTCATCAATCTAAATTGTTAATCGGACTCAAAATTGATTTGATTTACTTTTTATTAATGGCACAATTTGAAGCTTCATGAGAAATAACCGATCATTATTTTATTTCAATACGCTAGATTTAATTCTGCGATATGATATCTTTTATTCTGAATTGAAAAAAAACTCTTAATTCTGATATGAAAATCATTGCCAAGGTTAAGTACTGATTTTCTCTAAGAATTTTTTAAAAAACATACTATCGAATTATAAACTAATTAATCGATTGCTGAAGAATTCAAGTCTTCAGTTATCAAAGCGGAAATTTATTTAATTTGAAATAAGGAATAATTATTGGTATTAGAAGAAAAATAAGCAGATAATTGTTCAGTAAGTATAATCAGGTCCATGCCTTTTTTTTAATGAATGCAGTATTTGAAATATCAGTGCGGTTAATATTTGCCTTTTTAGCAGTGCTGTTATCTGAATGGCATTCTGATCGTACTACTCATATTTATCTGAATCTTATCATTTTATGTATCTATCGGTTTTGCTTTCGTATTACTTAACTGAGTTCTAAAGATGCATTACAAGTCATAAAAATGTCTAATATTTCGAATTTCTATATTACCATTCAAAATAAAATCACAAAATCTGTACAAATAACTTAGTACATAGAAAACAACACAGTAAAAAAACAATGGATAGTTCAATAGAATAATAATCTGTATTAATGACTTGTACAGTAAAAAATGATAAAACAACATACGAAGTAAAGAATATGCCGTACATCATAATAATACAAGAGTACTAATGGAATAATATAAGAACGTAATTCTGTTTTTAATAAAAAAAGTAAAATTAATTAAGAAAACAATAGTGAACAATGAGGAATAAATACAAGTAAATATACTAGAGAACTAAAAATCAAATTAAGCTACACAGTACCTTTTTTAAAATTATTTAGAGATAGTAATAGTAAAAGTAACTTTTGTTTTACTTTAAGATTATTATATTAAGTTGATTCTGAAATTAAAAAGTCAGTCCTGACTTGCCGTTATTTTACAGTTTAAAAAAATTAAGTATCTTTGAAGTTTTTTAAAACATTTATAAAATACTCCTTTTTAAAATATTTTATGGTCATTTAAAGTGATTTATGTTTCTAAAATTATTGGAATCAAAAGTTAGTATGCATTTGAAAATCTGTTTCTTTGTTGAATTTTAATGATTATTTTTATAGCTAAATCTGAAAAAACACGAATTTTTTAAAAATGCTAGCTTTAACATGTTTAAAAAATATTTAGAGAGATCTCAGACCTAAATCCATAATAACCTTTGTAGAATATATATGTATAAAGAGATTTACAAAAAATTTCAGGTCTCTATCTTGAACAGAAAAAAACCTTGGGGAATAGAAGACACTTACATATATTCAAAATTAAAAGTCTGAGAAAAACAAGTTAAAATCTGTATATATAAAGACATAAAACAAAAATGTCTGCAAAGCTCTAACTTTTTAATATGTTATATTCCAACTTGTGTTATACATTAAAACACTACTTTAATTAAATACAACAGAAAACATTTTTTTTTAAAATTCAAAATATGTTTTTGAATTTAAAAAATTATAATACTGAGATAGCTTTTGTTACGAGGACAGATTATTCAGCCAAAAATCTTAACACAATATTTTCACTAAAGTTTTGAAACACAAAGCATTAATGTACAAAATAATAATTATAATAACTTAAGCTAAAAATCACCAGGTTTATGTAAAAAATTTAATTTTTTCCTATTTTAAAAGGGTGCAGTTTAGCAAGTTTGAATTTTTGTTGCACGACTCTAAAATATTATGATATAGTACAACAATTGTGTACTATAATGTAATTTGATACATCATGTTTCTATCCAGTTTTACCTGCAATAATTGTGTTCAAAATAAAATTTGGAATTCTAATTGAAGTATTAGCTGATGGTTGGTCTTTAGATACATTATTTTCAGTTGAATGTCATCTCTTTAAATATTATTTTTCATAGAAAGCTGGGACCATTTTGTCCGTGGCATTTTCTCAACAGGAAAAAATAAAAGAAAATTTTCTACGTTGTATAAACTATTTGTAAAAATTAGTCTTGAAATCCAACTTAATTAAATAAATATGAGAACTAAAAACTTTCAAAATATAAGCAAACAGAAATGATTTAGTAGTGGAAATTGAAGTTAATAACCATTTCACACTGAATGAGTTGATTGTGCTCAAAAATATTTTTAATTAATTCAATTTAAGAATAAGGCTTCAGAATTAAACAGAAACTAAAATGTGAGCTCAGAAAACTTCAAATATCCTAAAACTAACTGATTATCAGACCTGAAATTTGGAAACAAGTTTCCCAAGTACATGGGACACAAGAACCCTCCCCTCCCCTCAAATTGTTTTCAATAATTTTGCCATTTGTTGGGTAATGCCTTAAATAACTAAACATTGAATCCTTTAAGGCAGTACTCCGCAACCTTTTTATAGCTGCGGACAGGTCAACGTTTGATAATTTTACCCGCGGCCCGTTGAGGATGTGACACGTTGATTGTTTATATTTTAGACTGTTTTGACTTAACATTTTTAATTTAGTTACATTTAAATATGCCTTCAGAATAAAATACAGTTAGACCAAAAATGAATAAAAGTGATTTAACGTGGAATATAAAGTGATTTCCGTGGAAAGTTGCGCAAATCCGAGGGAAATGCACCACTTTAAATAAAATGGCAATAGTTGAATGTTCTTTAGGCGGCCCGGCACCATTTGATCCACGGACCGGGGGTTGCGGATCATTGCTTTAAGGTGTCAAAGCTAGTTATAAGAATGTAGACTTAAAAAATAATGTCAAATTATAAATCTAAATTAAACCAATTATTAATTAGGCGTAATCGACTGATGCAGGAAAAATAAACGATATCTCAAACTCGGCGTAAGAGGAAGGTTACGCAGTGGATTTCTCTTTGAAAATCCCATTTAAATGTTGATTGGTTGTGAGAAGATCCTATTGTACTTCATATGAGGGGAAAGGCAACCAGCACGTGTCATAATTCGATAGAGGCAGGATGGATCTATCTATCGAGAACGCAGTTAATCGTTTCGCGATATTGCTATTCACATTAGTCAGAATCTTACAACTGCGATGCGAATATGGAATCGAGGTTCAGGAGGGTTATACTGAGCTCCTAAAGGATCTCAAACACTAATTACTACTGCTGCTAACGCCCGAGAAATGAGACATACTAGCGTGCCATGCCTTGTTTCATCAGCCTTGCATAATCACGAACTTTGAGTCAAGAAGTGGGCTTGTTGATAGCAGGACAAATATTTGTGTGGACTTTTTGATGATGTCTGGAACGGCACAGATGTTTTGCACAGCGATCATTATTACGGCTTCTCTTGACACTTCAACATAAAATGAGCGGCAACAGTGGTGGTCCAATCGACAAAACTAGATTCAGGAGTGACACCAATGCTCCTTTCCAGACGAGTTCTGGTTCTGCTTGCAGCATAATGATGGCTTATCTATGTATGAAAGCACCATGGAAAATGGACGTTACCTTTTGCATTCAGTATCGTCATACGGGCCCTTTGCATGGTGTGATGGTATGAATAACTATTGGGTACATGCTCGAACACCTCTTCTTCACGTCGTCGGTAATCTGAACATCCAGAGTTAATTTTTTCAGATCCTAAGGCCGGTGGCAGTTTTCTATCTTCGAGGCCTAGGGAACGTTGACTTTCAACAAAATAATGCACGAGTATATGTTTCCCGTCGTGTACTTTGACACCGATGGTTTTTGACAGCTGCACTGACGAGCAAATATTTCAGCCAACGAAAGACTTTGATCATTAGTTGCTGAGAGACTGGGCTGCCAGCGTTCTACACTGAGATTGATGAAGTGTGGAGTAGACTTGAAGGATCATGGAATGACTTACCGGTATCTGCCTTTCAAATCCATTTCCATCAGACGCTTTAATTTGATTAAAGCAGTTTCAGCTGCCAGAGTGGATTGTCATGTGTATTGATTTAGTACCTTGTATTCCATAAGTATAATCATACCTTCTTCCTACTATGTAGTATATGTAAAAGGAGTACAGTTTTTGCTATTTGCTTTTCTTCCTGTTATTATTTTAATGTCCAACTGTTAATACATAAATATATGTGTATAGGCATATACGGCATATACGTTTGTGTGAGTATGTATGCATATATATAAACACACATGCACACACATTCGCATTCACATACGGGCTCACACAACATACATATATATGAGGGAAATACAAATGATCTCTCTTTGTTTCTATTGAGTACTTATATCGACACTTCTTTTTTGAAAACACTCTTTTGAAAGGAATGCCACGAATTCTCTCAGGTCTAAAATTAAATAAATAAAAATAAAAAAAAGGCAGTATTTATTGGAACTTGGTGTATATGTTACCATTACAGTGTATAATTCAGCTATTTTATAGAATAATTAAGTATTTCATGAAACAAATAGACAAGTCAGTTAATGTATATAATAGGTGAAAAATTTCATACTTTACCGAGTCATTCTATGAAATAAATAATGATAGACCATTAAAGTGAAAAAAAACCAGTTTTCAAAGTTATTTTATAAATTAATGTATCATAAACAGCTAAAATCTCTCTAAAAATGCATGTTACCCCTATATATTGTGGATGATTAATGGATAAATAATAAGGAAAAACAGATGATATAATTTATTATTGCTCATATTGCTAACATTAGTTAAACAGAAAAGAAAAAAAAAAGAATATGTTGCAGAATTAGTTATATTTAAATATTATCAAAAAGATACATACTAGGAAGAAAAACTGTTGCTTCATAAAAACATTGTGTGAACTGCTTCAAAAGAAAAATGTAAGAGAATATTAATTTAAATTTTATGAAATACCTTTATTTTACTTCCCATTATTTATTACAGCATGGATTGCTGTGATGACACTTGAGCTGACATTAAAAACTTATTTAAAAGCATCTAGAATCGGTTCAAAGAAATTTCGAGTGCCCTATTTCATACTTAAACGATCAAGTAATAGTTATTCTATAGCATACCTAGTTAACTTGTAGAATTCAATAATTTCATATACTTTAAATGACTTATCTAGTTGTTTCATGAAATACCCAGTTATTCCATGGAATAACGGATTTCACAATTTAACGATAACATATATAGTTATGTTCATGTATACCTTTCGAAATAATAATTTTAGAAAAGTGTCCTTGCCAATTCTTGCATACTACGTGTGACTGGGAAAATGCAACACAAAGAAGTAATTCCAGATAAAATAACAAATTACTGTAGTGCTTCTTAAACTTTCAAAACTTGCGACCTAATTTTCAATCATCATTTTCATCACGCCCCCCTCCATACAATAACAATGTGTTGATTTCAAAATTAACGTACTAAAACCTACATGTTTAAGCAATAATATGACTTTAATTATAAGAAGCACAAATTATCAAGATAAATATTAAAATTTGTGTATAATTTTGTATATGACAAACCCACGGGAATCAATAGTAATTATTAATCTTGTTCTTAACTTAGTATTGATAAATTAATTACACGAAATACATTATGCAGTACAGGTGCATTTATATGCATATTATATCAATGTAAATGTGTATTTTACTTTTTCATTATGTCAGAATGTATTTTGTTTTGCTTAATTTCAGTACATTTGCAACTTTTTAAATCTTTTACTTTTGACTTTTTGATATGCTCGCTACCCCACCCCCCTTGTAAAGTAATCACTTCCCTAAGGTGGGCGCGCCCCACAGTTTGAGAAACGCTGAATTACTGGATAGACGCAGTTCACCGAGTTATGAAAAAATTTGTAATAGACAGCTGTCTCGTGCTCAGTGAGCACAGTGTAAGTGATAAAGCTGGTAGATTTCGCAATAGCCTGTTGGTAACGGAAACTAGTTAGGGAAACTACCATTGTAAGGGAAATGTTTCATAGCAGACATGTCACCGTCGAAAGAAGCAATTTCAGTAGGCATACGAAATTGCGAGAGATTACTTCATTGGATTCAGAAGGCAAGTTGATCCTTTCCTCATAATGCAACGGACAGCCACCTAAACAAATCCATTTTGCACGGATTGTAGGGGATGGTTAGTAGAAGAGAAAATGTGAAGTTCGAGGGGTGCTAGAGATGCTAGAGCGGCATCAGAAAGCCTAGACCGACACATCCACCGCCAAGCATTGAAGGTACTGCATTCCATTTCGGTCAATTTATTTCAGCATATAAAGGACATTCTCGATAATTCCATATTGAGCATTAGCCACCGATTCACCACTAATGACTTTTCCTCATGGTATCTATTAAGAAGATTAAAATTGTTTCAATAGCACCGACGTTTTTTTTTTACAATGTTAACAGGCTATAGTTACGAGTATGACAGAATAACAAAGAGTCGTATTCTTAGACGAGTCCTGTGTCTGTTTCAACTATGACAGTCGCACAGTTTGGCAACGACATGGTAACGAGCTTAATTTGACCGTAATTTTAATACTACAATTTTGCGCAAAAAAATGGGGCATCATCATTTTTGAAACCATTGCCTAAAATAACCTATCGCAACTGGTTCGCGCGATTATGTTAGTATAATAGCTCAAATGTGGATAATGCGCTGCAGTCGTTGTAACTACCCTTACTTCGAAACGTTTCCAATACCTTACCAGCAGGACAACGCCTGGCCACACATCTCACGTATCGGTCAACTAGCTCTGACAAAAATGCAGGTGCTGCCTGGTCATCGGTGACCCGTGATTTTTGACTAGCATTCGTTTTGGCATTCGTTCAGCAGACATCTAGATGTCATTACAAATTTTACAATACGTGTGCCGAAAGCATATCGCTGTGCAAAATTTATCAACATTTGAAAAATTGTATCTGAAGAAAAAGCCATTTATATCTATAAAACTAAACAAAGTACAAGAGAAGAAAAGTAGTATTGAAAATGAAACGTAAAATCATTGAAAAGCTAGAAATAGGTGTGAGCGTAGCTAATCTAACATGCTCATAAAACCAATTTACATTAACGACTTGAACTGCCCTAAAGAACAAGGGCATGATTAAGGCAACAGATGCTCCAAAGAGAATGGCAGAAATATGTATGAAACTGTTGCGTATTCTAGGAAGATTTGAAAGATTCTAAATTTGGAATATTGTGGCAATTATTTTTCAATTATGTCGAAATAGGCTCTCCAGGAAAAAATGTTGAACTGAACTTATATAAATCACATGCCTGTTTTGTTTCGATGCAAAAAAAAAATTTTTTTGTTTAACTATTCAAAAACTACGAGCCTTCAAGAATAAAATCCAAGACCACAACAAGGTCTGTAGGACCTCATTACTGATTGGATCGATGAATTGTTTGCTTCTTCTGTGAAAACGTATTTTCTTAAATGTAATCTGCCATTACATATCTTGCTGTCCTTCCACCAGGCCTAGAAGATGATATCCATTCGGAATTTAAATATTTCCTACCAATTTCTTCCTTCCAACATCATTCCATTCTAATTTAAGAAAATCCCCACTAGTCGTTGTTTTTAGGTGACTGAGCGAGTTCAAGTTCATTCTTGTGATACAACATGAGGCTGGGGGTATCCTCTCTTCATCATCCACGCGACCTATGTTTGAGGGAATGAAAGATTGGCCACTTATGATCTCAATTTATATTTAGCAAAACAACACTAGTCTAGGAGGCTAATGATCAGAAGTGATGAGACCCAAACTGTAATTCTAAAAAATAGCGCAATAAACCACTGAATCTATATCTATAGATGATTTCTAACTTATTAGAATCCGCTATAGTATTAATGCTTAATCCAAACAGTCTGACCGCTATTTCCTCGGCGAACAGCTACAGTCCTTATACCGTCAATATATTCTTCGATCCAACGTGATCCAGTAAGCTAATCTTTCTGTCTCGGATCCACTTAGAAATCAACTTCACTGGCACTATTAGAGCGACTCATAGAACTCTTAGAATTCTCAGACTCTTCTCCTAGAACTTCACCAAGCGCTTCTAGAGCTCCACGCGAATACTAACGCTCCAATATATACAATTCCTTATCTGCATAACCACGTTCTCTTCTTGGGTTGGTTGGAAAGAATTGCCATTCTGGCCTCAAAGATATCCCAAGAGGATTATTAATAGAAGTACCGATAAAGCCCATCACACTCTCCCTCTAAAAGATTTTTGAAATAATCACTTCCTCATAGCTACTTGCTTAAAGATTATCCAGAAATGAATCCGATGGGGTTACCAAGATAATCCTCGTTTGTGTTTCATAGAAACTTCGCCCAGAGAATGTTGCTAGATATGACTGTGACAATTCCTATGGAGCCTTTATTGAATAAAACTGTAATTTTGACTAAGATTATGTGATTAGGGGTGATTAAAAATAAATTCGATAAGTTTGCATAAGCGCAGTCAAGAGCAGTCCATCTTAGAGCTTTTGACAGTCCGAAGTTGCAGATGGGAGTTAGTCATAGCAGGGAGTAATCTTATGGCGCAATAAAAGAAATGCTTAAAGGATGGGATGTTGTATTATACATCACACTGTTAAGGTAGCAGACAAAGCTCGTTACACAAATTGTTTGAATGATAACGATCATTTTTACCAATCTTCGAAGTGTCGAAAAAATTAATGTCTCTAGAGAACGATTATGATCCTTTTCGGGAAAAAAGTATTAGTTATATATTATAAATAATAAATGAATTATTTCAATTTGCTTCTTTTTCGGCAAGTCGAATTCATTTTTCGGGTTGATTCATTCCATGATAGTATAGAAAAAATGAAAACTATCCCTACTCGTGTCATGAGTTCGAACTTTGTACAGCTGAAAACCCGCGTGCAGAGGGGGCCAATGCACGTTAAATATATCGATGCTCTAATGTTCTCCACTTGGTGTGGTGGGGAAGTTAGTTCCGTCTCCAATAGCCCTCGCGTAGCTTTGTAGTACAACTTAAATATAATTCTTCCTCACTCACTTGGAGTGGATTATATTTTACATTAATTTAAATGGGAAAAATTGTTTCTCTTAACGAATGCTTCACAATACGAATAAGATTCTGAAACGAAGTAAATTCGTTAAACGAGGTTTTCCTGTTTATTAAAAGATTCAACTGAGTAGAAATAATTAAATATACTGCTTAATAAAACATGAATTTTAGTGTCAAAAGTATAAATGCATGTATGTTGGAGATAAATGTGCAGCGATAAAGTAGAAACAATAAACAACCGAGGATTATTTTTTATCTAGAACGGTTTTGGAAACATTATTTAAGTAAAAATACTGTAAAACAAATAAAAAGTTTTCCTTATTTGTTCTCAAATACAGTGATTATGATAACTTCATGATTAACAACTAGAAATTGTAGATTTAAGACCTCATCCTACAACGATGATGAAGTGCCTTTATCAGTGGCGTAACGTACACCCCCGCAACCAACGCATCGCGGAGAGGGTGGGGGGGGAGCATTCTAAGGAGCCCAAAGCATAGTTTTGCATTTCTTTGTAAGATCCGGCTTGGGTCCCAAATCCTGACTTTTAAGGGGGAAATGGTTTCTATAGATACGTATATAAAATTTGAAAAGACCTTGAAATTCTCAGATAGTCATGTGTGGAAGTCTGAGGCCGGAGACATAACTTCAAACAGTGACCCTCCCCCCTCCCGTAGAACCTTGAGTATTCTTTGATTGATTATAATAATACGCTTATAGTACGAAAATTTAATAGAGTATTTAATATTAATAATTGATTTTATTAGTTAATGCTAGTTATTTATTTGATAGTTAATTTTTACCTTTTTTTGTTCCCTAAAAGTCGATAAAATCCAATGAATATGTTGGACTGCGTATTGGGGCATGATACGAGAATGGTGGATCTTCAACCCTGGAACCCCTTCCCCCTTGAAAAATTCCTGTATGCGCCACTGACTTCAAACGTTCTACTCACCTTCGCGGGTCGTCCTTTTACACCAGAGTGCATTCTTGAGTATGAGAGGGAATTCTACCCAAGCTACTCAAAACTAAAATTCATAAAGATTTCTTTTATACTCAGAGAAATCTATATTCCCTAAAGACTGTTAAAAGCTATAAGATTATAGTGCTATTAGAATACACACACTATATATATATATCAGGAGTTTCAGAGAATCCAGAGGAAAAAAAAAAAATTCGGGAAATATCCGAATTTGTGAATATAATTTTTATGCATCGTGATATAAAGTATGTGTTTATATAAGAGTTGAAAATGTTCCTTGTCTTTTTTTTTTCATGTGTGCATGTACTTTTGTGTAGAAATTCAAACCTTATATAAGTTACAGACCCATCCTTTTCTGACCTCCCGATTTTGGCCTCATTTCATCTCTGATAATTTCTACGAAAAGCATTTCATTGGCGAGATAAATTTGGCGCGAAATTCCACGCCACCCATCTGTATGACGTCAATTGATTGAAATCACGTGATCCCTCAGGGTGGGCCCGCAGATGGAGGGGTGGGTGTGGAAACTAAAAAAAAAAAAGGAAACAATCAACGACATAAAGAGAAGAAACGGGGGCGCGGTAGTAGAGAGGGCGAAGGATGTTTTATAAGGGTTGATACGGGAGTGAGAAAGTTGTGTGTAGGCGATATCTTTTCTGCTTTTGATATGCAGTTGAGGGAAAGAAAGTGTCACACCCTCCGTCCAAAAGGGAATCTACGAGCCAGCTGCTCAACGGATTTCTTTCTTTTGGCTGTTTGTAAATCGTGCAGGCGATGAAAAAAAATAGTCGAGAACTTTTGAAAAGAATCACTTGTTCTCGAGGGTTGGCGGAAAAAAATTGTTAGTCCAGAGTTGGAAGAGTGAGTGCTTATTTTACTAGAGCACTGACAGATTCTTTACACAGTTGCTGGGGTGTAGAAGTCGTAACTGTAGGGTCGTCACCCCCTTCTTTCTGGTTCGTTTAATCCCTTCAACTACCCGGAGCAGGTGCTTCTGATAAGACTTGTCTGTCCTCCCCTTTCTAATTGGTGGTTTTGTCAGACGATATGAGAGTAAATATTTTTCTTTATAGCTTTTTATTAGGTTTGTAAAGGGCTTATAAACGATGTTGACTTGAGTATATTATATAATGCACATGCATGTGTTCAGTGGTTTTGTATACAGTAAAAGGTTGTTTATTACATAAGAGTATTCAACCCAGGTGAATAATGGGGGTTGTAAATAAACTGTAATAAAATTTTGATAGATAGTATTTCATTTATAAGTCATTTATCCCTTAAAAATATGTTTGTCATATAATAAACCATTTCATATAATAAAGCTATTAATATTTTCAATAACAATATTGTCGACACGTGACATTGTTACGTAACTTGAATATAACCTTCATATACTATTTTTTTCATTTTATAGATATTATGTTTAGGAACAATTGGATTTTTAAAAACAAACTGGTGTTGTTTAAAATTAAATTGGACTAGACTGAATTTTCGTTGGCTTATTTTTTTTTTATTCACAGTTATATTAAATCTGGTTACAAATTATTGAGTGTAAATCACAATTTTTCATTTACATAAAATTAATATTTGAATTATTACTCACATATATCGGAACTAGGCAACTTTTTAAGCAGCAATTTTCATGAATTGTTAAGAAAAGGTGCTTAAAAATACCACTTTTAACTATGTAAATGCTCTTTTATTTCTAGCACACAACCTATTTCGGAACTCATTTAAGATGAAATTAACCTTAAATAAGTATTAATATATCTTAACGAGACAAAGTTTTCTTGAAATCACTCAAAAAAATATTTTTTAAGCAAGATGATTTTATAATTTTTTTAAAACAATTCACAGAGCACAAACACTTTGAAGTTCTAAGTTTAAAAGTAAAATAACGTAAGGAAGTATCTTAATTGTATGAATTATTTTAAACTGCTCTAAATATTAAAGAAAAATCGAGCATACATCGCGAAAAATAAATTGTTTTCTACTATTCATTAGTAACATTTTTATATAAACGCAAATTTAAACTAAATATTTCATTTTAAATATATTAATCTTCTATATCTTTTTTTTAAAAAAAAAAAAAAAATTTATTGTAAATATGCCACAAAGGAAATGATATAACCTTCCTTTTTATTTCTATTTTAATTGATTAAGTAATTTTATTTAATTGCTGCTTATATTTAAAAGTGCATTTTAACATATATGCATTTTTCTCTGATTGAAAATATTATGTTAAATAGATATATAATAATAATTTATTATGTAATTAAATCTTTACTGAAAAAGAATAGAATTTTTAAAAGTCTCTTAAAACTGGGCAGAAATACTTTATTAAATAAAAAGTAAGTTTTTCTGGTCTGGATTTAGGACAATGAATTTTTCCAATATCAACAAATTTGATCATGTACGTATTGCATACCCCCAATTTCTTTTGACTTTTTTTTGGGTGAGGGGAATTTTTTTGATTTAACCAACCCAAAAAAATTTTTAATAATTTTTAATTCTTACTAAGTAATATTAAGAATTCTCACTAGAAAATTTTCGAGAACTTCATTCAAAAAACTTTTGTATACATTAAATTCCGGGAGAAGAAAAAATGTATAATGTATCAAAAAAAAACTTGCAATGCATTCTTACAAATATTTATACAGATTGGCTGGCGTGTTATAAAAAAGTCAATATTTGTGGATAGACTTAAAACATTTAAAAACATTATAAATAAAGTTACCAGGAACATAAAAGAAAAATATTAACATTTTAAACACAATTTCTTGTTTTTAACCAAGAGAAAAAAAAGAACAAGAAGCTATAAACTTAATTATTTATTTATTAATGTATAAGTTACAGATTTTTAGGATTTGTAAAAATGTTTATAAACATTTTTCTTTAAAAATTGCCCTCAGGATTTATTTAGAGATACACATATCATAAACATTTCATTTCAACATGGAAATTAAGAATATTTAATACTACAATTCATTTTTGAGTAATATATTTTGTATTGATTAGTAATTGGGAAAAAAAAAATCATAAATGATATAAAAATGTTAACATCCACAACGGCCTCACAGAAGTGATATCCTATTAATTATTGTTTGTTGTGTTTGAAATTAAAAATTTGGAAGAATTCAAATGTACATTTTTAGAAGGAACTCACAAAACAACTATGCACTCAATTTCTATGAACTGAAATCGTTTCATTTAATTGTCCTTAGGTTGAACGATATCCCTGTTTTAAAAAAGGATAGCAACCCCTGGAGTAAAAGATGATTTATGAGAAGTTAATTAAGCCAAAGCACCCATGAAACAATGGGTTTTTCCCTGTGTTAAAAGCCGGACAAGTCATAAAGCTATATTTAGCTAATCCAATAAAGAATTGTCGGTATCAAGAAAAGATTTCGGTTTGTAATGATTATCGAAACTCAGTGAAGGGAATGCTTTGAAAAAAATTAAGGTAACTCTACCCATCCCTGCCCTTAAAAACCCTTAAATTAAAAGGCAAAATGTATTTTGAAAGCATTTGTTAATGCATATACTTTTTATTATTTAATGTACCGTTTCTCAATCTGTGGTACGCGTACCATCCAGGGTACGTGAAATGATTTCCGGAGTACATGGGAAGTGATGTAAAGCTGGACATTGATCGATCGAATATATGAGGAAAAATGTTTTTTAACTACAGTAAAAGGATATTAACGTCAAAATTCTTATTTCTCATACTATGTAATTCAGGTCATATGACGTCATGTGTGTGTGTGACTACCTGTTAAAAGCAGTAAATAATTCTTCTTTTTTTTTTAAATTTTCATTATATGTTATTCCTAGTCTCCTGAATATGTGTATGTGGTAGTTTCTTGATGTTGCATTATAAGGCAACACACGAGGGGGTATTGGCAACCCCCCTTTTGTAGTTTTGAGCCCCGGTCAAAATGATGAGAGTGGCCGGGGAGCCGGGGGTGGTATAAAAAACCGGATCGTAGCTGGCTTTATCACGAGTTCGAGCCCAGTACCACTAAAGACCCGCCGTGAAGGGCAGCGATGCAAGCTAAATCTGTCGAGAGCTGAAACGTCCTCCCGTTGGTGTGGTGGGTAGTTAGGAGAGGGGGGTGCCATCTCAGGTATCGTCCACGTCACTTGACCATGGTTCAAAATTACGTGGTCCGTCGCCAAAAGCCCTCGTGTAGCTGAACAGTGCGACGTTAATATTCACTCACTCACTCAAGCGATGAGGACGACACATGAGCTAGCACCCACTCTCCTAACTTCCACACAAACGGGACGACTTCGAACCTGGACAGAATTAACGTGCATCGGCCTCCTCTACACCGTGTGTCTTCAGTGGCACCTGAAAACAGCGACACTCCGACTACAAGTTCGTGATCGTAACCACTAAGCTACTGTGGCCACATTTTTAGAAAATGGGGAAATATAACTCCTAATTTATATAACTAAAATAAAATTTAAACTTAATTAATATTTGCTTTTCAGTTATTGTAAAGTGGAAATCCATTTGTTCTATATTTTTATAGAATGTACTTCAATTAATTTAGTAGTCGTTATTATAATGGGCTTTAATAAGGTTAACAACGCGCTATCTTGTCTGTATCCATGTTTTTAGCATCATATAATATTGTTATTAATAAGCTTCTAGGTTAGTTTCAAAGTAAATAATGTCATAATTTATTTTTTTAAAAATAATTACTAAATGGTTATAATTACTCCTGTTTTGAATAGTTGATAAAAGTAAAAATGCCTCTGTATTACAGTGCTATTACTGTACCTGCACATGTAGATGTTCATAATTATATATAATGGGGGTGGAGTACGTTGAACAAAATGATGTCAAGTGGTACTCGTAAAAAAGGGTGTGAAACACTGATTTAATTTACTTGACTATAATTATTTATGTTAAATTAAGTAGGAAACATTTTCATGTAAAACTCCCAATTTAAAAAACTAATTTTTTTAAAAGATTTTTCTCTGGAACTATAGATTCAGAACTCTCAGGAATATTGTATGCATTTATAAAATTTGAAGGTAATTTTAAAGATTAAAAAAAAATTTGGGGGAAATTTTTGAATCTCCCCTCTTGTAGAATTACGAATATCTAAATGATATGTAGTTATTAAACACAATACTAATATACTTCTCGAAATTTTATGAAATAAAATAACTGCGTAATAAGCAAAGTCTGTAGACGTTATTTACAATACCAATCCCACCATACACCTAGGGTGTCAAATTCATCTCGAACCACCTGCCAATTCGTAACAAGTAAAAGTCAGGCGGGCCCCACTATTAATAGTTACGATGGTATTTTTTTTTCGTTTACTTTCAGAGCACTATTTCTTGAGATGTATACAGTAGTATTTTTGTTATTTCTAGTGACGTTTCATATTATATAACTTTGGTAAACTTATAGGGGTTAATACATCTCAAGTAGATCATATTACCTTTTATATGTCACAGCAAATATACCCCAATTCTTATTTTTCTTCAAAATAAAGATGTTCTTTAGCAATTTTTTGTTTATTTCTGTTACTGTCTGACTTCGATAAAGAGATAAAGGATAAAGAGGATGAAATAAATGAGTAATCACTAACTCTAAATAATGCAGTTATAATGAAAAACAGATTTTTTTTCTTAGGTGTTAACTTAGCAGCACAAATAACTTCACAAACAAATAAGCACAACATACATAAACTTATTTTTCTTGTTTTCTGAAAGCATAATTTAATTTTAGTAATCCTGGAACGAAAACAAATTTTTCTCTGTTCATAAAAATAACTTTGTTTTCAAGTTTTAAAGAATAATATTCAAACAGTAGACTATTATTATTCAATCATATTTAAAAAATAAAAATTTCTAGTATTTTTTTATAGCTGTGATTAGAATATTTTTCGAGAAATGTTTAAGTTTTTTTTGGGTGTTATTTACCAAATCAAGAAGAAAAAAAGTACATCACTAATAAATTCGTATTCTGTGAAAAAACCTTATATAAAATGTGTGCCACGTTAAAAAGTTCGATACTTAAATGTTATGCTTCGAATAATTCGTCATATGAAAAGACGTCATCAAATGCACATGCAGCCAATATTGGAAAACTGTAGCCACTCAAGCACAAACACCATAATTTTGTTCAGAGCTTACAAGACTGTTTGGTATTGTAAAATAATTAGTTCTATTTACATTTCTTTTCCTTTATTTTGAACCAATTTTTAATTGATTACTTAAATTATACAGTATAGATTATGCTTAAGTGGAAAATATTGTTTTACATATGATTATCGTCTGCTTTAATTCAAAATTCATGTAATTCTAATTTATAGATTATTTAATTTATTTGCAGATATATAATCGTCTGTTTAAAGTTCTGCTGCTTAAATTGGCATCTTTTGTTATTATACTAAATATGTTATTCCAATCGAAGAAATGAATTGCGATGCATAATCAACGATGGTTGAACATAATATGTACTTACGTTTTATATATTTTCGAGATATTACTATTCATTTGGAGGGTTTTTATTACTTGAATTATAAGAATAAACGGCACCTGTGTTTGCAATGAATATGGTTGTTATTATTTGCAAAGACAGCATTTGAAGATGCCTTTTGATTTGGTTAAATTTGTCAACGGTATAATCTGTAAGTACTAAAATTTTTTTTCCCTGAAAGATTTTATAACTCTAAAACTTTTAAAATTTTTTTCAATACATTTTTGTGTTTTATATGGTTTTTAAACAATTCTTCCTCTTGATACAATTCAAACATTCTTTTGTCGTTAATGTAGAATTCTTATTTTAACTTTAGTATTTAACTGTAAAGTATGGTATAATTAACTTATATTTTTAAACATTTAAAAGGTACAAATTTTAATATTCTTCATGCAATTCTAGCAATTAATTTTACACCATTTGATATTTTTTGTCCCTTCAAAATTAATCGTGTTATAATTCTAGTATTTTCTCACAGTTTTCCACATTTTCAAGCTCATTAATATGTTTAACATTTTTATTGCTTTCGATTTATATTAATTTACTTATCTCCTAAATTGGTACTTGAGGGATTTAAACCTGTGGCTATTTTACTGAGATACACATGATTTCTTTTGAAAAAATTGGTGAGTATTAAATCAAAATGTGGTACGATTTATCAAAAAAAAAAAATTGTTTTAATATTTTATATTTTTTTTGCTGGTAACTTACGTTAATGTATTACATAAAACATTTTTTGTGCTAAAAATATTGCAAAAAGCTAATTATTTAATTTTTTAAGGATAAATTTTGAAATTTATAAAGGGATTTTAAAATGCTACTCCTCCTACAATAATTGACGTTCACACATGAAATTTGATTCACTAGTACATCAAACTATGTATAACAAAAGTTGGTATGGGTTTTCTAATAACATGATTTATAGGAATGATTACTTTGTATGTTATTAATTTGATTCAAAAATGCATACCAACTTTTGTTACACGTACTAATAGCCATAGCTAGAAAAAATATCGCAGCTTTTCATTCCATAGAAAAAAAGACTTAAAAAAAAGACTTATTTTAAATGAAGATAAACTAATTGTTTTTATCTGTTTGAGTAAATCAGGTTAAAGTTTTTATTTGACATTGAAATGTAAATAATACGAACATAAAAGTAATCATAACTACGGATTGTTTTTAAGTTAGAACGTTCAAACTTTTTGATTGTATAGAAAATTATATAAAGAATAATTTAGGCTAAAAAATTTTTATTTGAATTTTTGACCGATTTTGCCAATTGCATTGTATTGTGTCTTCTTAAACAACAAATATTTAAAATTGAAATTAATATAAAAATGCAAGTTTCTAAATTAGAAGTCACAGTGATGCTTTTAAAGATAGTAATAGTCTGAAGCTCACTCTATTGATATTTTTTATTTGATCTTTGTATACTTCCTTTAATGTTCTTTAATAGTAGTTTAAACATATTGCCACTCGTAAAATTTTTATGAAACACAGCCGTCACGAAGTGTAATCAAATGTATTAAGTATGAAGCACGAGTGTTTGTTTACCACTCCTGAAGTAGTTATAAATAAAGTATTCCACGAAAAAGGAGATTTTGTTTTCGATATTATTTCAGATGAGCGATAAGTTCAGAAGTAAGAGACAGTAGTTCATTTCTTTCTTTTTTGATACTAATAAAAGTACATGTGAGATAAGATATACAATTGTTGTTATGAAATATTGTATTTACTGTATTTTCATTTTTCTTTCATTATTTTGATTATGATCTTAATACTTCCAATGGGTTACATTGATATGATCACAAGATAAATGCAACCTCGTACTCTCCATTGAATTCAAAGCTGAAGATGTTCAAACATTAAAATTTCTTCAAAAAATTTTACAAAATTAAAAAAAACAACTTCTTATATTATATATGTACTTATACATCAAGTGTAATCTGTTCCGATATGTGAATTATTATCATTGTCAAATATGTACTTTTTAAAAGGAAGTGTTAGCTGCATTAGTTGGCAATAGTGAATTAATTGGCAGGAAAAATAAGATAGTAGATATCATATGACTATGACCACAAATGAATTTAACTCATTCAAACAGCTATAATTATTATCTCGAGTAACAACTTAATTAATTTTATTGTAATCTAGAAAATTTCTCTCAGTCTTATCTTCGAATCGTATAAGAAAAGCTTTTCACTTAATCTCATCTTTGAGTATATTTTTATTGATGAAATAATAGAGAAATACATAACGCAATCAGTCTAAGTAATAAAGATAGAACTCACAATTCCGAGTCACATTCACAACCTAAAATGGAGACTAATTTAGTGTGTGTGTGTCCAAGTATATAAGATTAGATCATTAAATGCTTCGATTCTGTAATGTATTGCAGATTTTTATTACTTGATGTCTAAAAGACTTTTTCTGGCAGCAAAACTCTTCGTATCATATTATGAGTAGCACAGAAAAGCATGTATATAATATACTACATTTACCTATGTTTCAGTTTCAATCAAGCACCTGTTATATTTAACTCTAAATGGATTTTCAAGTATTCAAATGGAAAAGTAATATATATACATGTCGTAATTCATAAAGATTGAGAGGAGCAATGAAAGTAGCAGCCGTTTATTAAATCATATTTTATTCCAATGTTCAGCAAATTATTCTGTACTCCAAGCCAAGACAAGAGACGAGTACTATTACCATCGTCGATCAGGAGCGAGTGAAACGTTCGTCCACGTGTTTTCAGTAAGTCCGCCGAAATTGAAGTCCAAGTACTTAAGCAGGAGGTGGGTTGAGTTGTCCTGGTAGGAAGCTTACCCCAACTGACATATAAAGGGCTGCCAATTCATCACATACATAGATATCAAACTCAATCCTACTTTACTGCCCTAAGTCAGTGACAAATTTAGAAAACATAAAATAATTTTCCATTTTGTTCAACTTCTTCAAAGTATCCTTTCCCCCCCTTTGGTTCACTTTTCAGAGGTTAGGCCTCTTTTCCCTTTTAGGACACACACACACACACACACACACACACACACACACACACACACACACACACACACACACACACACACACACACACACACACACACACACACACACACACACACACACACACACACACACACACACACACAGAGTTTTAATTCTTTTAGTACAACTGCATTAATGTATAATTAATTACGCGGGTATATATAAGTTTGTTGGTTTTAATCCAAAGGGTGACGTATTAAATATGAGCAGCAATGAACGCAGTTTTATGAATATTAAGACATTTTTCAAACTGAGATGTACTCCTTGTTTGGTTTCTGCTTAAAAGAGAACCCTCCTCAAACTATTCTGTCGGGGAAATTAAATAATCAATGAGAATGGATCATTAGAATCAGCAATATTTTTTCGCAAATACCATTTAGCTGCTTTTGCTCTGAAGCATTCCTTTTTAAAATATAAACAATGAGGCCTTTGGTAGAATCAATCAAATCCGTGAGATCTGTTATCCATCAAACCAGCAACTTAGTCACTATACCAACGAGGAAACAATTTCATCCTTGAGTTATCTAAGGTATGGATTTCCAAACCTTATAAATAAAAGGCAAAACTTATTATAGGAATTAATGTTTTCACAACACCCTTAAAAATTGTAATTGAATATTATTCAATATAATTTTGCATACATTAAATTTGATTTTTATAGTGAAATAGTAATTTATTTACTATTTAAAAAATGAATGCTGTATTTTTGAAATACGTCAGGATTCATGAATCACATGTTAACCATGATATTTTTGAGTTTTGATTAATACGCAGATTATTAAAAAAATAATACAAAATTTTAAACATTTTAATTAAATTCTTTCTTAATTATACATTATTATTGAAGACAAATCACATTTTCTGTAAACGTTCAAGAAAAAATTTTCTTAATTTTTTTTTATAAATTGGATTTAAACAAAGTCTACATAAATTGAATATTATAGTTCTACCATCAAGTTAGCTCTTAAATTTATTTTGCTTGTTGTATTTAAAAAAAAACTGATACAATAAATTGGTTGTTTCAAACAACAGGGCAAAAAAATTGCGAAATAATATACTGTAAATTTTATTTATATACTAAACATGAGAATTTTTTAAGCGACCCATTTAACTTCAACTCCCTCTCCACTCTTTGGAAAACTCTAAAAAGAAAGATTAACATAAATCATTTAAAAGTCTTTGAAAAGAGAGAGGAAAAAAGTTTTGCTTCCTCTGAATCGAATCAATTATTTGCCTTGCAATGGCATCAATATAAAAAAGAACTTATTAACAACAACAACATGATGTATTTTTTTTCTTAACACCTTCCATCTGCGAAAGTGTACCTAAATATAGACCACAACATCGCTCGAGAAAGTTGAACAACTTTCATCTCCAAATCATATAGGCCTTCCCGGAAAACTTCTTCTTCTCTTCTCAACGTTATTGTTGGCAAAATAAATTAATTCCCCGTAAGCGACGAGGGGTATACAGAAGCAAAACTAAATAAAGCAAACATACGAATGTATGAATGTAGAAAAAAATTCCGGTAATCATGTAAGCATCTACATTTTCACCCACCTTCGTTTTTAGCCCTACAAATATGGGCGCGGTGGGAGTTCGGATCAAAAGAATTCACTGATCCGCATCCACCTTGTGGTGGGGTTGAAAAAATAAATAAAAAGAATAAGAATTCTTCATCTATGGGCACAAAAGGGGGATGCGTTACTGAAAGGGGCGGGGGTTCCAAAAGTTCCAAAGAGTTCCAGCCCGTTGCCCGGCACGGTCTACATACAAAACAGAGTCGGATTTTTCTTTTTTAATTTTATTTTCCACATAACGCTCTTTAGAATGTTTAAACTTTGCTAGAAGTTGAAGGACCGGGTAAAAAATATTTTAAGATCGTAAATGTCAGTTTGAATACGGACAGATGGGATCGTAAAATATATCAGAAATTAAGAAATGCTGGAAATAAGTTTTAAGTGGTGATAAGTATTCCAGAAGTAGTTTTGTCATCGTGTTTTTAGTTTCTGTTATTCTGGATAAAATTATTACATTGTTAAATGCTTCAAATCGTTGATTGTGGCATTCAGTCTTTAATTTTATATAATGATTCTAAATATCAATACAAAAGGAACGTTTTACAGGATTTTATGTCGATATAATTTGTTCTTGTATTTAATCTTAGTGTGGAATAGAAAATATTTTTTTTAAAAAAACATTCATTTATCATGTGATTTAATAAGATTCTTGTAAAAAAAAAAAAAGAATACTCGTCGACCAATAAATTTTTATTTCATTTTTAATGAAATCGAAAATACCATGAGCATTTTAAAAGCTGAAACATTTTTTGTTTTGTTTCTAGAACGTTTAATTTTTATTTTCTTAACGCCTCAAGTGAAATATTCAGAAGTTTATTTTAGTTATAGCTCGTTCTTAATATCTGCTAGGTAATGAAAGATATAACTTTTGCCTCATCAATTTGATTCTTTTCTGTATTAAAATCTTTTTAAGTAACAATTATATAATAAAATGTCAGTTTTTCTTAGGGTATTGGTTAGAACTGTACGATTTAGTTAACATTTGTTATACTTTTGAAATATATATATATATTTACTGTAACTAAAGATTTTCTTTTATAATCTTGAAATTTTTTTCTTTAAATTCATTTCAATTTTTTTTATACAAAACCAAGGGGTTTTTTGGCTGTTGATATAAAAATACTATGATTCGAACACAAACAATTCACCTAACAAGGCAATTTAATCTGTACTACTGTTAATAAGATCTTTAATTCCCTGATTATATCTCTGAATACTTTCACATATTACGGAAATAAAGGGGAGCAAGATGTAAGAATAAGTTCTTTAGTGAAATTAGTTACTAAAACTATGAGAGATAATTTTTAATAATTGATTCTATAAAATTTCAACAATACATATCTCTTCATGACTTTACCTCCTTTCTACTTTCCTTTTCTCGTAAAAGAAATACGAAGCGTTTTGTATTTGTTTGCGTATTCTGTTCAGTATTTTATTCACGCTTTCTTGTCTCCATGAAATTTTAATTCTCTTTTAAGAAGTCTATAATTTTTACACTGTAGTATTTTCAAAAATAATTTTGACTTTCAATCTTTGCTAATGTCAACAATGATCTTTTATTGAGATTTAAATTCATTACATTTTAATAATAATAATTAAAAAAAACCATTTTTCTTTCAAATAATGAGCACTGCACCAAGAGACTTAAGGAAAGTTAATACCCGAAATCAAGGCCTCCCTCCCCTTCTTTTTGCACCATTCGTAACAAGTTTTTAATGCCTAAATGGCATCAAATAAGGGAGCTTTTCCGGTTCCCTTTCCGAAAGTTCTTACACAATACCTTTAAGTTGTCGGTGTACACTCTTACTTTCACAATCAGCTGCGAGATATTTAAATTTGATCTGGCTACTGGGAAAACAACAATAAACGGAATGCCATTTGTTAATTTGTTCTACTTCGTAAAAGAATCTAAAAGTACCCAGTGCTGTCCCCTAATTTTTACATATATAATTCAAGCATTCTAATTTCTTCGACTTCCAACTAAAGAACTTTTTTTCAGTTGCATAAAGAAATGGGGTTGGTTATAAATATATATTATACTGATTAAGATCCTTTATTTTTCATAAACATATAGATAAAAAATTTTCAACCCTCTTCTTATGTCAGCTGTTTGTAGAACGTTTCTAGTTTCCTTTTATAGAGGTAATATTAGAATGGTTAAGGCCGTATCACACGTACACGTTTCAAGCAATTTTTCTTCCAATTCGTGCAATTTTTACTCAACTGCCATAGCTCGGATCGTGGCTTGCCTTGTCACGAGTTCGAGCCCTGTACCACTAAAGACCCGCCGTGTAGGGCAGCGATGCACGTTAAATCTGTCGAGAGATGAAACGTCCTCCCATTGGTGTGGTGTGGTAGTTAGGAGAGGGGGGTGACTGCTCAGGTGTCGTCCACGTCACTTGATCATGGCTCAAAATTACGTGGTCCGTCGCCAAAAGCCCTCGTGTAGCTGAACAGTGCGATGTTAATATTCAATCAATCAATCAATCAGCTGCCATAGCAACCGCTTTAGAACAATTTTTAAAGCTCAAAAAGTTGTTCCAAATAAAAATTGCTTGAAATTCCAGCCAATGGTGTTCTTCGCGTCCTACGTCATAAACAAGATGGCGGCACTTCAGATATGCCGTATAATATTTTAATGGTGTATAATATTTTAACGACGTATAATATTTTAAATAGAATGGTGCTTTATTCCTGTTTACACCCATCAACAAAAGCGCAAGCGAAATGAAAGAAATAATTTTGGGTGTTCGTTTTCCGAAGCAGAAAAATCGGCGAGTAATTTTTCAATGTGGAGATAGAGCGCGGCTGACGTCAGACCTTGTCGTTTTGTTTACGGCTACCCTTCCCCCTCATATTCGGCCAAATATTGGACGAAAAAATTGCATGAAAAATTCACGTGTGATACGGCCTTTATGAATCCATTGCAGGTGCTGTTTCTATAGTGTCGAGGGTTCGAGATCACTAAAGACACATTGCATAGAAGATGATGAACGATAAATTCTTTGATGTTCAAAGTCTGAAAGTTCACGTAATATGGAAGTCGGAAGTTTGGAGAGCGGGGTGGTAAACCGGATATCGGTCCCATTCCTTGACCAAGGCTCAAAATTGTGAATAACCCTCATGTTGCTTTTTGAAAAGGTAATAAATAAACAGTCTATCAATCAGACAACTATGTATATACTGACTTCAGATTGTTTAAAAAATACTTAAGCTACCTCTTCCTTTAGATTTTGAACCGCGATAGGAAAGTCAGATTGATCAGGAGTTGCTGTCCACTATACATATTCAAACATTTCCATGAGAAAGATTTAACTTACATCGGATTCTGGTGAATGACGCTAGAGAGAGAGAGAGAGAGAGACTCTGCTATACTTACTTAGAAAATCTCATTAAAGACCTTCTCAAATTGCTACTTATCTATTTATCTCGATCTGTTACAAAATCGTAACTCTACAGCAGTGATTCTCGAACTTTTTTTGTTGCAGAACACTTTTAACAATTGCAAAACTTGGCGGCGCACTAACACAGAAATAAGTTTAAAAGAATTTTGCTTATATATAATACATTTCCTCAATCCATCCAAATACATCCAATCAATCCAAATATATCACGAATATTCTTAGTTTACTTCAAAAAATGGCCAAATGACTCGGTACTAGATTTTATATCTGTTCTCAGAGCATAATTAATAAATTTAAGAAACTTTCACGGCACACTATCAAGAATTTGGCGGCACACAAAAGTGCCGGTGCGCAGTGGTTGAGAATCGCAATTTTACATGTTACGACGCGTTTCGGTCTTACTTATTCTACTTAACTCTATAAAATAGTTGCTTAAGTGTAAATCGATTAAAGATCAATTCAATTCCAAAATTCAACAAAAAGTGCAAACAAGATAATAGTTAAGAAAAATGTTGAATCAATCTATATGATGCTCAACTTTAGAAGTATTTGACTTGGATTTAAATGATTTAATTTTGATTTCGAAAACAAACTTCAATGAAATAATGCTTACCACTCATGAGAATAATTTCTCTTTGATTCTCAAACAAATAGCGTAACTTGCATGCATTATTATTAAGATTCGCTAATAAGGACTTCACTCTCCTAATATATGACGTTGTTGAGGAGAGTTCTTATTGAGTTTCCCCATTGCCTTCACAAAGATCTCTTTACTGAAAGCTTATAAAAGAAAAGGGATTTTTTTCCACCGCTTCTTTCCGTTCCTTTTTTGTGTATAAAAAATTGCTACATTCATTACATTTTTTTTAAGAAACGAGCAATCGATAATTTTATTTTATCGCACAAGGGACAAAAAAAATCATCACGCGTTAAAAAAACATCTTTGATGCAGAACCACCCCTAAAAAGGAATTGTAAAAAATAAAGCCTCTCTAAGACGCGGCAGAGAACAAACGCTAGAGAAAAAAAGTGCTATTTAAAAAACAACCTTAGACGGGATTATCTATTACTGCATGATTACAAAATGCAAATTGCAATTAGGCTCCAGCACTTTTTCCTCTCTAAATTATAATAACTCCACCCTCCATGGAACTTTTCTGCGTTGCAGTTTATGACGGCGAGTGAAATTTTTTTTTTATCCCTCTTCTTAGTATTTTTTTCTCAATTTTTTAAATGTGTATAAATATATTTTTTTCTCTTCTATTACCCCCCAGGCCTTTTCTCAACATCTTGATGAGATACAAGCAGTGGTTATTTATTTTATTTTACTTTATCCTTTTTTTCCCTCGTTTCTTTCTTTTTTTTTCTTCACCCATCTCTCTCTCATCTTTTTCCTTAACTTTTGCTCTTGATGTATATATATTTTTTTCTTATGTCATCTTCCTCCTCCCTAAGAGAGTTCTGTTCGGGAAAGGGAGAAAAAAAGGAGGGGGTGGAATTATCAGGGTGGGTAGTCATGTTGTAGTAGGGTGCGGGGGAGGGGGTCTACATTCGAAAAACCTGGATAGGCAAGAGTGCTGCTGTTATGGGGTAAGGCTTCTGTTTAATTTTTTTTCTCCTCCCCCTTCCTTTTACTTTGTTTAATTTTTTTAAGAACAAAAAGGGGGCTGAAAAAAATAAAGAATTGGACAAAGGGGAAAAAATTATTTTTTCATTCATATATACATATATGTGTATACAAATCAGAAATAGGAGATGCGTTGGATTATTTTCTCTTTTTAAAAAGAAAAAAAAAAGACAGGAATAAAGCAATGGGGGCGGCAGTGACTTAAAAAACAGAACTTGAAACTTTTTTTTTCACTGTAAAAAATATGCAAAGCAACTCTAGGACAGTTTTTGTGTGCTCCTGAAATTTCCTTAGAAAGAATAACCCTGTTTGTTTTATTTTGCTTTTTGATATTTAGTATCCATAATAATGCATAATTTTTCCAGGAAAAAATGTTGAGTAAGAACATGCTAGAAGGGTGAGGAACGGAAGTGAAGAAAAGTAGAAATAGTTTTTAATTTTCGGATTATAGTCAAAAAGTTAGCATTATCAGTAATTTGAAGTAAAATTTTAATTTGTCAGAAGAATTCAGAATAATGCATCGTTATACATATCGTTGTAATTCCTGATGAGTCAGGTATTTTACTTTTATTAAATTTTCTAGATGATTTATGATGATTTATCCTCTTTTGAAAGTCTAATATATCAAAATACACGTTTCTTCATTTGGTCATTCAATCAATTTCATTTATTTTGGGGAAACCAATTCACCTAATTTCTGTATTTTTAACGAATAGTTTTAAAATTTGATAGGGAAATAATTTTTACCTGTATTTATTTTCTTTAAAAAGGGTTTCTTTTGAGGAAACTCGAAATTGTTTTCGGATCTCAAAAAATGATTAATTGTTTTGATTTGAATGTCTTTTCTACGCTGCATTTTTTACAAAAAGCATTTTTAAAATAGGAATTTATCTTATAATTTCCTGAAAAAGGAAGAAATAAGCACGGAAATTAGATAGTAAAATACTCACAGAACAAATTACTGTTAGAAATTAAATCAGTACATTTTTTAGAAAATGTACATATATTAAACTGATTTCAAATTTTTCGAACGTGATTGAAAGTACAAATAAAGAGATAATAATCAAAAAATTTTCACTGTAAAAAATGAATAAACCCCTTTTTTTTCTGCGAATTTTCTTATAAATAACTTAAAAATTTCATTTCAATATGCATTGAAAAAAACATCTAAAAGAAATATTTTTTAAAAATTTTACAATATTTTAATAGTATGAAAATAAAATATTGCTATTTTAAAATAAAAAATTCCATTTCATTATTTTACATATTTTAAGTATATATATATATGTCTAACTTTAAATGCTTTCCATTGATATATTCTATTTTATAGAAATATTAAATAAAATAATTTGTCTGCATGTTCGTACACTTATATAAAATTATAACCTCTTTATTCAAAACTTTTAAGAATGAACTTTCATTACTTTTGAAAACTTTTGCATCTGTCAACGAATTGATGAATATTGACTATATATAGATCAGAGTTTTAATTACTTTTTAATTAATGCTAATTTTAGTGTAAATGTTAAAAATATATAGAATCGTTAGGTGGGTATTATCTCTCAAAAGCCCTTCCTAAGCTAACTTGCGTGGGTGATAAAATGGGCAGATGTATTACGTAGGAGAAAGTTAAGCCGTAATTAATTGGTTCTTTATAATTGGTCAGTCTTACTAAATCTCAAAGAAGATATAACAAAACAATAAAGAATACTCATCTCTATATATAATTCTTATTTCTTCACGAAATAATTGGTCAAAAGGAATAGTTTTTGTTCATACTTAAATAAACAGTTGTACACATGTACTTAATCAAACCACAATTATTCAGCCTTAAAACCATCTGGATAGTATTCCAAAATTACATTTTTCATGAACATTTCTCCCTTTATAAATAACAATTTCAGCAATAGGTCAAATCACTGATATTTTTAAAAGCAACAAACACATTTATTCTATATACCCCAGTAGACCATGGCTTTGAGGATTGAAAAGTTGCAAAGATTCAAGTCGTTGATTTAGGAGGGGAAACCGTAGGAAAATTCCCGCTGATTATTCTGTTACTAAACTGGAAGCAGGGACCTTGTTTCACACAAAAGGTGATGTGTGGAGGAGCCCCATCCAGCATAAATGCTGCGGTTGTATCACATCGTCTCGTCTGAAGAGCCGGAATAACGGATTACCGTAACAATGAAAAATATCGTTGACCGGCGACGGTGTATGTCATAGGCCCTGTGCCTTTTGAAAAAAACGGACCCACAATGAAGGATGCAGTAAAGCAGCATCAATACGATAAACACGAAGAGTGTAATGGAATATTGTACGAATTGAGGGGTTTTTATTAGCCCAAATACGACAAATGTGTGTATTAACCCCACCTTTCAGATGAAAGTGAGCCTCGTCGGTCCACAAAATGTTCCATGGACATTCATCCTGAAGCTCAACTCGCTCAAGAAACCGCAACCCAAAAGTTTGTTGACTATCCAGATGATCTGGTTAGAGCTGCTGAACTAGCGACAGTTCATAGGAATGGTATAGTGAAGAATCTTATGAACCTTTTGAAGAATCTTATGAACCGTAGAACAAGGTCGGTTAACAGATGATGCAATACCTCGAATACTAGTCCTGATGATGGTTTGTGATCCGTCTTCCTCCACTTGAGTCGCTACGTCATCCACTACCTGTGCTGTAACGCGCTTTCGTCCCCTTCCTAGCTGAATCCCAAATGTTCCTGTTGCTTGAAATTTCCTAACCCTGTTCGTTAGCCCTTGACTACTGAGTGAACCTTTTCGTAACCACTTCAGAGATCGAAATTTCCACAAAGCTTCGGTAGCTGAGTCTCCGTTTTGGCAAAACAGTTTCATTAGTAAAGCATGTTCCTGGAGAGTCAACGTCATCTTTCTTGACTTGGAAACGAGTATGACTGTGGTTCGCCCATCTTTATTTCCCGCGGGTTGCTGCACGTGTACTATGGTTTCCTATGGATTACTATGGTTACGACATTTGCATATGCCAATAGTTTAAATTGCACAACGCCATCTAGTGGTGGTTTTTGAAACTCATTGTTTTTTTTCCTCGATAAAATTCCCATCATTTCACTCTAACACTACCCAATTTTCATGCAATTCCGCTGTAGAGTTTTTGCTACAGACTGCTCCCAAATTTCAAATTTAACTATGGACAATCAGTATTTTATGTGTGATAGCTTAATATTCTACAATATCCTATTAAAAATATTCGCTCTCTTTATATCACATTCTTCTTTATTATACTAAATTATGAAGTAAAAAACAAAAAGAAAAAAAAACACACATTGTATTTTTAAAGTATTAGTATCTGAAGCTCAATAATAGCCAGTTTATTTCTATTATTTTGTTACGTTTTTACATGGTGATTTTAATTCTTAGAAGTAGTTTAATTATGTTTCCCGTTTATAATCGCTTGATCCTGCTTCTATTTTTCTAGAGTTTATACATTGAAT
Source organism: Trichonephila inaurata madagascariensis (assembly GCA_019973955.1). NCBI lineage: Eukaryota > Metazoa > Arthropoda > Arachnida > Araneae > Nephilidae > Trichonephila > Trichonephila inaurata. Next base: position 271,956 of record BMAV01016566.1, read on the forward strand.
GACCAAATTATTATGACCACCCCTTCAATACGTTATTGGCCATATTTCAGTCTTAATATTGCATGGATTCTTCTTGGCTTGGATTTTATGAGTTCTTGGCAGCTGGTATGAGGAGTTGGAGACCATGTCCAATGAATTGCATTTTCCAATACCTTCAGATTGGATTGTTCTAAATGTAGCTGCCAGATGCCCCATTTGATTTCATCCCATAGATTCCCAATTGGATTAAGATCTAGTGATTGTGTTAGCCAAATAAGCAAGGTAAAGCTTCTGTCATGTTCTTTGAACCATCTTTGAAACAATATCCACTGTATAAAAGGTAGAATTGTCCTGTTGAATGTATCTATTTCTGACAGTGTACTTCATTAATATAAAAGGATGTACTTGATGTGCGATAGCATTTAAATACTCTTGGGCATTCATATGTTCTTCCACTCAAATCAAAGAATTCATGCAATGCAGAGAAAATACTCCTAAACCAAAAGATCGGCCAACTCCGACCGTGGATAGAATTTTAATTTTCCGAACGAGGCAAATTAAAAGAAAAATATATATTTATATATTAATACACATCTCCTTTTCTACTTTGTTTAAATATCCTTTTTTCCTCCTTTTTATGAAAGAACTGATGTGTGTGTGATACCTTATTACTTTCTCTATTTTCTAAAACTTAATCTGTTTGCTGAGCAGCTAGCTAAGAACGATTTGTCTCATTTCCCGAGGTTAAATTCAATACCCTCAGTAAAAGAAAAACTCTCAGTAAATGAAGAGAAGCTTAAAAAATTATGAAGATGAAGCTGAAAAACTTCATTTTGAGTTTGAACGCAGATTTCAAGATTTCAGTGCCATTCAAACATAATTGGATATTTTTACCATGCCTTTCAACTTAAATTGTGAAGCAGTGAGGTCAGATTTGCAAGCTTGAATTAATTGAGTTGCAATCTAACAATCATCTCAAGCAAATGTCTCTAAATATGCCAGTTAAAGTTTTACAAATCATTATCGAAAGTAAGCTTCCCAAATTTAATATCTCACTCCCAGAAAATCAGTGCTATGTTTGCTTTATCTTATATATGTGAACAAGTGTTATCAACTATGAACCTTAGAAAGAAATATTTCAGAAGTAGACTCACAGAGAAGCATTTAAACTCGTTCCTTAAAAAATCAGTACATCTCACTTCGAACCTCAATATGAGGAGCTTTTAAAAATGAAATCGCAATTTCATTCATCCCATTAACATATCTAAATTGTAATACCTGTATATTGTTTTTAAAATTTTAGAAACATTTATCTTGACCCGCCAAACTTTTTTTTTCTTCCAATTTTTGGCCCCTGTGACAGAAAAAAGTTTGCCCATCCCTGCCCTAAGCCCTAATATTAAGTTGGGGAAAAAGAAATCCATTATTTTTGCATGAAAATCAAGACTTTTTTAACATGCTTTCAATTGACTGATTTCGGTCAAATATGCACAGTTTTGTTGTATAATTTGTTGCCATATCAAAGGTAGCTTCATAATACCTCTCTCATAGAAGTCTTGGCCCTTATTGGCGAAACATCTAGTAATCGATTTTCACAATCTTCTCTGTATCCCAATTTTATCACTCAGGAAGTTTTGCAATGCGAGAAAAAGGTGGTAATCTTGGTGCCAGGTCTGGACTATATGGTGGATGCATTAAAACTTCCCAACCAAGCCCCAGAGGTTCTGGCAAGTCACTACAGAAGTGTATGGCCTGGCGTTTGTCCTGATGGAACACAACACCTCTTTTTGGTCATTTCTGGCCATTTCTAGTCAATCGCTAGCTTCAAATGGTCCGATTGCTGACAGTATAGAACTGAATTTAGTGTTTGGCCATGCGGAAGCAACTCCTAATAAATGATTCCTTGCCACAGTCCCACCAAATACACAGTAGAATCTTCCTGGCCGTTAGTCCTGGTTTGGCCACCATTTGAGCTGCTTCACCACACTTTGACCACGATCGTTTTCGCACAATATTTGTAGTGTACGACCCATTTCTCATCCCCAGTCACCATCCATTTAAGAAATGGGTCTATCAAGACTTCGCAGATGAAAATTCGATTAATCACGTTTTTTCGTATTAATTGGTGTGGCACCAAACATGGAGCATCTTTTTGAATCCAACTTTGCGCAAATGATTTAAAACTGTTTTATGGTCAATCTTTAGCTCCTCGGTTATGCTACGACTACTAACATGCCGTTCAACTTGGATTATTTCTGTGATTTTATCGACATTTTCGACGACGAGCCTGCCTGTGCGAGGTGCATCTTTAACATCAAAAATACCTGAACGGAATCAACGAAACCAAAATTGCACGTAATTAAATGTTACAGTATCGGCACCATAAACACAATTCACAATTTCAGCCACCTGGCTTGTAGTTTCGCCTTTATCAAAGAAACACTGTAAAAAGAACCAAATTTACTCTTTATTGACTTCCATTTTTAATACCCTGTAACTCACAACTGAATGGACCAAACAAAAAAGCAAAATAATTTTTTGTGTGAAATGTCGTCTTGACAACGAGCATAAATTTGAAATTGTTTGATCGATACTTCACGAGATATCGACACTACAGTCATCTACCGAAAAAATAATGGATTTCTTTTTCCCCAACCTAATATTTCCCCCATCAGCTTGAAGATTTGTGGCAGTGCAGATGGGGTTCATACTATCATTCTATTTTCTCCATATTCGCACCCTGCTATCTACATGGCTCATTTGAAAACGTGATTCATCGGACCACATGATCTTTTCCAGTCATCTACAGTCCAATCCTTGTGTTCCTTTGCTAACATTAGATGTATGTTCTTTTTCAAGACCAACAGTAGAGGATTTCGAATGTGTCGTGTTGCTACCATAGTCTGTATGATGTAATGTACGGGGGAACAATTTTATCCGAGACTTTCACAGTTGTTCCTTGATTAAGATTCTCTGTAATTTGAAGTGTGGTTGCTCTTCTGTTGAGCTGGTCAACGTTCACAATTCTTCTTTCCGAGAGAACTTCGAGTAGTCTTGCATGACCACAAGCTTGACATTGAGACTCATTGTTCTGCTTGGGAATCCACCCTCCAATACCATTAATAACTGTTGCTCTCGAACACTCCACAAGTGCAGCTGTTTTGCTGATTCTGATTCCGACGCTTCGAGCACCTACAGTCATGCCATTTTCAAACACTGTTAAATTACTTTCCTCCCCATTTCTTCACAAGCAACTTTGTGCAATTGATGCTTCACTATTCCTGCAGTTCCTGTTAAAAGCAATCTCGTCCTCTAGTGCAGTGTTTCTCAAACTGTGGGGCGCGAGCATATCGAAAATAAAAGGTTAAAAAGAAATTAATTTACTGGAATGAAAAAAAAAAAAATACTTTCTGATATAATAAAAAATACAGATTTACATTGATATGATTTATATGTATCATCTGGTGAAAAGGTCATCAAAAATAAAAAGATTCTACTTTGAACGCTCATTAGCTATCTTTTGATCCTATAACTAAATAAAAAATATTTTGTTTGCTTTTTTTGTAATCCTACGATGAGAGATTTTCTTATTACATTTCTTTTAACTTCAAATATTACTTTTGCTGGCTTTCGAACTTACTGGTATGGTTACTTGCATCCCTTTCTTTTAGGGAAGTTGTAAATTATATAATTCTGTTGCGCTTTTTTCACAATGTGAAAGAGTTTTTTGATACATGGATAGCATATTGAGCACTTTGAAGGATTAATTGGCCAAGATTTATTTTATGAGTATAATGAAACATATAATACAAAAAATAGTTAATTCTGTGGAAAACTGTTTATTTGTTACCAATGACCTTGACAGAAAATCCTCTAAAATGACAGGTCTTAATGGGAGCTAAAATGAATTGATAACATATTCCTCTTTTTGGGAGTGGCAAACGTTTTTTTGAATCTTAAGGTACTTGTTTAGAGACCGAGTTCCCGGCACGACCACTATTTTTCAAAAAAATTTTCTTGAACATGCTGCATTTTCCCCTATGAATAACTTAGTGGTTTTAATTGTGATGTTGTACGACTGATTATGGTTTATAAATGTAAATGAGCAGAATCTAAAAAAAGAATTGGGCATCTGTGATCTCTGAAAGGAAATTGAAGCTGATCAAACAAGGGAAACACTTGCTGAAATAATGCATATTAATCATGTTAGCGAAAGTAAATTTGAGAAAAGCAATAAACATGAAACGAAAGGAAAATTTTCAATAGCTACATTAAGAACTTTATCAAGAAAATATGAAGCCATAACTGTACCGCAAAATGCACTTCACCCTGTCAAAAAGACACAAGCAAGAAAAGTTCAACAGGATATTTGTCGATCATCAAAGGATATTAAAATTACAAAAACGTGAACAAAATGTGACAGTTTTGCTTGCAAATAGCTTTCCTGTAATGTTAGCAAAAGTGTCTGTGATTTGTGTCCTTTATTAAGGTCTCGCACATTTGGAACAATTTAGTTCAGTTTTATTGGATATTTTCTCAAATTATGAAAGACAAATAGAAAAATCCTTGGAATAGGTAAGTATATTTTCTCTTAGTTAAATTATTCACTGAAATTGTGATTTTTATCTTGTATATTGAAAATAATTATATAAAAAAAAAAAGAATTGGGGTGCATCACTCCCCGCGACTATTAACGTTAGTATCGAGTGCACACCTGATCCCGGGCTTTCTCGCTTAAAATATTAAAAATATAACATAATTGTTATTCATTAGAATTTTATATTCTTTTTCATTACTTAACATTTATTCTAAATGCTAATTCTGCGAGGCTTAAAAATACAGTTCATTCAAAACCGTTTATAATATGACTATTCATTTCAATAAATTATTTTACATTTTTGTATACATTGTCATGCACTTGGTTTTACTCTCCTTACAATTAAGCTATTATATCAAGAATAATGTATTATCATTTTTAAAAAAAATAAACTCGTGTTAAGAGTGGGTACTTCAGAAAGTATATAAGAACAAGTTTAATAATTATCAGTGACTTCCATGGGCTTGTCTTGCAGAGCAAATTTTTTCAAAGGAAGGCTAAAAATTAGAAATTGACACTCAGAGTTATTTTTTGATATTTAGCTCAGATCTATATTTTGTCTTCAAAGTAGCCATGGCTGAAAATCCGGATTCACAAAGGTATGCTGTTAAAAATGGTAATAGTATACGAAATGCTTTTATTTTCAGTGCAGAAAATTCAGTATCCACCTCTATCCAGAATTCAAAGAGGGATTTATTACAAAATTGCCCTTTAATTTCGTCACTGGATGTGAAATATATGAAGATATCTTTTTCGGCAGTTGAGAGCTCTTCTGAAGTATTTTGAAATGGACCCCCTAACCCATTCGTAACTTGCTATCAATTTGCCCTCGTCTGTTACTTGTTGATGCTTTATTATCGTCGAATGCTCGCTGTGATTTAAAAATTAATCTATGATTTTGTTTTTAATCCACTGCCGTAAATACTTAATACCGTGAATTATAATTAACGCGTGAATTATGAAATGTACATTCAAGAGAGATTCGGTAGCTAATCGATTCGGCCAAGACGACTAGAATTGTACAAAGTACAGCATTTTTTATATGTTTTGTGCAGACGTCTGTTAAGGTTTACGCCTATACTCACATGTACGTTCGCGAGGATGCCAGATGTAATGCATATGATGAAACAACATAGATTAGGCTATTTTTTAATGACATTTGTACTTTTAGAAATGGATCTTGAAGGAAATAAATTTTTAATTAAAATTATTTTCTCAATCTGTTTCAATTTAAAATTAGAGAGAGAGAAAAATAAAATAATTAACCTATTACTTAAAAGTATATATATATATATATATATATATATATATATATATATATATATATATATATATATATATATATATATATATATATATATATATATATATATATAATTTACTAAAATATATATTACTTAGGTGACAGAACACCTTTAAAACTCAATTTTTGGTCAAAATATCGATTTTTGTTTTGATCTTATAATACAATTCAATCTTTTATCTTTTGTAAATCTGTTGAAATTTTGTTTCTATCCTTAATTAGAAGCCGAGTTACAGCTTTTCTAAATACTTACTTATTCATAAATTTCTCGGACCGGAAATGGTTTCTGCTAACCGGAAGTGACCGAGTTGTTTGTTTTACATTTCTCTTTTCATGGTATATGACATGAAATATTATAATTAATATACAAATATTTAGTCAAGAAATTAAAATGGAGCATTTAAGAATAAATATAAATATTTGGAAATACATGTTTCCTTTTTTATGTTGAAAATCTGGCAGCAAGTTTGCTGTTTTGACTTTGTTTACATGTGCGTCTGATTTTCTTTTTGAAAGAACTGACAGCGTAAAAAAGTTTATTTGATTGTTTTTATTCTGTTTTATTTTAACTTAAAAATGGTTAAAAGTATTGCTAGAAAGCGCAAACGTATCAATTTTATGAAATAAGTTTACAAAAACTTCGAAAAGTAACATCACTTCAGCAGTTCCTGAATGTACTGCTAGCTCTTCAAAGTTAGGAAATGAGAGTTTATCAACTGCAGAAAGAAATACCTGGTCTAATGTTTGTGTAAGAATCGTTGACCTTGAACTTATTGTAAACCTTTGCTCAACTTTGCTGCCCAAAATGTTTGCTGAAAAAAGTAGAACTATTTGAGGATTCAGATATGGATTGTGCTCCCATTTACACTAAAATGTAAATCTTGTGACTTTTTCTTTGCATTTGCTTCATCAAAAAAGTTGTAAATGCACCTGTCATAAAGACGAGGGCTTGTATATGGTATGCTGCGGCAGATAGGCAAAAGGTTTTGCTGGGGCATTTAAATTATGCTCAACATTAAATTTGCCTCGACTAGCAAAACTGCTTACAAAATCAGGAAGCAAAGCTTTTAAAGTGGTTCAAGAAGTAGCGTGAGGAATCCAGCGATAAAAGCTGCAACCGAAATTGTGGAGAAAAACAAAATCTCTCATCTGATATTGTAAAATGTGGCATATAATGGTGGAACTGGCACATGGCAGCGAAATTTCACTCACATCTATGAATGGCTGTGTTGCTGCAATAGCCAGTTGATACTGGTAAGGTGTTAGACATAAGAAGTTATGTCGTCCTACTGTCTACATGTAAGAGACTTCAGACTATGCCAAGAGAAACTTTGAATATGAGTCGTCAAAAAGCCGACCACATATGTCAATTAACCAACTTCACAGGCTCTTCATCAAAATGGAAATTGTGGGGGCTTCCCAGATATTTCTTCGATCAGAAAAAACCGCAGACTTCCAATACACTCCAATATTATGGGGATGGTGACTCAAAAGCTTTTATGAGTGTTAAGACATATGGAATAAACAGTGTGACCAAGTTTGGCGAGTGCATTGGCCATATTACAAAGAGAGTGGGCTCACACGTCTGAGAAAACTGAAATTTAAACGGGACTCTCTCTGGTAAGGCAAATTAACTGATAATTTTATCCGACGAACTTCAAAACTACTACGGAATTGCTGTTCGCAGCAATGTTGGTAACAAATACCATGCAGCAAATATAATTGCTGCGTTATATCACTATTGCATCAAGTGATAAGAAACCGATGCATGGTCAATGCCCATAAGGAAAAGAAAGTTGGTGTTATTTTCAGCGGGGGTGGCAAATGGAATAAAATGTTCCACAAAATATACTTCGGTTTATCAAATGATGACTTTCAGAATAAAATTAAACCAGTATATTTAGAACTATGTGACAAGCAGATATTAAGCAAGTGCTTACATGGACGTACGCAAAATGCCAACGAGTGTTTTAATGGAATAGTTGTGCAAAAAGTACCGAAGGAAGTATTTGTTTCGCTCAAAACAATTAAATTTGGGTCGTATGATGCTATTATACACTTCAATGAAGAAGGATGAAGTGGTGTCTAAAGGTTTTAACAGATTCAGAATATAGAAAAATCCTGGGGTGTTTACCTTATACGGGGATATAAACATTTGTCATCACAGAATCGTGAATCAATTCATAATGCAGACCCCAAAACAAGAAACACAGGAGAAAATTTTAAAGGCACTTAAAAAGAAAAAAATAGTGTTTTAGAAGTAAAAGATGGGAAAATTATAAATCTGGTGCATTTTAATAGAAAGTAAGTGTTTTTCTTGCAGAAAATCAGATGGAGTTTAATGTTATTTTTGTCGTTTTCTCAAAATAAGTTTTTCACATTTTTCTTTACATAAACACAATTTCTCAAAAGTTATGCTTGGATAAAATAAAAATTTTATATGTATATTTTAAATACTTATGGGAATAGACCTTTAAGATTTTGTGTTGATTAGAAATTCCCTGCAGCAATAAAGTAAAATCACAATAGCTTTTAAGAAAATTTCAACGTATAGGAAAACTGAAACACAATACTTCCTACATAATGGTTACGTACAAAAATAAGAGTCTATTCTGAATAGGTTGTATGCTATATTATTCAATTTACAAATCTCAATATATATTTTTTTTTCAACTATAATGTTTTAGTAAAATCTTATTTTTGCTTATTTTTATAAAATACCCTTTGACCGTAAAAATGTACACTAATAAAAACTTTTTCTTGGGTGTTTTCCTAATTTTTAAGAACCATAAGGTCATAAAAATATGCATTTACTGGCAAAATTCAGGTTAATTCAAAAAAATTTTCTTCAAAAGTATATAAACTTTATTTAGATAGTCTAGAATCTAGATCGATTCATAACGCAGACCCCAAAACAAAGAAAACACAGAAAAATTTTAGAGCTTTTAAAAGAAAAATAGTATTTAGGAGCTAAAGGAAAAGGATTATACTCCATCACAATTGTGTTTTAATAAGAAAGTAAGTGTTTTTTCACTTGTAATCAGATGAGTTTAATATTATTTTGTTTATAAAAATGAGTTTTTCACATTTTTCTTACCGCAAAACACAGTATCTCAAAAGTTATGCTTGAATGAAAAAAATTATATTTGCATGTTTTTAAATACTTATACAGGGAATAGACCTTTCTTAAGATTTTTGTGTTGTGTAGGGGTATTTTTATATAGCATTAAAAGTGAAAAGTACAACAATAAGCTTTTAAAAAGAAAATGTCGCGTATGAAGCTCAAAAACACAATAAACTTCCATGAAATAGTTATATTACCAAAATAAGTCTATTCCTAGATAAAAGGTTGTACTATATTATTCAATATACAAAATATAGCCTATTTAGGCACTACTTTCAATTATCATGTTTTGCGTAAAGTCTTATTTTTGCTTATTTTTTTATAAAATACCCCTTTACGGCAGTAAAGCATACACTATATATTGCGTTATTTTTTCTATTTTACAAGAGACCAAGTAGGGTCATAAAATCTGCATTTACAGGCAAAATTCAGGTTATTCAAAAATTTTCTTCGAAGGTGCTCTGTTACCTTAAGGTAACATATAAAAAAAAATTTAATATTATCTTATTAATACTGAATTAAGAACAAGTTTAATAAGTATTAGCGACTTACATGGGTTTTCTTCAGAAAAAATTTTTCAAAGTTTTAGAAATTGCCCCTTAGTTCTTTTTCTATATTTAGCTGATATCTATATTTTGTCTTCTAAGCACCACCGCATTTTCAATATGTTTTTAAAAAATGGGGGAAAAATAACAAAAATTATCCTATTACAATTTTTTTGCTTAAAATAAAAAAAATTTAAATACTTATGTTTTTAAATTTGTAGGGTTTTTATAATTAAGATCGTGTATTGTACTTTGCGTCGGGCTTTTTAAATTCAGTAATTTATTAATGTAAAGGGGGCGCGATAAAATTGGATTGAAAAGGGGCGCGCCAGTATTGAAAGTTTGAGAAACACTGCTCTAGTGGCCACTAAGTGAAGTTATAGCAGATCTTCTTATAAGTGTCAAGTGATCATAATAATATAGCTACTCAGTGTATATAATGTGCAGTTTAACAGTAAAGTACTTTTTTCTCGAAGATAAGCAAGATAAGATGATTAGAGATGTGTAGCACATTTTATTATGAATTTGCGTGGGAGGTAGGGGGAGGGGTAAGCAGCCGACGACTCCTATTATTTGAATTTCATTTTTTTAAAATAATAAAAAAGACAACGAAAATAAATTACGATTAGCTGCAAAAGAAAACTATTCGTTATAAATAAGCTTTAGAGTGCTCCAGAAACGTATATCTGGAACAGCTCCTCTAGCAGGAACTCAAGTAAAGTCTATTTGTCTTATCACAGATAACGTACGAGCAGATTCTTATCTCGACTGACTCGACCGTTGTCTCGAAAGTCCCTTACATCGACTCATGAAAATTTCCAGAAGGGCCGATTCTACAAACTTCTTGATAGTTCCTTGGCAATATCATTTTCGCCAAATCCGTCTCTAATCTAGCAACCCTATTCACCTCTTCCTCGGTTGCCATCATCGTATTTTTTCAAGTTCATGCTGGGAAGCGAACTTTCCCTGTAAAACTCAATTTTCCCTCAAGCGATGTAATACCGCAGGAAAAACAACATACGCGTTGTGTGTTTCACAATCAAGATCACTCATTTCTAGATAGGAATAATTTCTTAACAAGAATCCAAACGAATAATCTTAAAAGTAAAATTCACGCGAGAAAAATTAGCTAGACATGCTATATACATACGGTTTTCTTATATTTTCTTTTGGACTGTAAGTACTGTTCCTTGCAATTCACTTTGTGATGCTTTTTAATGTTTTATTCTTAAACTAAGCCATGTAATAGTTTCATATTTGCATATAATACATACAACTTTATTTCTCTTATCTTAGCAAAATTTAAAAAAAATTTTGTGCACATAAATATTTTTATTTTTATTTTTCGTCGATCTATCTTTTCTTTGCAATTTTGTAAACAAAATTTCACGAATGTGAATAAATTAAGTTCCACAAAAAATTTTACATAGTTTAAAATAGCCTTATAATTAAGTAGTTTTAAATTGCTTGTGTGTGGAATTAAACATTATAATTTGGTCTTTCTCAAATATTATAAAATTTTGTTGCTGAATCAGAAAACGGGATATCCAGGTTATCGTGGTCTTGAAACCGGGGAAATAAAAATCAACTATAAATGAAGGATGTTATTAGTGTTTTCAGCAGTTATATTGCGGTAAAAAAAATCTGTACCACAGCCATATTTTAATAATAAAATTTTTTTTATCTGTAGATGACCGTAAAAACGATGCTTTACTTATGAATCTTAGCATATTACTTGATTTTACAATCAAAACTGATTTCTAACTATTACCTTACCAATTCCTTTGAAAGCTCGAAATTATTAACAAAAATATAAGAAGTCCAGTAATCAAACAATGTATCTTGCATGAGTAAAAGTTTCAATGTGAAAAGGTTAATCTTAGGAGTTATTTTATACAAAAGACTATACTTTTTACGTCATATAAAAAACAATGCCCTTCTTGACATCATCGAGAGTCACAAGAAACCAGTAAGAGGGTCTAGTACAGTCCACGGATTAACAATCTAATATTCATGGCAGCCTGGTCTATTGTAATGATTTTCAACTTTTTCGTCAATTTATATCATGTTATCAGTACTTACACTGAGTAGACACTTTATTATGTCCACCTGACATTGTATGCAAATGATCTATTGCGTCACAGTATTGCCGCTAGAGGGCTGGGAAAGTATAAAAAAGAAAAATGAAATCCTGAGACAAACATATTTGAGTTGCTAGTGAATATATGGAGGAGAAAAAGTGATTTGACGAGTTTTGAATGAGAAATGGGGTAGAGGCTTCGTTGTATGCTGCAAATATTAACGAAACTGATTTATTTTTAAAAAGTTTAGGAGCATTCGTACTGGAACGTCAGGTAAAAAGACTGAATCCGGTTGGGCAAATTGTGATTGTCACCGAGTGATGAATGATCAAACGAAATGGTGAATCTCTTGATTTGTAAAGAAAAACGGAATAGTAACAGTTCAGCATATTGAAGAAAATTAAGATTTATATCAAAGTATCTATTTTCGCCGTAATATGCATCGAATGGGCTATGAAAACCGAAAGGTGTGTGAACACCAATACTTTCTGCAACGAATAAATCACATCTCAAATTTGCTCAGACACACAGGGGTTG
>BMAV01016567.1:0-82283 GCA_019973955.1 Trichonephila inaurata madagascariensis
CTACAAATAATAAAATATGGATTTAAATCGGTAGAAGACTTAATTTTGTTATATTTCTTTTAAATATTCCATCTGATGTTTTGACATTGACAACCCTGACTATATTGTCTAGACCAGGATACAATTGAACAATTCTACCCATTTTCCATTTAGTAGGGGTAAATTGTCATCTTTTATAAGGCACAAGTCATTCACTTGAAAATTTTTAGTTGGCAGAAGCCATTTTGGCCTTTGTTGCAATCGAGTTAAATACTCCTTATGCCAACGTTTCCAAAACTGTTGAACTAGTTTTTGAATTCGTTGCCATCTAGTTAGATAGGAATTATTTGAGTCAATATAATTGGGTTCAGGAATACTTGTCAATGGCCTTCCAATAATGAAATGACCAGGCGTTAAGGCTGATAGGTCATTTGGGTCATTAGATATGGGCGTTAATGGTCTGGAATTAAGACAAGCCTCTATTTGAGTTAGAAATGTTTCAAATTCTTCGTATGTTAATTTCGTTTCTCCAACAACGCGTTTTAAGTGATACTTAGTTGACTTTATTCCTGCTTCCCAGAGACCACCCATGTGTGGTGCACCTGGAACATTTTGATGCCATTTAATACCATTATCAGTTAAAATTTACTAACATTTTGATTATAATTGTCTGATTTTGCAAGCTTTTCAAATTCCATGAGTTTGCGTTTTGCGCCAACAAAGTTGGAACCGCAATCACTGTATATGTCACTGCATTTTCCTCTGCGGGAAATAAACCTTTCAGAGCTGCAATAAATGCATCTGCTGAAAGATCAGTCACCAGTTCTAGATGAATAGCTCTAGTAGTGAAACAAACAAACAGAGCTATGTATGCTTTAAAGGATTTGGAACCTCTACCTTTAATGATTTTAATTTGAAAAGGACCAGCATAATCTACTCCACAGCGCATAAAGGCAGGAGCAGGAGAAATGCGAGAAGATGGCAAATCGCTCATCATTTGATTAGTGATGGAAGCTCTTACTTTGCAACATTTTATACATTTTCTGATTAAGTGTCTGATGACATCTCTAGCACCTATTATCCAATATTGTTCTTGAATACAAGATTGCACAAGTTGTGTACCAGCATGCAAGAGAATTTCATGATAATGTCTAATAATGAGATCTGTTAGAATATGCCTTTTTGGCAGTAAGATGGGATGTTTGTGGCCATATGCGAGATTTGCATGTCGCAAACGACCGCCCACCCTGAGAATATTTGAACAATCTAAAAATGGATTTAGAGATAAAATTTTGCTTCTGCAAGATAGTGATTGACTTCTTTTTAAAGCATTGATCTCATTATTAAACTCAACAATTTGCACTGATTTAATTAATATATACATAGCATTAGTTAGTTCACTAGTTTTTAAAAATCCAATTATTTTATCTTTTGAATTTCTACAATTATTAATAAATCTTAAACAATATGCTATTACACGTTTAAGTTTAGAAAGAGAAGAGAATTTATGAAGTAAATCATTAACATCAGGCAAGTGATTTGGTACAATAGTTGATTGTAATGCACAATACCTTTCTTCTGGCACAGCATCATTCAATGAAGGAACAGAAGAGTCTGTCTGAAAAGGAAATGTTTCATGTAAAAACTTGGGACCACACAACCATATTGAAGTGAGTAAAGTTGAAGATGATACACCACGGGTTGCAAGATCTGCAGGATTGCACTTCCACTGATATGATGCCATTGGGTAGCAGAAGACAACGTCTGGATTTTCGCCACTCTGTTGGCTACGAAGGTCTTCCATCGGCTGGCGTGGGATCCAATCCAAGCAAGTACGATAGTGGAATCGTATAAAATTGGGTTTGTGATATAGGTAATTCAGAGCTTTACAAGTAAAAGTCCATCAGTTTAACTAACAGAAGAGCTCCACACAATTCTAGTCGAGGAAGTGAGACAGGTTTCAGTGGGGCAACTCTTGTCTTGGCTATTATTAGTTGAACGTTGATTTTTCCTGTATCTGATACAGAGCGACAGTAAATTGCAGCTGCATAAGCCTTTTCAGAAGCATCACTGAAGCCAAATAGATGAAACTGGTTGTCTGAATCGACGAACAAGAATCGTGGAATTTTGATGTCTTTGACTAATTGCACATCCTTAGCAAGTTGTTCCCATTCAAGTGTAATGTCTGGAGGAACCCTTTCGTCCCACTGCAACTGTTGTTTCCACAGTCTTTGCATGATTGTTTTATACTGAATTGTGATGGGTGACAGCCATCCAAGTGGATCGAAAGTCTTAGCAATTGTAGAAAGTAAGGTTCTTTTGGTTAAGGTGCCTTCAAAAGATAAAGGAGTGATTTTGAAGTAAAATACATCTGAAGCTGGATGCCACAGGATACCTAAGGTTTTACTGTATCATCATTGTCTATTCAAAGAAGCATTAGATAAACGCATATCTGAATCGATTGAATTTAAGAGTTCGTTGCAATTAGAAGCCCATTTTCTCAATACAAGTCCGGCACTGGACAACATTTGAGTCAATTGGTTTTGTAGTTCCAAGGCTTCAGAGAGTGAATTGGCTCCGGACATCAAATCATCAACGTAGAAGTCATTGAGAGCTGCTTTAGAAGCAAGAGGAAAATTATTTGCTTCGTTTAATGCCAACTGCTGTAAGCATTTTATTGCAAGGTACGGCGCTGATGCAGTGCCATAAGCTATTCTTGTCAACCTAAAGTCTTGAATTGGCTCAAAAGGTGAATTACGCCAAACGATTCTCTGAAAATCCGAATCTTGTAGTGTTATTTGCCTATACATTTTTTCTATGTCTGCTGTAATGGCTATTTTGTGCGTCCTGAAGCGAAGGAGTAATGTTGTTAAGTCAGTCTGTAGCTGCGGACCAACCATTAATTTATCGTTGAGAGAAATCCCACTTGAGGACTTTGCAGATCCGTCAAATACCACGCGAAATTTATCTCCATTTTTATTGGGTACTGGGTGATGCGGGAGATAAAAACTGGAACTAGCTGGAACGTCAATCTCGTTTTCAGGGATTAACTCCATGTGACCAAGTTTCAAGTAGTCATTCATGAATTTGTGATATTGATCGGAAAGTGATTTGTTTTTCTAAATCGACGTTCAATTTGCTGTAGACGATGCACGGCAATGTCTCTAGATGAACCAAGTTCATCACTAGAGTCTCGGAATGGAAAATTGACTGCGAATCTGCCTGTTGAGTCACGAGTATGAGTTCTTTTGAAATGATTCTCGCAAGCAATTTCTTCATTCGTGAAAGGTTTTGTTTCAGAGAGTTCCTCTAATTGCCAAAATTTATCAAGCTGAAACTCTACTGCATTGTAACTTGCATGATTTGAAATAATTCTTTGGCAAGAAAGTTTTGTTTTTCCAAGAACAACCAGCCGAAAATGGATTCCATTGCAGTTAAAGATTGTCCCGGAACATTTAAATGTCTATTGAGCATGATTTCTCCAAATACGTCAGCACCTAACAAAATGTCTATTGGGCCTGGCTGGAGACAGTTGACATCCGCTAATTTTAAATGCTTAAATGTATTCAAAGCAGACGCATCGACTTGAAATTGAGGAAGGTCACAGGTGATTTTGGGTAAAATTAATGCATCTACAGTAATACTTGTGTTTTTGTAAAACAGTGATGTTATTTCTAACTGAACTAAGCCTGCAACCCTTCCCACCTTTCGCGAACTTAAGCCGTCTACATTTATGTTTACGCTAGTGCGTTTAAGTTGTAATAAATTTACACAACTCTCTCTAACAAATGAGCCTTGACTGGCTGAATCGATGAGTATTCTGCATTTTTGTAAAGCGCCATTAATGTCTTTAACATTAACAATTGCAGTAGGCAATAAAACAGCCTGAGAGGCAGGTACTGTTGCGTTATTGCTACTTATCGTGGAATCCTCCGTGTTTGTATCGGAAACCGTGTTGTCAATTAAAATTTTGTTTTGAAATTTTGATTTTTTTGAACATAATAACGAATTATGTAATTTAGAACAGAATTTACAAACACCTGCACGACATTTGGAAACGTGATGCGTTTTATTTTCCTTGAGACAGTTAAAACATAATTTGTATTTTTTAAAAACATCCCATTTTTCTTTAATCGGAAGTTCTAAAAAACTATCGCACTTGAATAATCCAAAATGTGTATCGCTATTGCAATGTACGCAAACATTCGAGACTATTTGTGAAGAGTAGGAAAATTTTTTATTTGTATTAATCAATTTACTTCCCCCCACTTCGAAGAGAACAGATGTTTTTTCTTTCTGGCACTTGGCTAAAGACGCAATAGCGGTCGCCCTGCTTAAAACGAACGATTTAAACTCGGAGAAAGAGGGATATTTTTTTTGTTTGTTTGTTCGAGAGTCCAAACGCGTAATGTTTCGGAGTCGAGTTTCCCCTTAGCAAGAAAATTATGAGGGTGTCCCAATATTCCACGGGCTGCTTTAGGGTTTGCAGAGTGTTAATGCACTGTTGGGTAGTGTCAATTAGCTTTCGCAATCCTGAAGCTGATTCTTGTTTTAAAACAGGCTGCGAAACTAATTTATTTAATGCTGCATTTATAATTTCTGCTTCATTCTCATAACGTTCCGTTAATGCATTCCACACCTTTTGATAATTATCGTTTGTTATTTGAATGGATTGTAATAAAGTGGCTGCTTCGCGCGCGCCCTTTACAGAGAGTTTAAGATACTGCAGTTTTTGACTATCACTTAAAGTACTATTATCCCCTACACTCGCTAGAAATAAATCGCGAAACGAGATCCAGTCTATATAATTTGAAGTGAATACTGGCAATTCTATGCGAGGAAGTTTTAAATTGTTTACATTAGTGTTAACAATATTTTGGCATGCATTTGTATTATTATCATTAACAAGTTTTTCATTTCCTCTTTTAAAATAATTTTTAGCGTATCTAATTTAGAAAATAAATCATGCA
Source organism: Trichonephila inaurata madagascariensis (assembly GCA_019973955.1). NCBI lineage: Eukaryota > Metazoa > Arthropoda > Arachnida > Araneae > Nephilidae > Trichonephila > Trichonephila inaurata. Next base: position 4,950 of record BMAV01016567.1, read on the forward strand.
TTTCCATTTCATAATCGTTAAAATCTTCATCTGCACAAGTGCTTTAAAGATTATCGTTTAAATTATTTATTTCAATATCTATTGAATTAACATCTATTTCATAAACTTCAATAATGGATACAGAATTTTCTTGATTTTGTAAATCATCTATTTTTGAAACTAAACGAGTTAGCTTACCTTTTAAGATTTTCTTTCGCTTAAGAATGGCGTCCATGTTGGATTTGCTTGTGACCTTCCCAATATCGAAGTTCAATGCTTGTAATGATTATTTAGTAAATTATGTTTTTGTGCTGGATTACTTCGACAAATGTCGCAGACCATTTTACACTTCATCAATTAAATGTTTTGACTTAAATGCTCTGGTAGCTCGTCGGACCAAAAGGAATGCGATGGAAATTAATCGGTCTGGTCCATTTGAAGAAGCTTTACTTACTGTTTACTACTCAGTTACACAAAATACATCCGGTGGCTCTCGCGCGCCCTCCTACGGGCAAAAATAAGAAGGCATTACAACAATATCTATAATCCGGACAATAGTCAAGATATTAATAAGCCTTTCTCTTTAAAAGAAATAGAAATAGAAATATCTCATCAAAAGAACAGCAGTCCATGGCATGATAAAATTTCTCTCCAAACAATCAACCATCTCCCCATCAAAGCAATAAATCTTCTTCTGAAATCATGCACGACAGTTGGTCTTCAAGTCACCTCAAAAAGATTGGACTCATGCAATTATTCTACCTTTCATAAAAACTCACAAAAATCCCAAGGAAGTTTCGTCATACTGTCCTATATCTCTTACTTCAGTAATTACCAAATTATTGGAAAGAATGATTCTGCATAGAATGTTAGATTTCAGTTTTCAAAATAAAATTTTTCATGTTAATCATCATGGTTTTTACCATCATAGAAAAGCAGCATTAATACTTTACTTCAATTATAACATGATATACTGGCTAGAGAACGCAAGGAATATTTTATTTTGATAGCATTAGATATTAAAGCAGCATATGACTCAGTGTGGCCAAGTGGTTTTGGTACTCTGGTAGATTGCTTCGATGGATACAAAACTTCTTACATCAGAGAACAATTCAAATTAAATGGAGGAACAATTTTTCAAAAATCATTAAAAATAATTATGGTGTACCTCAGGGTTGTAACTTAAGTCCTTTCCTATTTATGATTTATATGGCAGATATATTTGAAATTCAACACGACAGCCATCTTCTGGTTTACGCAAATGACATATTTTTATACAATAGCGGTACAAATTGGAATAAAACGATAGGCGAAATGCAAGAATCTTTAAATAATATTTCAGCCTGGTGCAAAAATGGAAATTTTTCCAATCTCCAGAAAAAAGTAGCTCTAATCAACTTTCGAGAAAAGAAGCACAATACCCATTACTTAAAATATATCAAACCTATTCCCGAAGTGAAGAATCTTAAAAATCCTGGGTATAATTTTTCGACCCAATATCACCTGAAAAAATTATATAATTACCTACGTCAGAAAGGATTAAAAAATATTTAAATGCCATTAAAAGCAGTGTTTCTCACAACCATGGCCCCCTGGGGGCGCGATAACCTACAAGGCGAGTATCGAAAAATAAAAGATTTAAAAATAATTAATTTACTGGAATGAATTAAAACAAAAATACCTCAGACGTAATAAAAATGCACTTTTACCTGGATATAATTTATAAGCGATATTATGTCATCTCTCTCAAAAATAAAAACTTCTTCAATACCTAATTAGCTATCTTTGATTCTATAACCAAATAAAAACTTTTTATTTAATTTGCTGTAATCCCATGATGAAAATTTTTTTTATTACTTTTTTTTTTTAATCGAACATACTAACTAATCTTTCAGAAAAAAAAACAGACCCCGAATCGAAAAAATTTGGGAACATAAAAAATTCATCACGGGATTTTTTTTTGAAATAATACATTATAGCTGTAATCTTTTTTTCAGATAATCCTTTGATTTTAAGTTTTGGTACAGTTAGTTATGACCCCTCTCTTATATAAGTGTTTGTTTCTCATTCAAGGAAGTTGTAAGTAATGTATTTCTCTGTTGCGTTTTTTTTCCATGAAAAAGTTTTATGATTTTTGGGAAAACCACGGAGAGCATTTTCAAGGATTACTTGGCCAAGACTTAATTTTTTATAAATATTCTCAAACATATAAAGCTATCAAAAAAAACTTTTTTCGCATAACATTATCATAATGAATACATTTTTTCCCGAAATGGCCCCGGGGAAAAAGACCCAAAAAAACTTTAAATTTTGGGAAAACTGTTTATTTGTTCCAAAGAAAATTGAAAAGTCCTTGAAAGTAGGTGTTTTACTTTCTCTTAATTAAATTTTCTGGAATCGCGATTTGTACCTTGTACAATAAAAAAATTTTTAAAAAAAAGTTGGGGTGACTCAATAACCCCCCTGACCGTATCAGTGCGTGCCTGTCCCCGGGTTAAAACATGTTGAAGTCTTTTCGCTTTAAATTTAAAAATAAAACAATTATTCTTCTTTGGAAATTTTCATTATTCAACATTAATTCAAATCTAATTCTGTGAGGCTTAAAATTACAGTTCGCAAAACTAATTTTAATTTGAGCAATTTTTTAAAAAAAACATTTTAATTTTGTAAAATTGTCGCGCACTTCTTGGCTTTACTCTCCTTACAATTCAGCTATTTTATCAATAATGTTTTATTTTCTTATAAATGAACTCGTGAAAAAGGGGGACTTCAGCCGGATATTTTTTAATGTATCGTGTGTGTGTGCTGCACAGAGTATTTTATAACTAATTAATTAATACTAAATTAAGAACAAGTTTAAAAAGTAAAACGACTTCTATGGGCTTGTCTTGCAAAGAAAAGTTTTTATAAGAAATGCTTATGATTAGAAATTGACTCTCTGAGTTCTTTTTTTATTTAGCTGATATCTATTTTGTCTTCTTACCCCCTGCATTTTGCAATATGTTCAATTTAAAATTATATAAAAGAGAAAAGGAAAATAACATAAAAATTATCCTATTATTTAATTTTTTTTTTTTTTGTTGAACGTATAAAAAATTTTAATACTTATGTTATTAATTTGTATTTTTAAAATTAAGATCGCGTATAGTAGCTTTAGTGTAAAAGTGCATTATTATTGCATTCCCATTATTAATTAAAAGGGGGGCGCGATAAAATTGTGATTGAAAAGGGGCGCCAGTATTGAAAGTTTGAGAAGCACTGCATTAAATTATCTTCCCGAAAATAGGAACAAGATCTGATCATCTTTTAAATATTATTAATGCCACAATCCCTTCTATCTTTATATGAGTCAACTTTTTTTTTTTTCTGCAATGCAATTGAGAAACTAGAACAGATTTACAATGCTACCTTACGTTTAGCCCCAGGGCTCCCAAAAAAAAACCCCGTTAGATTTTTTAAAAGGGAGAGTCTATGAATGGAAGTATTATTAATCGTTAATTTTTTGCCAAAATTTATAACTAAACAAATAGCATTAAAAGACTGGTCACCGAACGCAAAGTTATTTTGGGATATAAATAATATTTTTTTATAAATATAGAGAAAAAGATATCAGTATTTTTTCAAAAGACAATCAACCTGCTCCAAGAACTATGTATCTCTGAAGTGGATATTCTTCAGTGGATCTCTCTTCCTCCAATCTGTTAAAATCACAAAATAAACATCTATACTCTTGAACTACCATTTCAAAACAAGGCTCTTCCAGATGTCATAGTACAAAATATGTTTAATGATTACATTCAGTCAAACTTTAATAACAATATCATAATAGCAACAGATGGTTCAAAAAATTCTAATCAAACGTCAATAGGAATTTTGATCCCAAGAAAAAAGTTCGACACAATTTTATACTGAAAGAAATGATTTCAATTTTCACAGCTGAAGCTATAGCTATATGGACTGCGTTAAAAAATTGGGTTTCTGAAACAGAAAACTATGTTATCCTGGCGGACAGCTTATCAGTTCTAAAAAGTATCCAAAATATTAATAGAAAATCCAATACGATAATATTAAATTTAAATTAAACTTTAAAAGAGTGCCTCCAAATAGCTCAATCAATTACATTCATTTGGGTAACAGCTCACAAGGGAATAGAGATTAATGAAGAAGTTGATAAGTTAGCTAAAGCCTCTCCAGAACCGTGGAATATTATTCCTTGGATTACTTGGGAAGACCTACATACATATTTCAAAAAACAACACAAAAGTAAAAACGAAGAAATATGAAAAAAGAGCAAAAGACATAAAAATTATATTTATATTTCTCCTCTTGAAAAGTGGAATAGACAGGCAGCAAAAAATAGAAATATAGAAATTAATTAGAATCAATAAGGTGCGAGCTAAAAAGTTACCATTAAATGATATTTATTTCCTTTTTAAACAAACAGATTTTCCTTTGCGTGCAGATTGTCAAGTACCAGAAACTAGTGTACATTTTATATTAAATTGTATCAAATACAAATCGCAGCGGGAAATTTTGAAAAATTTTATCTCCAACCACGGAGAATGGTCGTATTCCTCAATAGCGAAATGTAAAACAATGAGGCAAGTTCAAAAGTTGAAGAGTCTTAACATCAACAAATAGATTCTAAAATTCCAGTAAATAGATTTTCAATACTCTACTTTCATCAATTTCAGTTAAAACACAAGGCGATAATTAAAACTACTGATGGACAGTGCAATCACTAACTGTACGTTCCAACTTAAGTTAAAAACTAATGCGCATTCTATCGGAGCAAAAAGCTTTGACCAAGTCTCCACTTTTACAGTGATTTTCACTGTACTAAACTGAACTGAACTGAAACTTACAGTTTTGCTATACAACTTTACTTCTTGATTTCTCTTTGGCAAATTCATTCATCCATTTTTTTTTGACCGTATCTATTTTGTCTCAAACATCCTGTGTTCCATGTGGCCACGTTGTTCAATTTGTCTTCTATCCCATAGTACTTCTTAAATAATTTTTAAATCGCCGTAAAACTGAAGAAAATCTCTCACCTGATGCATTCTCGATATCGGTATTGTTAAAAACGTTTTTAGAAGTATCTCTACATTAGGATTTCTCTTGAAACTCAACTCAATAAATTTCTATTGAAGTAGGGGGATCTTCATTGTATCTTTGTTGTCTGATAAAAATAGTAAAACTGATCCCATTTATATCATCAAAATTAGAAGATTTAATACCGTCTTTCTAAGTTTAGTTTAGTTTTTGTGTAGGTTTCTTAATTTCAGGTAATAATCTCTTTAAAAATACAGTTAAGTATTTTAAAAAGTAAGTGTTTAAGTATATTAAAAAATACAGTATAGTTTAATACATATTAGCTATTCGATATAGTTCTACTCTTGCTCTATCGCATATGACATAAAAAGAATTCATGAAATTTTTCCTTCTTTCAAAAATTTACAACCGAATTTTTTACATTCACCGAAAAATTTCTCTTTTGCTGACTGAGAGCTTGCCCAGCTGCCTCTTCAAACGAGAGTCCTTATAAATCAGTTGCTTATAGTTTTACCTTTTCCACACAAATTCATTTCTGAAATTTAGGATATAATTTTCTAGAAAAATTATTAGATTTGATTTTAGTAATCTAGATCTTTTTAATAATTCCCATCACCTTATTACAATGATTTGCTAGAATACTTTGAACGATTTTGGGCTCCAAGCCGTACTTGGCATCAGTCAGACTAAGGTCCCCCAAGAATTCTGCCATATCCTCAAAGGGAAGGGTTGCAGGCGTGTACGTCACGCCTCTGTATGATGATGGCTGGCCTGCACCTAGAGTTATGGTCTGGTGTGAGCAATTTTCTTTGATTCCAGGAGCTCTCTCGAGGTTAATTCATACACCCTGGCTGCAAACTTGCACGTCAGTTTGGTGATATAAATAGTTGCACTGCCATTTATGAACATCATTCAAGAGGTGTTTTTCAACTTGGTAACGTGTGCCCTCATACCCTGTTGTCACCCAACATGCTCTATTAGAGTGTCAGTGTGTTACTTTGGCCTTTAGATCACCAAATCTTTTTCCAATCAAATATGAATGGGACATCATTAGACGACAACGAAAGAATCTTTCCCAACCGGAATTAAATAACCTTATATTGACCGACCAAGAGCAACAGGTATGCAATTCCGTCCTACATACTGATATCCTATACTTGTACTACACAATGTATGCATGTTTACATATAAAATTCAACCAGTTACACCAGTTTTTAATATGTCATCATTTCACGTTTGAGATGACTCTTCTCACGCTTATGACCTTGTGTGTTGTGACGCCTGTGACCTTGAAAGTTTAGACATCCTATACACCTTAGAATACCTAGACAAATGTATTACCGAAGTTTCATCAGTCTACAATAACTTTTTCTTGATATTAGGAATTTTTCCCCTCAATGTAAGATGAATCCGAGAGTAACTAAGCACGGCTGTGAACTAAAAGCAAACTTGTTTGACTTGAATATTATTAATTTATTCGACATAAAAAAATTTCAAAAACACTTATGCGAAAAATTTGTATAAATTGCAACAATGTAGATGTATGGAAGAAAAATGGCCAGGGCTAGCATGATTCAAATAAGTGGAAATCATCGGGTTACAATCAGGGATGTCCTGAGGTCTTGGGCGTGTGCTCAAATGTAGGTCCCTCCTATGACCCTTCAAAGCAGGAGCGTAGTTATCAATGATACGGTGATCCAAGCTACTGGGGTCCCAATATGTGTAAGAAAAAAAATCGTAAAATGTTAAGAGGCGTCAAAAAAGGGTCCCCTAGGAATTTTGATTCCGGGACTACTCATGATTAGTTATGCCAGTACTAGTGCGTAGTATCCGTTGTCCCAAAAAGGTTGGCCACCCCTGCACTAGACAAAAGTGATCACTCCTACCTGGTGGCTGTTACAGCCACAGTACTCCCCCACTAGTAAGTCAGTGGATTAGCGTACGAACGAGATATTTCTTATGGCCAGCATGTGTAGCGTGTGAGTTGTTGCTGTTGCGTCAAGTAAGTCTGACGACTTTTGTTTGCTGCATTAAGTGGGTCTGACGACTTTTGCTTGCTGTGTAAAGTAGGTCTGTCGACTTTTGATACAGTCGGTACAGCCCCGTGACCCGTTCAAAAAATTATTGAAAACGGAAAATGATCTTTTTTTGAAAATAATCATTTTTATGATACGCCCCAATAGGATTTTTATTTACAAGGTTGGTAATTGCGTTATTTTATTTATGTGCAATTGATATTACGAATGGATGAACATGTAATGCATTGCTCAAATTTTGTTAATTCGACCCCAGATGGGTCAAATGAAATTTATGCATTCAAATTTTGGTGGGCTTTGAAAAAAACAGGGGATTGAGACAACAAGTTTTGAAAAAACAGGTATCAAGAACAAGCCAACTCATTCCAATCTTAGTGTGTGGCTTGGAAAAAACAGTGGACTACAACAAGCCCACTCCTTCCAATCTTTGCGTGTCTTGAAATAACAGTGGATTGAGACGACAATCAACTCACCATACTTTTAACAGGTAAGTCCAATTTTTGTGTATTATTTGAGTTTGAAAAAAGATGCATTCTAATCTTGTTGCATTACTTGACCCAAAAAAAAGGGGACTGAGTACGACTCGATTCCCCACTTTTCTGATTTGGGCTGAAAATATTTACCGATAAGACTGCCAGAATTTAAAAATATTTCAAAGCACTCCAAATCCTGACAGTCTTAATTAAAAATATTTAGCATCCATCCGTTGCCATGAAAAAAAAGTTTTCATTAAGACTGCCAGAGTTGGAATATCCAATATAAACCCAACCCTGACAGTTTTAACAAAAGACATTTTTTGATCGTGCTGCATTCTGATCTACAGAATCTTCGGAAAGTTCTGCGGGCATCTGGGTTTCTAGGATCCCTTCTGGAAAGTGAGTGAATATTAACGTCGCGCTATTCAGCTACATGAGGGCTTTTGGCGACGAACCTCGTAAATTTGAACCATGGTCAAGTGACGAGGACGACTCCTGAGCTGGGACCTTCCCAGACCCACTTTTCCGCTTAGGCACGCTAGGCACATGCCTAGGGCGCAAGAGAATTGGGCGCAAAAAATTGGAGAAAGAAAAAATTAAAATTACAGAGAATGTACAACCGCCTAGTGTTAAAAAGCCAATTATTCTCTTTCATTTTTATATCTAAATTATCAAAACTTCATTTCGTTACCGGCCAAATTATTATGTAAATCACTTGGCTTTTCTTCCACGAATCATATTTTGTTTCAAGTATATTGTTATTAAATTGTTCTCAAAACTCGAAATAAAATCTTTATCGCAGCATTTCTCAAACTGTGGGGCGCTCTCCCCTAGAAAGATGTGATAACTCTACTTGGTGGGGAGGGGCGCGAGCATATCGCGAAAAATCGAAAATAAAAGATTTAAAATAATTATCAATTTAATAAAATAATTTACAATTTAAAATAATTACAAAGGAAAATAATTTACAATTTAAAATAATTACAAAGTAAAGTAATTCTTATATAAGAAAAAATGAAGTGCACATATACACTGAGATAATATACACTGCTTATAAATGTATCAGTGCTGCACAAAGTTTTTGATAATTTATTTATCAATATTCAATTAAAAACAAGTTTATCAATTACTAGTGATTCCTCTCTGCTTGTCATATACAAAATTACATACAAAACTTAATATTTATCTCGATAATTAGTACGGTTTATAATTAAAGTCGTATTGCATTGTAGTTTTACTATCAAAGTACATATATAACTGCATTCAATACATTGTTATTGTAAGAAGGGGGAGCGATGAAAATTGAGACGCAGATATTGAAAGTCTGAGGCACCCCCTTTATCTCAATCTACGACACTTTTTTTGATATCGTGAACTCCTTTATATTCTAATCAGATATCTATAACAAGGACGGAGAGTTCGATTCCCCCCCTCCTCATACACCACACAGTTTTTAAATTTTTAGAAAAAATTAGTCTCAGCATTTTTTTATCTCTTTTATATGAAAGAAAAATTTAATCCCCCCCCCAAAAAAAAAATCAAGTCTATGTCCCTGATTCAGTTTATAGTTTTATTATTAAATTATCAGTCAATAACCCAAGCTGCTAAATTTTTGTGCAGGTTTGCTTTTTACATTGTGCTTTAAGAGATGTTTGCAGCTCTTCGACTTCTCCCTTTGTATTTTTAAAAAATTGTATTATTATATGTTACTAAAAATTTTTTTTCCCTTTTCTTTTTTTTTTTTATAAATATGTGTGTGTGTATTGAAAAATTTCTCTGTATTTATTTTTATATATTTAAACATTACACTGGCTTAAAACAATTCCCGTGTGTAAATTGTTACCCGTTAACAAAGTTTTAAAAAATCAGTAAAATATTGGATTATTCCTAAAGAGGCAAAGTCCATTTTATTGGTAAAAATACTGCCGGGAAAAAACGTTCCTTTTGAGTAGTTCCGTAACCCCCAACAGAAACACATTCCTTATTTTTGACCTTTTTAAAGGGCTAAAAAAAGAGGGTTGAAATGAATTTCAGGAAATCACTTTTTAAAAAAGAGAGAGAGAGAGTTGACGCAATTTTAAATCAGTACAAAAATTCTTCAATTGTACTTCATTCTTTGAAAATGAAACGGAAATTTATGATTTTACTTTTTTTTTATTTTGTTTTTCCCCCTTGAGACTTAAAAAAAATTACAAATATATTTTATCATAAAAAAAAAAATAAAAAACATACGTTTATTATTTCTTTCCCAGCCAAATAAATCTTTTTTAAAAAAATTTTTTTTTTTTGTAAATTTTCCGTGTTACCTTAGCTTTTTTCCACTTTCGTCAATTTTTTGTATGTTTTAATGGATTTTATAATACTTTTATGTTGATTAATATGCATCAATACTTGTTTTCTTTGTTGAGTACACTTCCAAAACACACTTTTTTATGCAAGAACAGTTTTTTAAAGTTTAATTTTTTGTGTAGACACGAATTCCAGAACATAGTAAATTTTTGGGGATCGGCACGGAAGTTTTTTTGAAAATTCAAAGTTTTAATTCCTAGGGAAAATTTTACATGATCGCACTTTTATTGAGCTATAGAAATAAAAATAAATAAATAAATAAAAAAAAATCTAAGTATTTCTTCATTTTTGATGGAATGGTAAATGTTAATGCCTGTAAAACTTTCTTTAAATAATATAAAAAAAATATTAATTGAAGCATGACAGTTGTGAACGGGCTGTTGCTGGGAAAGGGGACCCTTTCCCCCAAACGAATCAAGGAGGGGCTGATACTTCGGGGTATCTTTTCCACTAATAATTGGTTCTTCTTTCTTGAAAACCCCCGGTCTAGAATCGCATTCAATTTACTTTATAAATTCTCTGAATTTTTCCTTATAAAAAATAATAAAAATAAATGCAATAAAATATTTTTGATTCGAATGACACACCAAAAAAAAAAGATTTTAGAAAGATTAACGTTAATAATAAATAAGGAAACAAAAATTGATTTTAAATTAATGTTTATAACATGTGCAAATGATAGAAAAGCTGGTTAATATGTAATTTTTTTACCTTAATTTTGTAGAATTATTCTTTGTTGAAAATTTCATTTATGTTTTATGCAACTTAAACTCAAACTCAGTGGTGCAACAGCCCATGAGGGCCAGAGCCGACTGTGCCCATCCCAGTATACGTGACCATTGGGCGCTGAGGTGCAGGAGCAGATGTTTCGATCAGGTGGTCAATTTGAAGCGAGACTCTCAATGTTTAAGTCACTAAGCAAGCTTGGTACTCATTTATCGACCCACTGCCGAAGGGATCAAAGGCTGAGTCGACCTTGCCCATCCCGGGAATTTTATGCAACTTAATGTGACTTATATTTACACAATTCATCCTATTCTGAATAAAATACTGTTTATGTATTATACAAAGTTTTAAAATTTCAAATTTATCGTAATCAGATTATTCAGTGAACATTTGGTTACTGAAATACACACATTTGTGTTAAAGCTATTCTGATTTTTTGAGAAATTTATTAGTCTGAAATACCCTACAAATATCGTAAAGCATTTGAAATTTACTTCAAATCACAAAAAGAAAAATTTTTTCATTTTTGTGATTTTTTTATTTTATGTACACACTATCTTACTTTTTCATAGCTGTAGAGTGTAATTGGAAAAAAATCAACTGATGTACAACAGTTCTTCGAACATTGTACAATCTTAATATTTTTAAATATAAGCCAATATATTAAGCAAAAAGTGATAAAAATTACAAAAAATTGTTAATGTATTTTATGTACGTTATGGAATCGTACGTGATGTACATTTACAAAAAAAAAAAGAATTCATGTCAAGCATTATATTTGTACAATATTATTATTATTATTATTTTAAATTCAAATAAAATTCTTAAAAAATGATAAAACTTTTGCAAGATATAGATATGATGTAATTTTTCAAACATGCAAAGATCAAAAAATATTCCTACATAAGTACACTCACTTCCAAAAGTTAAGCACGAAGATGTAAAATGCAAACAAATCAACAAATACTGCTGAGTGACTCACCCCAATCCTTTTTTTTATAATTATTTTTACTATACACAATAAAAATCACAATTTCAGTGAATAATTTAACTAAGAGAAAATATACTTACCTATTTCATGGACTTTTCAATTTGTCTTCAAAAATTTGAGAAGAAATCCAATAAAACTGAACTAAATTATTTCAAATGTGCGTGACTTTAATAAAGGACACAAAAATCACAGACACTTTTCGCTAACATTCAATTCAGTGTACAAAATATAAAAATATGGATATTAATTCTAAAAGAGAATTGTGTTCAACGTTTTTCATTATGCATTATATGTTTCAGAATACTCATAAAAATAAATCTTGGCCAAATAATTCTTCGAAGTGCTCAATATGCTTATCCATATGAGACATATCCATCCTGTGATGACCATGTCTTGCCGGTTCCGCGTAAACTAGAGGTGTGGGATTATCAAAATGATGAGACATAATTCTTAATACAACTTTTATTAAGAGTAACTTATATTACTTAGATTCTAATTTGACAAATATAATTAGAGTGAGAGTCAAGCCCAAATTAAATCACGTATTTAAGTCAGATCACGCAACTCGATCTTCTATCTCAATTATCCTAAATAATCCTGTTATCTAATTACTTATATCTAATATTACCTTTTCCAGTTCCCAAGTGGGTCCCTTGACCTAGAAAATATAACGGCACCTTATATATGAAGATTCTTGATCTCGTTAGTAGCTAATTCTGATCCTAAGATTCCACACCTGCTTTGTCACTCTATCGATCAGAATAATTCCACAATACAAATCTCTTGAGCCTTGCTACGCTATACATTCTAGGTTTGCCACGATATCCTTTTTATAGTATATCTCATTGCTAATGTTACATTCGTTTATCTTCTTGGTATTGGGTTGGAAAGGTTTTGCCATTAATCGTGGCTGTCAAAGAACATATAGGAGTCATGTTAATCAGAAAGGCGCGAGAGACGTCACAAATCCCTCCAAGAAGAAAAACGTGATTTACTTATGGTTCTCAATGCCCTTATCAAATTACGTATCTAAAACTTCTATTTCTAAATTTCTTCGCTTTCTGAGTTTTTTATTTAAATTTTAATCTTTAAATCTTCATTTCCTTTTAACTTTTATAATTTCCAATATCTATCTTGACTTTAATTTTCACAGTAATTTTAATCTTTAAATTTTAACTTTTATAATTTCCAAAATTTATCTTGACTTTTAATTCTTTCATTGCAATTTTAATCTTAAATTTTAACTTTTATAATTTCCAAAATTTATCTTGACTTTAATTTTCATTACTCATCTTAGAATTCTTAATATTCAATTTACTTAAACTCGTGACAATAAATTTTACTCCAATAACTAGGCCAACATTAATAATTACTGTTTAATTTGTGCCTACCACCCCTTTTTACATTTCCGTTACTTAAAATATTTATACACTTAAAATCCATTATTCGGGTGCGCAGACCCAATCTAACAACACTTCATATGGAGCTGGTACTTGCTCCCCTTTTCTTAACAGCCTGGAAACACGTTGAAGCCATACTTCCTTTCAAGATTTTCAGGGTCAGTCTCCCGGAAATGAAACTATTTGAGTCTCTATTTCCATAATATTAATCAATTTTTACATATATTATTTATATCACAATAAATTTTATCTCCATCCCCCACATCTGGTTTCAAATAAAACTCCCAATGAGCCGCGCAGCGCCGTTATTATTATTGTTAGTGCCTTGACTACGCCGCGTTTCGGGAACCAGATGCCTCATAATACGTAACAATACAACATATATATATACACATATTATACAATTAAGCAAAACATTTTTCAATAAACCATTATAACAAATAACCAAAGGAATTTTCGCATCTCACGAAGTCAAGACGAAGTAAACAAATGTGTGAATAATTGCTTTCTTCAGAAAAATTTTTTATCAAGTCAAAAAGTTCCAAAATTAAATGAACACTCATTGTAGTGTTTGACTTGGCTTATAACTTTTAAGCACCGCCCGAGACTTCCTTCTTGCAATAATTCTTCCGACCAATTTGTTGGAAGATCATAAAAATGAAAACAATACAACCTGATTTTTATATTCGGCTCCCCACATTCACGTTCAACGATGAGGTGTCATCACTCTTCATTCCTTGGTTGTACTGAATTTCTTGTTGTAAGGCTTGTACCTCCTTGGCGTCCTTTCCTTGCCTTCCCAACTGTGTTCTTGGCTGGGCGTGGTTCTTCTGTTCTCCGTCGTGGCCTTAAAATTATGTAACTCTTTTCATAAGGAACTTCAGTTGATTCTCTTTCTTCTTTTTTCTATCTCTAGAAATAGTACTAGATGACATTTGTCTTTATTATTACAATTATTATTTACCCTTTCTTTGCCACTTTCTTTTGTGGTCCAATTTGTCCCCGATACACCTGATCTTTAATACCTTGGTTATATTTAAACCTTTATTTTATTTTCATTCCCTACTGAATCCAGGGTAGTGATCTGACCAGTGATTTGTTTTTATGGGTCCTCTCTGTATTTTTATATTGATTTGATTGCTACCAATCCCTTTTGCCTTCTAACCTACGTTTCAATCGCAGATTTTTCTTTCCATATTGCAATTCATTTAATCCTTTTGGTGTACTTTTTCCGAAGTACGAGTTTCCTCTGGACTTGATCTTATATACTATTTGGGATACAATTTGTTCCTACTTCGACCTCGTCAAGCATTTCCTATGACGATATATTCTTATTTGATCTACGTTAACCGTTAATCTTTTTCCTGATTTCCATATTACAATATTATTAAAGTTCCTAACTTCTAGGACTCTATAAGGTCCCTCAAATTTTTTGCTTAAATTCTAGCACATACTTTGTTAGCAGCTGAACTTACAGGGTGTGTTTCTAATAAAACCCAATCATTTACCTTATTTTGCGTCCTTTCTAATGTCTATTATAATATTTTTCCACCCTTTCCTGTTTAATCTTTTCGTACTTAGTCTAGCTTCTTTTAAAGCTTTTCTGTATATCTTGAATTTTGAATTTAGAGCTTTTCCTTGATATCATAACTAAGTTTTTTGAAATGGTGTAATCAATTTTCGACTCCAGTAAAATAACTCAGCCGGTGTTTTTCCCGTTGTTTCATTCCACCGCTGCACGAATAGCGTACAAACTCACGTAAGAATTGATCCCAAGTATCGTGTTGATCATTAACATAATTTGCAATCATTTCCAACTATATCCGATTAATCCCTTTTCAGTCCGATTTGCTTGTGGTCGATATGCAACAGTCTTCACACATGCCTTATGCCTAATCTTTTCACTTAAGTGCTCAAAATCTCGATATAAATTAAAATCACTATCACTTATTAATTTATTAAGTCCACAATTATTATAAAGTTATCAAAAAATATCCGCTATTATACGAGACATGAGGCCTTTTAAGAGGTATAATTTCAGCCCATTTGTTGAAATGACTAAGCATACTAAAAATATAGCGGTTACGTCTTATTCTCGATATAGATACGGCCTAATAAATCTAACGTCACTATCTCATTCGGATAATTCATTATACTGGATTTAACCAGACCAGCTGGTAACGCGTTTTTATAGTTATTAACTTGGCACATATGGCATGTAGAGACATATTGATCAATAAATTTTCCTATGTACGGAAATAAATAAAACGTCCCTGAATTTTATGATACGTTTTAAATCTGCCTACGTGTCCACTTATTATTTGTCATGAAATTCTCATTATTTCATTCCTAAAGATTTGGAATGTATACACGCATTTCACCTAATGACGTTGCGTGTTTCGCATAAAATAACAATCCTTCACTAAACGGAAATCGTACCTAATTCTCACATATCGTTGTGACATTAACCGAGTTATCTTCCGGTTTTCTAAATATCTATATATATGACCTAATTCTGGGTCATTTTTCTGTTCCTTTATTAATTTGCCTTGCGAAGTAAGTACCAAATTCGCAGATTATGGCACACTAATTTTATCACCAATTATACTATTAATTGATTCCTTTGAGAGAATAAGTCAGCCACTGCATTTTGAGAGTTCCTGGTCTATGTTCCCATCTCTATATTGAATTTGCTAACCTTAGTGCCCATCTAATCATCCTACTGATAAATTTTTGCTATGTGTTAGGCGTGTTAATGCGGGGTGATCTGTTATTACTACCTTAATTGGGTAATACCTCTAAATATGGTTCTAAATTTGTTCAACGCCCATACTACTGCTAGACATTCCTTTCGGTTACTGTGTAATTCCTCTGCGTTGTTCAGTGTACGACGCAATACGACTGATCTGTTTTGTTGGTTTAGTACTGCTCCTAAACCAATCGAACTGGCATTCGTAAATAACTCGAATGGTTCCCGAAAGTTTGCACTCTTTAAACTGGCGCTTTTGTTACCGCCTCCCTTAACTTTCGAATGCCTTTTGTGCTTCATTGACCAGACAAATTTTTTAAATTTTCGTTTAAGATTATAAAGTGGTTCTCGATAAATATCCGCATAATTTTTACAAATTTCGCGTACCACTTCGGGGAAGCTACCCCAAAAATCCTAGATACCTCTTTTGAGCAAGTGGTTTCATCTCTTGCATAGCTCTAACCTTTGTCTCATCCGTTTTAATTCCTTCTTACTAAATAATTAATCCCAAATATTTCAATTCATCGTAACCCGAATTTACATTTTTCCCTTATTTAATGTCAATCCTGCACTTAACAACGAAAAACTTCCCCTTAAATAAATTAACATGTAGGAGTGAATGATGGAGACGCGATAATAACGTCATCCATGTAAACACCTCACAAACTTCCCTATCACCGGTTTTAGGGATTATGTCAAATTGCTTTTTGAAAATTGGAGCTGCTCCTGATAAACCGAATGGCATCCGCTGAAAGCATATGTGCCACTTTTACTACAAATGGTCTTAACTATAATGCTGTGGGTTTACTTCGCCGGCTCTGAAAATACCCACTTCTTAGATCAAGAGATGACATTATTGTTGTATATGTATGTTCGTTAACAAATCATCTACAGGTAAAGGTATCGCGGATACTTTGCAGATCGAATTTAATTTTCTATAGTCTACTGCAAAATCTATATATGCTTCCGGATTATCCGTGGTAAACTCATTATTTTTCTTGCATAATACAACAGGTGACGTATGGGGACTGGAATTGGAACAATCGTTTCCTCTTTGTAACATTTTTTGTATGTAAAAATCTATTATTGCTTGCTTAGTGCGATCATACTTATAAGGTCTTTGAAGCTACAGGTGGGTTATTCCTGTGTCAATTTTATGGTATAAGACATGAGTAAGACCTGGTTTGGTTCAGAAAATAACCCTTAAAAACTATTAAAACAATTCTTTTTTTGTGTTTCTTTTGTTTTTCTACTTCCCCAATTTTGTTTTTAGATAAATCTATCTCAACTTTTTCCTCTTTTAATTGGTTCAACCACCTACTATTTGAGAATCTGGAATTTTCAATGATTTTGATTAAAATCTAATACTGTCTTTTGACGCACTTATGAAATCTATACCCCGGGAATACATGGGTATTCTAAGTCTTCAACACATGAAATGACCAATAATTTCTTTCGAATTGTCTGATCCTAATTTTCACCCTAAGCAATCCCCTGTTTTGGCATTTCGCAATCTTTGTGCTGTTATTACCTGCTCGCGATTTTTTTATTTGTTTATAGAAAAATATTTTCTATATACTTCCTTCCGATATAAAGACTTATCTAAGTCCCGGTGTCCCATAGCGCTTCAAAATGTGTTATTTAATAAAATAGGCACGTGGGGAAGTTCTACGGGTGCTATACATATTGGAGAAAGTCTAATTGTCTCTTGTCGACACCTCTTGAGGTTGATCATTAACCTTTACAATATTTAATCGTCCCTTTGCGTCCTATCGCCTCGCCGATTGAAATTATCACTGAACCCTATTTCTATTGTCCCTCTATTAAAATTATCATTTCGCTCATTTCGAAATGAGTAAACCCCTCTGTTGCTGAATCTTTGATCATTATTATTAAACCTATTCCTCTCGAACCCTATTATTTTGACGGCTATTCTCGTAAAACTCATTTCTGTTATTTGGTTCACCTCTTACTCCGAATTCCTCCAGTTTCTACCATTAGCTTCAAAATTAGGCATCCTATGCGCATTTTGACCTCGTCTTTTCTACATTATGGTTCTGATAACCCTTTGTGATTTTTTGCAAGAATATCTCTTCGAATTTAGCCAGGACTTCAAAAGTTGTATCGTATTTTTGTGGATTTCCGGACTTCCACGTAGTCCTGTACCTGTGGTTCGAGTCGAACTAAAAATATGATCCACTAAGTCTGCTTGGGACATTCCTAATTCTAAACTTCTCTATTTTTAGTAATCTATAAAACGAAATCATCAGTCGCCTCCCGATTTCTTTCCCTGCTGTGATGCATAAAACCTCGACTGTGTAGTTCTTTTTATTTTTGATCGCGGGAAAGCTCACATCAGCTTTGAGCTGCGCAAAATCCGTGGCTGTATTTTGTACTAACAACGAACCAAATATCGAATACCAATCTTGAGCCCTTCCCCTGAGATGACTTTTTAAGTAAGCACATGACAGACATTTGGGATTTCAAGTAACTGTATATTATTGTCGATACACTCTCACAAACTCGCAACATTCTCCGACCCTGAAAAGCACATTTCCAGGTAGAATTGTGCTTCAACCCACATTACCAACCCAGAATTAAATACGTTCAAGCGCCATTGCACATATCCATCCTGTGATGACCATGTCTTCTGCCGGTTCCAAGTGTAAGCTAGAGGTGTGGGATTATCAAAATGATGAGACATAATTTAATACAACTTATTAAGAGTAACTTATATTACTTAGATTCCCACTTGACAAATATAATTAGAATGAGAGTCAAGCCCAAATTAAATCACGTATTTAAGTCAGATCACGCAATCCTCGATCTTCTATCTCAATTATCCTAAATAATCCTGTTATCTAATTGTTTATATCTAATATTACCTTTCCAGTTCTGGTCCCTTGGACGAAAAATATAATCTATAACTTATATATGAAGATTTCTGATCCGCAAGGTAGCTAATTTGATCCTCAAGATTCCACACACTCAAGCTTTGTCACTCTATCGATCAGAATAATTCCAATAATACAATCTCTGAGCTTCCGCTACGCTATGCTATCTCTAGGTTTGCCACGATATCCTTTTTATAGTATATCTCATTTACATGTTACATTCGTTTATCTTCTGGTAATATTGGGTTGGAAAGGTTTTGCCATTAATCGTGGCCGTCAAAGAACATAGGAGTCATGTTAATCAGAAAGGCGCGAGAGACGTCACACATATATCAGAAAACTCTTTCATATGGAAAAAGGCAAAACAGAAATATGTTATTTACAACTTCCCTGAAAAAAAGGGACGGAGATAACCATACCCACAGGTGCCTGGAAGGTCACGTGCTAATATTTTAGGTTAAAAGAAACGTAATAAAAAAATCTCTCATCGTGGGATTACAGCAAAGCAGAAAAAATATTTTTTTAATTTGGTTATAGGATCAAAGATAGCTAATGACCGTTTGTAATGGAATCTTTTATTTTTGATGACATAATTTTG
Organism: Trichonephila inaurata madagascariensis; assembly: GCA_019973955.1. Lineage (NCBI taxonomy): Eukaryota > Metazoa > Arthropoda > Arachnida > Araneae > Nephilidae > Trichonephila > Trichonephila inaurata. The sequence continues at coordinate 24,203 of BMAV01016567.1, forward strand.
CCAGATGATATATATAAATCATATCAGTGTAAATCTGTATTTTTTTATTATGTCAGAAAGTATTTTGTTATGCTTAATTCCAGTAAATTAATTTTTTTAACCTTTTATTTTCGATATGCTCGCGCCCCCCTAAGGGTGCGTGCCCCACAGTTTGAGAAACACTGATCTAAAGCATTGAGTTATACCTCTAATGAGGTACCCCTCAACTCTAATTTGCATATATCCTAAACGGGTGAGATCAAAAATTGGTAAATTAAGATTATTTTTGGTAATGTTACGAGAAAAAATGGCAATGGGTTTTTATTTACTTTGATAAAATGAGTTGGTTACACCCTGCAACAGTGTAAACTACAAGTTCTTCAAAATCAAATTGAACGTCTGAAGGTTTAGCATCTCTCAGACCCTTTATAACAACTCATTGGTTTTTATTTCTTTGGGGAATTGTACAGAATTCAAGTTTTATTTTCATCTACAGTCCACAGCTTCTAAATTCCTTCGGTCATTCAAGTATGCAAAAATTCTTATATAATCTCCTGAGTTTCTTGCTAAAATTTCTGGGAAATTTTATTACCTCAATTTAAGTTGTTCACAGTAATTCTTTTTAATTTTGAGCATGATTGAAGAGGGAGGCTTTGATTTGGGAACATTAGTTTCATTTTCATTATTATTTTCAGCGTTATTTTCAGTACCAAGAGAGGGCTCTACGTCTTGTTCTAAATTTTCAAAGTTGTTTTGAGTTAAATTGTGTCAGGTTTTAATAGCAGAATTAGATCTAATGGGTTTTTTAGGGAAGACACAGTCATCCTGATTATCTTTGCAATCTTTGCATTTTTGGGCTTTGTTCTTTTTAGTCTTAGTTTCAATTTTCTCGGATTGAGAATTTTTTCTAGAGCTAATAGATTCTGCCAGGGCAGAGAAATGATCGGGTCAGTCGGGGTCGGTACATGGAGGTAAATTTTGAAGCTCTCTTACCAAAGTTTCCCTTTCTTGTCTCTTCATTTTTCAGCAAAGACTTGTATCCATCATTTGGTCCTCCTGGTATTGGATTCTGCACTTGGTTTTCGAAATGTTTAATGGCTTTTTCGGCAACACATATCCTTTTCATAACATCCTTCAAAGTCTGGCATTCGGTAGTCGAAGTCATGGAGGTTGAGATTCCGGAGCGGGATGATCGTGATTTAAAGGAGTGTCCGGAAATTTCAGAATTCATATCCATATTGGAATCTGAATCGCTCATCATCGTTCTCTTAGAGGCAACCCCCTTGACCATAAAAGCCCTGAAAAGGGCTGCAAAGGACTTACACATGCTCTCTCTGTCTTATGAATCGATAAAATCTTGGAGCTCAGACACGCGCGTCTGAACTGCTCGAAGTCTAGCGATCAACTCCTTATGAGAAGCGTCTTCGACTTCGATTCTAAAAAGAGGGCTGTTATGTGGACACACTACTCCGCCTCTTATCTGGAATTGAATGACTTTGTGCTGTGAGCGCGGTTCAGTGGTAAGAGGTGTGGCTTCAGAGAGGGGAGCCAATGGGGTGCAGGTGAGTTCCAGCGTGCTGAATGCAATTGGTTCGTGAGCTATTGACTTTTAAAAAAACTGTCTGACCCGGTAGAAGTTGAAGCGTGCAAAGAATTACTATTGTGTAATAACATCAAGCAAGGTGGAAATTACATAATATGGCAGTGGAGGAAAGTTAAAATTTAGAAGCAAGGGAAAAATTAAGAAAGATATTGACATTAAGTTATAAAAATAGAGAAATTAATCCATAAGTGCTTCAAAAATTAGAAACGCTTGTTCTTTGACATCGGTTGTTGCTTTAAGAGTGGGAAGAATCTTTATTAGCTTTGGAAATTGTTTGGCGATATTTGCAATTATTTTAAAAAGATCCATGATGTTTTGGAATTCAGAAGAATTTTGAACGTTAAAAATTAGAAAAAATTGGGAGGTGCTTTGACTTTTCCCTAGGGGTTTACCTGAGGGAGGGGGATCTTTTCATTTTTCAGAGTTCCTGCAGTAATGTTGGCAAAGGACAAACCCTCGACAACTTTGTTGCTCACTGAAACTATTTTTATTCCTGTTTAGGAGGGGGGAACCCTTCTTGGGTTTTGGAAATTTAGGACATTTCGTGTAACAGGTAGAATGCCCGTACACTGGCAATTAATACAGTATGGATTTTCTACTCTACTAGTGATTTCACAGTCTCTGGTGGTGTGTTCTATTCCACACTTTAGGCAACGCGGTTTCATGTGGCAGTTAGCTGCCGTGTGATAAAAGTTGTTATATTTAAAACATTGGGTAACACCCCTGATGGAATATCCTTCAACTTTTACTTCTAAATGTCCCAGATGTGAAATATCAAAGATGGTGGCATTAAATGTATTTTGGGGTAAATTTACGAGGAAAAAAGGAAGTGAAAGTTTAGTACGTCTTGAAATTAATTGGCTACAACTAATAATAGAGTAGCCAAGCGCTTCTAAGTCTATTTGAATTTCTTCTGGGAGGGTAACACGAGGGATACCTTTAATTACAGCTTTGATTGGTTTATTTTCTTTGGGCTGTTTGACGTAAAATTCATAATTATTATCTGCTTCCAAAAAGTGAGTTAGCTCTCTATTTTCTTCATCCGTGCTAGCGAATAGTTTGATGTACTCTCCTGCCTTTTTTATTTTAAGTTGAGAATTTTCGGTAATATTTTTTAGACATTTCTCTATAATTTTTTGTGGTTTTAAAGTTATTAAGGAGGTGGAATTCAAGGGGCGAGGGTGGTTTTTTCTACAGTTACTTCTTCCATCGGTTCAGGATCCTGATTTAAAGATTCAAAATTATTCCGCGTGGGAATGGGTTGAAGTACTTGCGTTGGGGTGGTAGGTCGGATAGTTTTCTTGGGAAAGGCAAAGCCTTCCAAATCTTGCTTATTATTTTTACGTTTATGGGTTTGTTTTTTATCATTTACATTAATATGAGAAAGATCTGAATCTGAGTCATTAGATTTTAAAATAGTATGATCAGTACATTTGGGGTCTAAACATGGGGGCATAGTCCGAAGCTCACTTACCATTTTTTCCTTATCTCCAGGAATATCTCGATGCTCTTTTGAATCTTCGGGACGAGATCAGCTTTTCCAGACTTTCTCTCGCTTTCAAGGATGGTACGATGAGTAGCAATGTTGTTATCCAAAGTTTTAATATCGTCCAAAGCTTGCCTTTTCCTTTCACAATCTGAAACGGGAGGATCTGAGGGTCGTATACAGGGTAGAAGAAGATCACCGGAAGACCTTGACTTGAAAAGAGGCTCCTGATACCGAGTCGATTCCGTCTCCGGAGTCGCTCATTATTTCTCCTTAAATCGCAAAAATCAAACGAATAAAAACACGCAGCTTCCACTAGAGGCAACCCCTGGATCGCCGGCGCAAGGGCTACCAAGGACCTTACGTGCTCTCTCAGACTAAATGAACTTCGAAGATATCTGGGAGCTCAGACTGAAAATCAGAGAATGAGCACAAAGAACTCTAGCTTTATATACTGGCTGTGAAGGTCGCGTGACTCTTTTCTTACAGATGCCACGATTGGTCAGAAACGGGTGGGAGCGAGTTTCTGATGTAATGTTACTATTCGATTACGAACAAAATTAACGCGTTAGTCCTGAACCAAAGAATTAAAAGTTATTTAAAAGGATACTAATAGAAGGAATTATTACATACATACGTGTATATATATATATATATATATATATATATATATATATATATATATATTATAGGAAAAGAGTTAACTAATAGTAGGAGTTGAAAAAGACAATGGCATGAATATTTTAATAATAAAGTTTAAAAGCATCATAATATACAAACCTATATTTTATGTAGTATTGTTTAAAAAAAGTTAACAGTATTTTAAAAAAAAGTAACATTAAAAACTGCATTCGTATTTCTCTAAATAAAATTAAAGAAAAGGTAAGCAAATGATTATAACATTTTCTTCGTATAATGTAGGGGTGTCAAACTCGTATAATATTAGGGGCCACATGGTCTATTTTATTACAAGTTGGAGGCCGCATGTTTACGATTTTCAAAAAATCAATAAAATACGATTTTTATAATGTATTATGCCTTTATTAATGTATAGCTCAATGTATTGTATATTATACACATGTAGTCAGTTTAATTTCCTGCTATTTTTTAAACTTAATCTATACATATTTTATATTTTTAATAAAAAAACAAAAACACACATTTTTTATGAATTTCAATTTAACATAACTTTTTAGAAGATATTTGACATCAATTTTTTCACAAAATAAGTCATCAAGATTTGATTAAAAATACTGAGCTGAGGTAATTTTTAATATTTACGATAAATGTTGATTGGGGTTCATCGTATCTTTCTGAATTCTCGCTATTTTTCATTAAAGAAAATAATTGCCCCCATCAATAAGTGCTTCCGAACATAACCATTATTCGCATAACAAACGATACATTTTAGGATAAATATGAATAAAAATCTAGAATTTCTACTTCTATGGATTTTTACTTCAACAAAGAATCCCATTGAATTTCCATTAATTTATTTGTTAGCTTTTATCAACAATTTCAATTTCGATAGAGATGAAGTAAAAGTGCAAATTATAGCTCACAGCTTTTATGATTAGAATTAATAATTCCGTTTCAAATAATTTAATTTTGTGAGCGTATTCAGTAAATTTTAATTTATGGGATTTAATCAACAGATAGTTTCAGACAACAGTCAACAACAGTTTTCTTTATCTATTTTCCGCCAAAGTAATAATATTTAATACAGTTGTAACAACATGATTTTTGCCTTAAAACTTAAAATTAAGTTGATTAAGATGGCGTGTAATATAAACTGAGAAAGCTAGGTCCTTTATCCATTGTTCATCTATTAATTCAGCACATTCATAATATTTTTATATATTTCCAAGAAAATAATAATTTCGTCCAGCAATATGAAGAATTATTTTAACACTTTATGATTTGAACTGTTGAATTTCCATATAATATTGTAGATCATTGAATTCATTCTACGATATATATCTTCGAGAAATGAAGCTAATTTGTGATGATTATGTTCACGAATATAATTCACAATTTTGGTGACTAGTTTTAAAACAATGTCATATGTTTAAAACTTTAGAGCACAGTACCTGCTGGTGTATAATACAATGAAAATGCTCAAAATTATTATTGTCATGCTATTTGCATGTTTCTTTTTAATCTTGCAACAACTCCTTTAGTAATATCAATCATGGTAGGCGCACCATCATGTAAAGCAAACCAACTTTTCCACAATGGTAACTTACATCTCTTCAAGACATCTATAAGTACATTAAAAATATCAGCTCTAGATGTTTTATTTTGAATATGAATGATTTCCAAAACAGTTCTTCACTCATTTTTAAATCAACATTTCATCCGTGAAAAAAAGCGATTAGCTGAGCGAAATTTCAAATATCTGTATTATAATAAATATTGCAATGAAGTAGGCTTTTGAAATGTTGCTGTCATGCTGATTTCTCAAATTCTCGGCTATTTCATCAATTCTACTACCAACAATATTTAGATTTAAACTTAATTTTTAATATACTTTGTTTGTGTTGGACACATAATATTTCCGCTGTGTTTTAAATAAACATTAATTAATAAATTCCCTTTCAGTAAGTGATTTCGATCTGCTTGCGAGATTAAATGTAAAAATACACAAGTCTTCAACAAATTTAATGAGTGTGATTTATTGTTTTTGAAAAATTGAACTCGCACACACACAATTCGGACAATTTATCTTCACTAAGTTTTGCTAAATGTTGGTCATACTTTGCTTCATGATTTGTGTCATAGTGCGTTTTAAGAATATATTTCTTAGCAACTGAAATAGTTTTTATATATCTGGCATATTTCAATCTTATTTTGAATACAAAAAATATTACAGTTGGCATTTTCTTGAAAATTACGGCGTTACTTTTGAATTTATCTTTATTTACTCATTGTTGAAATTCAATTGTGCTTTCATTCGCAAACGATTAAGTACATACTGCACTTTATCTTAACCATCCTGAATATTATTTAAAACTTACCAAAACATCTGTGATTGCCTTTTGCTGATTTGACACTTCAAACAGAAAAGGAGGAAGAAAAATAAAAGTCGCACATGCGAAGAATCATGTACCATCCATTGTAAAGAATTTGCATAATGCATTCCAGAATTTAATAAAAAAGTAATTTATTATAGTAAAATCAAATATGAAAACGTTTAATAAAATATAAAAAGAAATGTTTTTAATCTAAAGGCCTTTTCTATTATCAAAAAGGATTTCTTTTAAAACGAGAACAGGTAATAAGCAAATATATTGTGTGCATATATTGAGACATAGCCATCCTGCGATAACTATTGCGACATAGCCATCCTGTGATGACCATGTCGTGCCGGTTCCGCGTAAGCTAGAGGTGTGGGATTATCAAAATGATGAGACATAGTAGTTCTTAATACAACTTTTATTAAGAATAACTTATATTACTTAAATTCTAATTTGACAATTTTAATTAAAGTGAGAGCTAACACCCAAATTAAACCGTGTATTTAAGTCAGATCACACAACTAGATCCTTTATCTCAATTATAATTAATGATCCTATTCATCTAATTACTTATATCAAATATTACCTTTAGTTGATCTCCTTCCTTTACCTAAAGAACGATATCTATAATTTCCTTTTATATGCGATGATTCCAACTTCTTTATCTAGGTCTTCTATTCTTTCCAAAACTATCGGACTGCTAACTCTTGATCTGCAAGATTTCACACTAAGCTATCTCTAAACTTGTCAGGTTATCGATCAGAATAATTCCACACTAAACTATCTCTAAGCTTGCCGCGCTATATCTTATCATCGAAGCTTCTATCCTTTTATAGTATATCTCATTTACATATTATGTTCGTTTATCTTCTTGGTATTGGGTTGGAAAAGTTTTGCCATTAATCGTGGCCGTCAAAGAACATAGGAGTTATGTTAGCGGAAAGACGCGAGAGACGTCACACTATGTCTTGCGGGATCCGCGTAAGCTAGAGGTGTGGGATTATCTAAAAGATGAGACATTTTGTGATTCTTAACACAACTTTTATTAAGAATAACTTAAATTACTTAATTCTAAATAACAACTTTCTTTAAGTGAGAATAAGCCACCAATTAAACTGAATATGCAAGTCAGATCATACAACTAGATCACTTATCTTAATTATATTTAATTATCCGCCTAATCTAACTTCCTATACAAAATATTACCTTTTATAGAGTCACCCTCCTTCCTTGGTTGAAGACACTCCTATTATGCTACTTGTCGGTAAGAATACTCAGGCCTTATTAATCCTTCTTATAATTAATATTATTAATGACGATGAGCGTATCCTTCTTCCTGAGTTGTAAGTCGTCTAACGCTTGTTCCGAACAGTTCCACACTAAGATATCTCTAGGCTTGCCGTCCTATCTCACCAAACCCTATATCCTTTTAAAGTATATCCCATTTGCATATTCGTCCTGTTTCTCTTCTTGGTATTGGGTTGGAAAAGTTTTGCCATTAATCGTGGCCGTCAAAGAACTTAGGAGTTATGTTAGAAGAAGAACGCGAGAGACGTCACAATATATATATATATAACCCTTTAAGACCCGAATTATTTTTTATCTTTAAATATTAAATTCTTCTGGTTATTAATACTATATGGACCCAATGACACTTGAAAATAATAAACCGAAACGTAGATGGTACCTTCAGATCGAGGGGTTGGTTATCTGTGAAACAGGTCACCTATGAAATTTTACGAGTTATACATTTTTAGCTCTAAGTTGATAAAAGAAGCAATCTTAATTCAACTAAAATTGTTTAAAATAAAGAAGTTATTGATGTAAAATATTAATTATTTTATTGGCTCATTATTTATTTCCAGTGGAAATCTTTAAAACGTGTTTTTTTTTATAAGCATAAATATACATTGCATTTTTCACAACATGTTTTCGAACTGCTCTCGTAGTTTTCAAATCTGCACTTGTGAGGCCTTGAAATGTCATCAATACATTGAAAAGAACTATACATGCCAAGCCTCTTATCCTGGAATGGTCAGGATAAAATTAATGACATGTATAGCAGGTGGATTATAATGCTTCAATCTTTTTTTACGAGTGGAATAACAACACAGTTATCTTCATCATCAGTTCAAATACTTTTGTTAGTAGGTGGAGAGGCTGATAACGCTTTAACTATCTCTAACTTAAATTTTAAGCGATCCATTTTGATTTTTAGAAGAACTTTATTTGATATTGCAACCTGTTTGCACAGAAACCAATAATTTGCAACAGCTAAATCAATGTAATCAATGTGTTCGAGAGACTTTTATGGTAAAGAACGATCCAAAGTTGTCTTTCCATTTCAAATATTCCCATGTTTTTCTTCATCGCTCTCATCTAAACTTGATTCTCCTCCCAGTATACGCGATTCATATGTTTTGTTCACATCATTGTCATCATCCGAGAGATCATTAAGTTCTGATCAAAGTTCAATGTGCTTTTTTCATCAAATGTAAAATTTCTTCTTCTGGGAGAATTCTGCTCCTTTTAGACACCTGAAAAAGTATATATATATATATTATATATATTTACACCACACCATACTAACTCCCATCGAAAAACACAGATTTTTTTGGGAGGGGGGGTTGGAAGAGATATGGATGCAGATGTCTTTGGAGAGGATAAAAATACCATACTCCTCAACAAACGTATGAAAAAGTATATTAATTGCAAAAGAGAGAGAGAAAAAAAAATTGACTCATCCATGGCAATTTGGTATTAGTTATATAACTATATATATTTCATTTTTATGTTGGCTTTTATCCAAATGATTGAAACAGAAAAGAAAATTCGCATGGGGAGTACTTACTTTTACAGCTGCAGTGACTCAAGGAACGCACGATGGTGCGGGTAACAAAATCCCGAGTCCTAAAAGCAACATTAATAGAATAGAGTTAATATTTTTTCTATTTTACAATTATTTAAACATTAATACAAAAATTTGCATCAAAGCAATTACAAATATATTGATAATTACCTTTTAACGACAGATAAAAAGAAGACGTGTTTTCATTGTATTTGAAAACAAAGCTAGATTTGCCATATGAGAGTAAAACATAGACCATAATCATCGTCTGTTGATAAAAGTAACATTTTTACGTTTTTGAAACCAGCTCAATCGTAGATTCGTGATTTTTACACGACTATTCCAGAAGCAAAAAAGTATACAATATCTAACCCACACGACGTGGGTTGGTCTTAAAGGGATATATAAGGTCCACCTTAAATAAATTTCAAAATGAAAAAAATTTTAAAAACCTGATATTTAAAAAATTTTAAAAGGATTCGACGGGCTGCAACTTTCGTACCGCGTATTTGACACCCCTGGTATAATGAATGCGTTGTGGTAGGGAAGTTAGGAGAATGAGATATCACCTTTGGTATCACCCTCAACATAAAGAGTATGCAAAGATATATTTCCAATAATTAGACATTTTTATTGAAATATTATAACTTGAAACAAGTCTAAACAGTGTAAATAAAATTATCCAAAAAGGTAGCAGACTATGCGATTGCAAAAGTAAACTATATTCTCATCAAGTTTGGCATGCAATGAAATTTTAAAAAAAAATTGAGTTAAAGGTCAGAGATAGTAAGCATTAAGGTCAAATGATAAAAATGTTATTTCTTCTCGTCCAAAATGTCACTAAAAAACAAAAACAGTTTATAGAAAATGACATTATATGCATAATTTTTGGATAAAGGGGGGAAAAAAAGGAAAAAAGGAAATTTTTTAAATTTTTTTGTTTTGAAAACCCCCTTTTATTTTTTTTTTTTTTTTTTCCAAAAAGAAAAATATCTAAATTTTTTTCATTAAAATAAAATTTTCAGTCAAAATGAGCATTCCATTCTTTGTTATTTTATTTGCATATCTAAATAGATCAAATAATACTTTTTACTTTCAAAAATTAATATTTACTTTTATAACTAAAATAAATAATCAATAACATGCGATAATAAATAAAGAAGAGAAGACCGAAAAACTTGAAACACTGTCCATTTATTTAATAATATTTCATAAATTAGATAAGTTTTCCAATTTATGTTTAAATAACAAGATTTCCTCAATAAAAAAATAACAATTCTTTCAAAGGAAATTTGGAAATCTTATTTTTTAAAAGAAATTATGTACGAAAAGGAACTATTTTTGAACCTATAATGGATCTCTAATATTTTTATCTGTTTAACAACGCCAAAATTTTTTTTTAGGACTGTTGTAAAAATTTATAACGTAAAACGAGCGCGAAACTGATATTACAAATGTAATTTTTTTAATGCAGTTGCATTTAAAGTTATAATTCTATAACCTAATCTAATAAAAACCGCACAGCACTCATTTCCAACGCTCTTTTACGTTATTGCTTGTGACGTAGCCAGATGTATGAATCTCAAATGGACCACTTGAAGGAGGGAAGGTTCGTTCTGGGTACCTTCCATTCCGAACGCGAGTACTTAACCGATCACGACAAAATGATCGTCTTCGGGGGGGATGTTGGTACTAATTTATAGAAAAAACCGCCACATACCCCCTGCAGTTTTTGGCGAATGGGAACGATACCCCTATTCGGGGGGAGCATGTTAGCAAAATTTCGTCACTTGGGGGTTTTTCCCAGCAGTTGCGTCGCGGTGGGTTGCGTCATTCGTACAGAGAGACGGCTTTGAGGCCGTCATGTGTGTGTGACGATTTGAGGTACTTCATTTGTGTGGTTTGACTTTGGTAACGGCTTATTTGCGTCAATGTTTGACGGCATTGATTTATTGCGGTGGATGGAGAAATGGCGCCACGTTTGCGGCGCATTGTGAAGAACCGATTTTGCGGCTAGGATACCAATGAAGGGAGGAAGATTCGTTCTGTTTACACCTTCCGTTCCGAACACTTGAGTACTTAACCGATCACGACTTAAAACGATCGTGTTCGCATGATGTTGGTACTAGTTCGCCTTAGATATAACACCGCCACACCACTCTCTCATTTCAGTGAAGGCCATTGGTCAAGGTAACGGAAAACTCGTGGCTTGCGTGTCGTAGTTCGGAAGAGCCAGTGTGAAATATTAGGGCCTCCCATGAAAAGTCCGGGCTTTGGACGCTCAACCGGATCTTACAAAGGATTGTAATACCATAACATCCGGGCACTTTTTCCCCTAGAGTCCTGGAGGCTCCCCATGATGCGAGATTGTACGTTACTTTCACGGTTTTGGGAACACGGCGAGGCGCGATGCAAATGCATTGAAGCAAATTACTTGTGGGTGGGGCGGCGGGTGGGAAGGTGGTTGCCAGCTGCAACGAGTAGGCGCATGGGGAGGCACGGGGCAGCTTTCTGCGGAGTGTATTTTCGGTGTGTCTGCTGCTCTGCACAAGAGTTCGAAATTGAATGAAAATCTTTTTTTTTTGAACAGATGAAACGGCATGTGAAAAGGAACTTACTGTTTAACATTTTAACAAGCGGTCGTTTTGCGGCAAGTTTTAGGGGTGCGACCGGTAAGGGCGTGGACGGAATGGGCGCCGACGTGAAAGGTTTCCACGTAAGTTGAGGTGTGGGATTCTCGGAATGATGAGGACTTCTATAATTCTTACTGTATGACTTTTATTAAGGAATTTAACCTTAAACCACTTAGTATCGAACAAACTTATGATGAAATTGAGAATAAACCACCCACACGTAGTCTTAACTAGCTCGGATAAGCGCGGTGTTCAGCGCCGACGCGAAGCCGCGCTGAAACCACGAAACCGCCGGTTTTAGGAACAGCAAATGGCTGCGGGTTGGACTTGCTGGCGGTTTGAAATCGCGGGGCGGAGCGAAAGGCGGGGCATGCCGCTTATTAATAACGGATATCCGTGATGATAGCGTGTTGGGCCGTCAAATTACACTTCTACCTTTCCAAGTAGGCTTTCTCCTAGATTACTTAATCATTCTCACTAAAAATTCTATCGTTTTAAAGGTTATCTTATTTGCATCTATGCTTCGTTTCACTTCCCAGTTTGGTTGGAGAAGCGTGGTGGGGGAAGGCAGGGGATGATGCACAACCCCCTCCAAAGGAAAACGTGATGATTTCAGGGTTCTCAGCACCTTAAGAAAGTACGTTGCCCTAAGTACACCCATTCTGATCTCCTCACTTTCTAAGTTTTGTTTGGTAGGATACTCCGACGGCTACCATAGAACGTGTTTGGCGGCTGCGGTAACGTGCTGAAAATAACGATTCCCTGGAGTTTGAACATTTGGCTCCATTTTGTTGGTTTCATTTTCATGGGCATTCCTCATTTAAAGCATAAAGGTACTTAGTGCGGACGACGTTCCTCGGGGACTTGGTATTGGTACGATGACTTTGGGTAAACACTTTCGGGTTTCGACTTCATCATGGTCTGTACAGTAGAAGAATCCTTGTTTGGAACATTTTTATTAGCCAAACCGGCAACAGGTATGCGACAGCAGTCGAGCCCAGGTGACAGACATGTGTGTTGGTGCTGGGCGCGCTGCCGGGCGGTGCGCAATGCGGACGACTGCGGCAATAGCGTAGGTACTGATTTACAAGGCGTTTCATTAAATCATTTAAAACAAATAACCAAAAGGAATTGTCGCATCTCACGAAGTAATACATCGAAGTAAACAAATGCATAATTACAGTTGTTTTCTCCAACAGTGAAAAACAAGATTTTACAAGTCAAAGGTTCAAAAAAAAAAAATATACACTCATTGTAGAGGTCAAAAATTTTTGCTTGGATTATAACTTTAAACACCGCCCGAGACTTCCATCTTTGCAATAATTCTTCCGACCACTTGTTGGAAGAGCATAAAACGAAACAATACAACCTGATTTTTATATTCACCATACCCACCATCACTTTCGAGAGCACAAACGTCCTCCCGTTGGTGTGAGATTGTGGTAGTTAGGAAGAGGGGGTGCAGCACCAGGTGTCGTCCACGTCACTTGACCATGGTTCAAAATTACGTGGTCTGTCACCAAAAAGCCCTCGTTTAGCTGAACAGTGCGACGTTAATATTCAATCAATCAATCAAACCCACCATCACTTCTAATGACAAGGTGCTATCACTGTTCGTTCCTCTTCTCATTCCTCGGCTGCTCTGTGATTCTTTATGTTGCCTGATGTAGGGCTTGTAGTCTCCTTGTCGGCTTTTCCTTGCTTGGCCCGTCGTGCTTCCTTGGCCGGTCGGGACTCTGATCCTGGCGTGGGCGCAGGTCGCCATTTTCTTCTATCTTGAACTCCAGTTGTTTCCGTCTTGTTCTTCTTCCTAATATAAATATTACTGGATGTCAATGGTCTTTTATTAATGTTATTGGGTCTACTTTTCTACCACTTTCTCTGAGGTCCACTTGACCTCGATCCATACGACACTTTAATTCCTTTATCTAGCCGTTTTTCTTTTTTATTTCTTGTTTCATTCGAGAAGGGAGCTAGGCAGCGATCTGATAAGTGATCTGCGCTTACATCGGCACTATCCGTGTTTTTTCTTAGATTGTTTTGACTTGAGATTTATCCCTTTTCACTGCTTTCACGCTTTACGCAGACCTTTTCTTCCCATATTGCAGAGCTCATTTTGATCTTTGATGTACGTTTTCCAGAACTACTCGTTTCCTGACGTGAACTAATACTATCTGGGCGACCTGTTCCTAACTCGACCTCGTCACATTTCCTAAGACGATATATTCTTACTTGATCAACATTAACGGTTAACCTTTTTCCTGACCTCCATATTACAATATTATTATTATTTCTTATTTCTAACACTCTATACGAACCTTCAAATTTTTGTTTAAATTTGGAAAAGATTTTATTAGCTGCTGAACTTAAAGAGTGTGTCTCTAATAAGACCCAATCATTTACCTTAATTTGTATATCCGTCTTCGTCTATTATAATATCTTTCCCATCTTTCATGCTTGGATTTTCGTACTTAGTCTAGCTTCATGAAATTTTTCAATATTTCTTACTGCAAATTCATTTCCGGCTGAAATCATTACTAATTTTTGAAATGGGGTAATCAACTTTCGACAAAAAATAACTCCCGCAGAGGGTTTTTTCCGTCATTTTCATTCTCTGCGAGGCACGAATAGCGTAAGCAAACTCTCGTAGAGTGGTCCCAAGTATCGTGTTGATCATTAACATATTTGCAATCATTTGCACTATATCTCGATTACTCTTTCTGTCCTATTTGCTTTACATTGTGGCCTATATGCAACAGTCTTCACGAAATACTATGCCTAATCTTTCACTTAAATGTTCAAAAATTTCCGGATATAAATTGGGGACCGTTATCACTTATTAATTTTATTGGGCTCAAAACGCGATATAAAATTATCCAAAAAAGGCCATCGCTATTATACGAGCCGATGCCTATTTAAAGAGATATGATTTCAGCCCATTTGCTGAAATGATGGTAAATTACTAGCACATATCGATTACGTCTCCTCTCGATGTAGGATACGGACCTAACAAAATCTAACGTAACTATCTCATTTGGATAATTTGATACAATCGAGGTTTATTCGACCAGCTGGTAGCGCGTTTTTATAATTATTAACTTGGCACATATGGCATGTAGAACATATTGGTAATAGAACCCACTACTCATATACGAGGAAATAACAAACGTCCAGTACATGAAAAGTTTTAAATCTGCCGAAATGACCGGTGATAGGCTTGTCGTGGAATTTGCGTAAGATGTCACTTCTTAAAGACTTTGGAATGTAAACACGCATTTCACCTAATGAAGTTGCGTGTTTCACATAAAACAATAAGCCTTCAATTAGACGGAAGTCGCGGGACCAATTCTCACATATCGTCGCATTAACATAGTTATCTTCCGGATTTTCTAAATATCTATAGATATGACCTAATTCTGGGTCATTCTTTTGCTCTCTTATTAACTGTTCCCGCGAAGTAAGTACTAAATCTCTGATTATTGCACAATTAACTTTTTCTCCTATTATACTTTCAACAGGGTTTCTCGATAAAATATCCGCCACCGCATTTTGAGTTCCAGGTCTTTGTTCCCATTCTATATTAAATTCCGCTAATTTTGAGTGCCCATCTGATCATCCTACTCGACAAATTTTTTCCATGCGTTAAACGTGTTAAGGCAGCGTGATCTGTAATAACTTTAATTGGCATCGCTCCTAAATATTTTCGGAATTTGTTCAACGCCCATACTACCATCCAGACATTCTCTTTCGGTTACAGTATAATTCCTCTCTGCGTTGTTCAGCGTACGTGAAGCAAATATAACGGTTCTTTGTTCCTGATTGAGCACTGCTCCCATACCGATTGAACTGGCATCTGTAAATAATTCGAAGGGCTTTTGAAAGTTCGGCAATTTTAAACCTGGTGCCTTTGTTACGGCCGCCTTGACCGCTTCGAATGCCTTCTGCGCCTCAGTGGACCAGACGAATTTTTTTAATTTTCGTTTAAGATTATAAAGGGGCTCACAAAGATCAGCATAATTTTTGATAAATTTCGCGTACCACTGGGACATACCCAAAAAGTTGGATACCTCCTTTGAATTACGGGGTGGTTTCATCTCTAGTATGGCTCGAACCTTTGTCTTTTCCTTTTGGATTCCTTTCTTACTAATAATTAATCCTAAATACCTCAATTCATCGCACCCAAATTTACATTTATCTTTATTTAATGTCAATCCTGCATCTTGCAACAACGAAAAAACTTTCCTTAAATACTCAACATGGTGAGTGAATGATGGAGACGTAATAATTACGTCGTCCATATACACACTCACAAACTTCCCTATCAAAAGTTTTAGGATTAGGTCAATTGCCTTTTGAAAATTGGGAGCTGCCCCTGATATGCCGAATGGCATCCGCCGGAAAGCATAAGTGCCACTTTTTACTACGAATGCGGTCTTAACAATATCACTGGGGTTTACTGCCATTTGAAAGTACCCACTTCTTAGATCAAGAGATGACATTATTGTCGTATAGGGGATGTTCGTTATTAAATCATCTATTAACGGTAAAGGGTATCGCGGATACTTTGTGATCGAATTTAGTTTCCTATAGTCTACCGCAAATCTATATGCTTCAGGATTATCCGGTGATAACCCATTATTTTTCTTACATAACACAACCGGTGACGCGTACGAGGATTGAATTGGAACAATTGTTTCTTCTCTTAACATTTTTTGAATATGAAAATCAATTACCGCCTGCTTTTGCCGATCATATTTGTAAGGCCTGGAAACTACTGGTGGATTATCTCCCGTATCAATTTCATGGTATAAAACATGAGTAAGACCTGGTTTGTCTGAGAATAATCCCTTAAAACTCCTAAACAAATTTTGTAATTCCTGTTTTTGTTTATCCTCCAATTTTGTCTTAGACAAATCTATTTCAACATTTTCCTCTTCAACTGATTCAACCACCCTATTTATCTGCGTATCGGGAATCTTCAACGATTTTCGATCAAAGTCTAAAACGATCCTTGATCCACTTATAAAATCAACACCACAAGAATACATGGGTATTCCAAATCCGTCAACAGATGAAACGACCAAGGTTTTACAAATTCTTGAATCTGAATAATCAATTCTACAATTCCTATATTTTGGCATTTCGCTCCCTGTGCTGTGATCACCTGAGCTCGCGATTTTTTTACTTGTTTATAAAAAAAATATTTTTTATATATTTCTTCCGATATAAATGATTTATCTGCTCCGGTGTCCCATAGCGCTTTCAAAAATGTGTTATTTAATAAAATAGGAACGTGGGGAAGCTCCACGGGTGATATACATATCGGAGAAAGCTTAATTGGTATATCCACTGCCGATTCCTTTTGATTATGAACTTCATTAACTTTCAAAACATTCAATCGTCCCCTTTGCATCCAACACCTCGACTGAAATTTTCACTCGAACCCCTATTTCTGCGGTCCCCTCTATTAAAATTATCATTTCGATCTTTTCGAAATTGGTATCCCCTTTCGTTGAATTTCTGATCATCATTCTGAAATCTATTCCTACTCTGGAACCACCTATTACTTTGACGGCTATTCTCATAAGTACCTCTAGAATCATTTCTGCCATTATTTGGTCTACGCCCAACCCCAGAATTTCTCCAGTTTCTGCGATTATCATCAAAATTAGACATCCTATGCGTGTTTTGACTCCGTGTTTCCACATTATCACTATTCTGCGAACCCCTTTTTAATTTGTAAGAATACCTCTCTTCAAATTTAGCTAATATTTCTAAAAGTTGTACCGTGTTCTACGGATTCCCCGAACTTCCACATAGTCCTGGACTTGTGGTTCGAGTCTAACAAAAATATGATCAACCAATTCTGTCTGTGACATCCCTAGTTCCAATTTTTTATGGAGTTTAAGTAAATCGTAAACAAAATCTGTTGGTTCCTGATTTCTTCCCTGTTGGGACGCTAAAAACCTCGCTAACTCTTTCTTATTTTTGATTGCGGGGAAAGCTTTCGCCAATTCTGCCTTTAGCTGCGCGAAATCCGTGGCTGTATCCTGCACTAGCACCGATCCAAATATTGAGTACCAATCTTGAGCCCTTCCCCTGAGATGACTTTTCAAATAAGCACATGTCAAGTTACTCGGAATTTCAAGTAACTGTATTTGATTATCTATGGCCTCTAAGAATTCATTAATGTTCTCTGACCCTGAAAAGCACATTTCTGGTAAAATACCAAACCCTCCTGCATTACCTAACCCAGAGTCATATAAACGCTTCGGGCGCCATTGCGACATGGCCATCGTTCGATAGCCATGTCGTGGGGTTTCCGCATAAGTTAGAGGTGTCGGATTCTCGGAATGATGAGACATTCTATAATTCTTAATATGACTTTTATTAAGAATTTAACTTAAATTACTTAGATATCGAACAAACTTATATTAAGTGAAAATAAACCACTACACGTAGTCTTAACTAACTCGGATCGCGCAATTAGATCACTTATCAATATAAATATATTATATCTGCTTAATATCGTCTCAATAATATACTAGCGTTCAGAATATAATCTTCCTACCTTAGTTGAATACTCAACGGTTCAATCACTTTCAGATAGGCTATTGGGCTCGCGTGCAATAGTATGCACCTTGTAGTAATGGCTGGATATCCGTGATGCTTTGGTAGGCCGTCAAATTACACTTCTACCTTTTCCAAACAGAGCTTTCTCTAAATTGCCATCATTCTCACTAAAATTCCTATCGTTTTAAAGGTTATCTTATTTGCATCTATGTTTCGTTTCACTTCTTGGATTTGGGTTGGAAAAGTTTTGCCATTAATCGTGGCCGTCAAAGAACGTAGAGGTTATGTTAGAGGAAGAGCGCGAGAGATGTCACAAATGAGCAATGTTACTTCAGGAAGTTTGCTTTACTAATGGTATCTACTTAGTGAACTTTTTTTTTGCTGAATGACAGTTATGCATATTGATAAATTGCCTGGGTGTCGAAGCGACACAAGCGGGCGTTCTTGGTATATTTAGTTCTAAAATCTCTCCTAATTTACCTAGAGCCGCAAAACTTTTTTTTTGTGATTACCATGGAAAATGAATAAAAGTCACGAAAATTTTTCAAATTCCCTGCAAAAATACTGAAAGGAGAACAAACTAAACAGGCTCCGGTGCCCAATCGACACCGACGGACGTTCTAATGCTAAGAAACATTTATTCTTCAAAGTGATATATAACTACTCCTCTACAGGGGTAGCCAAGAACCAAAACTATATTTTAAGAATTAACTGTTTGGCATCAACTTTTTGCTGTGGGCGTAGAGCCCGTGGTTTCTCTATCAAATGTCTCCTTTATCTCTCTATCTTTTTAACTTCTCGGCTCGTGATATTTTTTTATTGCAAACGGCTTAAGTGTGGCGGTGGTACTGTCGTTTCAATTATTTTTCGTTATAATTTATCAATTACTGACAATCCCATTTCGTTTATATTATGCCGTATTAAGATATGACAGTAAAATGAGACAATTCTGGCGAGGTGTTTCTGTAAGAACTATTTTGTGTTGATTTCTGGATGCACTCCTAGCTGTCACTCTCTTAATGACATATCGTTTAAAGAACTCTTGCATGTTGGATAAAAACGAGATTTTGGATTAAAATTTATTTTGCATTCTGTGGAGTGTTTTAAACAAAGTAGTTGTGAAAAATAGTTATATGGTTGTGGTTTTTTTTAAAAATAAATTTCATTGTTTTCAAAGCGTGGTTTCATGTATTTGCCCAATAAGCGTGAGATTTTGGTAGTATTTAGGTGTTTTATAATTCTGAAAATACGTATATTTGCAATTTTTAAGAATGTGACAGCTAGACTGATATAAGAATTGTATATGCGTGCAGAAAATAATTGCTGGATCATTCCGCGTGATTTTCCGGATTATCTTCGGATGATTTCAAAATGCATTATTTTCTCGGCAAATAAAATTTTTTTGTGGTTTTTAATCGATTATCGTAATATTGTAACATGTTTTTGCAATTTATTGTTTGAAATGCTGTTTGAGTTTTTAAAAATATACAAAAATATAAATTTAATGCCATTACTTTTAAATGTGCATTGTGAATGTTTGTATAAAATAAAATGTTAGAATCACAAAGCAGACCTGTAAAATTATTAATTCTATTTGTAGTCTAATATTAAAGTGGGTTTCTAAAGCTAATAGTTTGCTTTTGGAATACTTGTGCTAATTAATAATTTGTGAATATTTGTATGATTAAAAAATTTATAAAACATAACCAATTACTAATGCTTGAAAATTAACTAAACTGTAAATATATAACACCAGCAGACAATTGTATGCTAGTGTTATGTTTTACAAAGTATTTTATGTTTACTGGCACACACATCTTTGTTATATATTTGTAAATTGATAAATTCTTTGGCAATTTTAGTTTATTGACCGTAGTTTTTATGGGCTTCTTAATGTCGGTTAATTCTTTCATTATCATTGTCCAGCATTCTATTTTCTTCTATATTGAGCTATATTAAGACACAATAGTATTAATGAGGGATGCTTCTTCGAGAAGTTTTCCCCTTTCTTTAGTGGGGATGTATATTTTATAAAGAATGGTTTATCAAACTGTATAAATATTAAATTTTTGATAGTTTTTATATCCTACCTGATCGTAAATTTTATTGAACATATAAGGACAGGAGCTTATTAAGCCTCTGAAGAGGGGAGTTTAGTGTCAATAGTAATGTAGTCACTCTTGTATTTCTGGTGGATAGTATTAGCCACATAAACAGAAATTGCTTTTAGGTAGAAATTTCCTTTAACTTATCGTATGAGCGGAGAACTATTTTTCTCAATTATATAAATTTATGTTAAATGTAGTTCTTGTCTGATTAATAGCATTTTGAACAGAAAAAAGCTGTAAATATAGTTCAACATTAGTGTGTGTAATGCTTTGTTTCAAATAGTCTTTTTTTTAAAAAATTACTATCAATTTGCTAGTTAAAAGTATACTATAATGAATTTAATTTTAAACATTTTGTGTGTTTGGGTACAGGAATGGCAGAAGGAAGGTCTTCATCTGTCATCTGCTAGTGATCAAGCCTGTAAGTTGTATGATGCAGCATTATCACAGGTATGTTTAGAATAGTATTTTAGAGAAATGCTGTGGACCATCTTTTAGGAAAAATAAAATAAAAAGTTAATAGTATTTATAGTAATATTTTATGTAAAACATTATAATTAAATTTTTTAAGGGAATTTTTGAATTTGAAAGCAGTATTTTATTTCTTTAATGGTACTATAATTGCAAAAATAAACAGTTAAAAAAAGTTACAAATTTCAGGCTGAAAAAAGAAATTTCTATTGAGAGAAAAAGATTGATTATGGAGTATTATGAAAGATTATGAATCCGATTTCTTGAATATGTTGAAATTGTGTTCAAGGAATTCAAATATATTGAAAGTAATTTGAATAATTTTCAATATATTCATAAATTCTGAGTTCCTTTAGTGAATTTCATTGAACAAGGAGCATTTAAAAATACATTAATTAAAAGTAAAATAAAGTGGAAATTTGCAGTTTGCTACCAGTGAAAGAAGAATGTCTGTGAAGAAGAATTTTCTTTCGTGGCCATGCAAATTTGTTTTTTATAAGATCTCCAATAAAACATATAACAATTAAATTTCTTGCCTTGTCAGTAAACAATTTGCATTTGGCTGCTGCCACACTTAAATATTTTTTTTATTTCTAATGGCAGATTATGAACAGTTATTAAGAGTTCATCAATCTACCAAGTACATTCACCGAAAGCAGGTATCTCTTTTTAGTGCGGTGCCATATAGGTGGATACCAATCGCCACAGGTAATTTTGACACCCAGTGTTCTCCCTAGAGGGAGGCACCTAATCTCTCATGATGTGAACCTGCACTAGGATTTAATTTTGCCTAGAGCATCCTTCCTAGGATCTTTTACATGCCTTATAATCATATGACATGGCAGCTGTCGATTTTCTGCATCATGAAAATCCATCGACTTGGGCCAGGGTCGAACCTGCTACCTTGGGTACAGAAGGCTAGCGACAAACCAACCATGCCACCCAGCTGACCTTATTAAATATCATGATAGCCAAAATGAGTGAAATTTTAAGAAAATGAGAATTATAAAAAAAAAAAAAATCTCTTAGAAAATAAGTGCAAATTCAGCAATCCTTTTATCCATAAAAATTAAAAGTGGAGTCCCCTAATATTCTTACCAATAATATCCAAACCTGATCCTTATACTTACCAATAATGTCCAAAATATCCATGTTAGAATGAATGACAGAAGACAAAAGCTGCAATGTAGACAGCACAAAGTATGGAAAAGGATGTTTGTATGAAAAACTCAACTTGAAATTGTCTGAAATTAATGGGGTTACCACCATAAAAATAAACAAACAAAAAAATTTTAATGCATGTAATAAGGATGGCAACCACAGAACCAAATGTTAAAAATCAAGGTAACCATGTTGTAATATTATTGCTTAACTTGGCCAATGTGTACAACAGCTTGGTGTGTAGTGTACTATTATCAGATTAGTGCGATTGTTTCCATAAAATAATGAATTTTTTTTATTCACACATACAGTTTGATTTATATTTGAAGTATATAATAGGAATTTTAACACAAGAATTATGGCACTAGTCATTTTGACCAGGAATCCATTTTAAATTATCCTAACATTTTTGTTTACTTATGCTTTTGAGATTGTTTTACTTTTTCTATAAAAACTTACAAGTTTTACGTAATTCTTTGTTCATTTCAAATAGTTTTTTTTTGCCAATATTACAGTATAAACTTAGAATTATGGCTGCTGGGCATTTTGGCCATTTGCAAAAAATTATGTTTGTACTTTATTTTCCTGGCTTTAGATGAACCTAATTCATGTAATAGTTTGTTCATGAAAAAGCTAATGAAAATATAATTTATATTAAGGAGCTATTTCTTTTTCTGCTGCTAATGCAGTTTCTAGAATTATAATTAGTAATAATGGATATATCCAAAATGAAGGTAAAAGAAACAACCAATGATGGTCAAGTTTGGAAAATAGTACTTCAACAAATATCACAGGAAGACTTTTCTAGCAGAACATCTTACGAGAAACAGCTGAACCATTTTCGTGTTCCCAATTCGCATTTCATAGTAGCCCTAGTGGTGCATAAAGAGTTTTTACCAAAAGAAAAAAAAAATGCCACGATTAACAGTATTCTGAAAAAGAGGCACTTAATGAATACTAAAATTCAAATTGGTGGCTCATTACACGAGTTTGATATTTTCATTTGACATATGTATGCTCATAGGTTTTTGGGTATAAAAGGCTTTTTTTTAGTTCATTGATCAAAATTCTGAGGCTCAACATTTTTAACCCAGAAAATGGTTAAGAGTTGATTCTTCGATTTTATAAAGTACTTTGGGCAAAGCCTGCAAACTGATCCATTTGCTCTTGTTCCCTGTGTTTGGAATACATTGATAAAAATGATGTTATAAATGGGACAAATATAACAATCAATGAGCAATATCGTTTCCATTGAAAACTTGCTAACAATTTATTCAGTATATGTCTAAAATGCCCTATAAATTTGGCATCAAATTTTAGCTTGTTACTGATGCACAGTCAAAATATTTACTGAATGAATATCTGTTTGCAAAAAGATGAAATGAAGTCTGCTGGAGAAATTGTTAGCAAACATATAGCTTTTCCTTTAATTTAACCTTACTATGACATTGGGTTATAATAGGGAGGAGCACAATAAAATAATTTGCTTTGGAACAATAAATCACTCAAAGGGAAAAATACCCCATTCTTCTAAAAAAAAAAAATGCATTTTATTTGATTTTGAATGGGTATATTTAACTTTTCAAATTACCTTATTACTAAATTCAGTTTTTAGATTTATTTCAATTGCTAGCTATTTTGATTTTTTTTGCTTAAATTGTATTCATTAAAAAGAAAACAGTTATTATATTTATGTACAACCAGCTGGTATACCCGTTCTTCGCACAGGTGAATTGAATAATTAAACAATACAGATAGAAGGATAAAGAATATTTTTAATGAGTTAATTTTACGTGAATTGCAAATTAAACAACAACAACAAAAAAGCTTTTTGCATATCTCAGCTGAACAAAAACAAACATGTTTGTTAAATTTTAAGTCTGTAGATCTAATAGCAGATAAAAAAAGATTTTTTTTTATTTATAACTTCTCATAACTCTTGTGGGTCGATTTTTGAAAATACCTTCCTAAACTGATTTCTGCTCACCAAAAGTAAAACATTGTTAGAAATTTTGTGTAATGAATGCTCAAACTAGTATAAATAATTTATATCTGGAAGTGTAATACATTAATATTACTTTCTGTTGTATTTATTTTATGTTAAAATTTTAATATTCGTAAGTAACGCTGTTTCTTAAATTATAAGGGCAGTTCACAATGGAAACATAGCGATAGCGAAACGTTGACGATAAAGTCAAGTTGGCAACTGTCTAGCTACTTCCATAGTTTGAGCTTTATTAGAGCTTTGAGAAAGATTAGACTTACACTTTTGCGGCATAATTCTTAGTAGGTACTTTTTCTACACTTCCAAAAAATGCAGTCACGTAGTTATTATTTTTATATTTAAGAAATGCAATACCTGCCTATTCAATTTAAATTATAGCATTATAATTAACTACTAACCACAAACAAATTATGCAGATTTGTCCAAATGATGTAGTGTGAAAGGCAAAGTTTATCTACTTTAAATACCAGAAGCGGTAAAAGTACTGTATTTTCCTGTATATAATCCGCAGTGGTGTATTATCTGCAAAGCCTTTTTTCGAGTAAAAAACAATTGTATAAACCGCAGCGGTGTATAATTTGCGGCAGTTTTTACGGCAAATAATCCAAAATATAAACTGCCGATAATGAGTGTCATATAAGATAAAAAATACACAAAATAAAAAATAGAAGTATATATAAGAAATTGTACAGAGAGAAAATTTTTTTTATTATGAAACGTCTTTTTAAATTTGTATGATAATATTTTGTACGATAATCTCAATAAACAAAAAATTCATCACTACTGCCATCTATGTTTTGAGTTGTTAAACAAAACATTACACGTGGAAAAAAACTTTCTTTTTTTTTAATTTAGCAAGTTAACAGCAAAAAAATTAAGATCGAGACTGCTTTCCCATTGTCTCTTTCTTTTAAAATCCATTTATTTATTTCTCTAATTCTGGCAAGTGAGGTTTTCCACAACGATCAGCTCTTTAACGTCGATCACAATTTTCGAAGTTGGTCTTGTTTTTTCTCCACAAACGAATATTCAATTCGTCAACATTGAAAAACCTTGCAGCTTCCCGATTTCCGACTTCGGTAGCCTTCTCTATAACTTTTAACTTGAAGTTTGCAGTGTAACTTAACGCTTTCACTTCAACATGAAAGCTTTCAAAGGGCGTAATAGCTCTAGTCAAGAGAAAATTGGAAATGGTGCCAGCGACTAGTAACTGTTTTTTCCTTCCGAGGAATCAAATTCGTTTTTGAATATAATTGGACAAAAACTAGTTATGGCTGAAATACGTCATCCGAGTCATGAAAGCCCCATCTATTATTTATTTTATAAAACATAAACGGCATTTCTTTCAAAACTTTATTGTTGGCTTTTCTGATGGAGAATGTTTTATCTCAGATAATCTGCGGCAGCGTAAAATACACGCAACGAAATTTGAAACTCTTTTTTAACACATAATCCGCGGATTATATACACGAAAATACGGTATTTATTTTGATATAAGGATCAATTTTTTTTTTGTTACTACCAAATGTGCATAGTAAAATCATAAAAAAAAAACGTGCATAGAAATTATCAATTTTTATTGTATTTATGGTTCACTATTTTGGCAATAAGGGCTTACACAGGAAAAAAATCAATAGTAGCTATTCAAATAACGAGTGACTTAACACAACCTCTCCCTTTAAAATCTAGTTTTATTCTGAAATAAAAGAAATTAGTGATTACACTGATCAAAGTCATAAATTAGAAGTGTGCGTCTGGTGTAGACGAAACAAAAAGGGAAAGTTTTGCTTCAAACATAAAAGATAGATACATGCTGCTGTGGGCTTTTTTTGCAGTGCATGCCAGAATAGCTTGCAGATGGCAGAATTTTTTTTCCTTCTTGACAATTATCGTTATATTTTGGATGCTTCATGCAATATCTTTATAAATTATAGCCTATGTGTTATTCTGATATTATTGTAAAGTTTCATTAAAATCCATTCAATTGTTTTTGCGTGGAAGAGTAACAAACATCCATACATACAAACTTTTGCATTTATTATATTAGTAAGGATATATTTATATAAAGGTTTAATTTTCACTAGTTAAGATTCATTTAGGGATTATTCACACCTTTTTCTAAAATAACATCTATTTATTTTATATATTTTGCCCATGAAAAAAAAGACTACAAGGAAAACAACAAAAAGAATGTGGAGGAATATATACTGTATTTTCAACATTATAAAAATTATTTTATATTGAAATTAATGAATCTTACAAACATTTTCTAATTTAAAAGCATACAAGTAATTTTAAACATACATTATTTTTTTTATAACTATAAATTCCAAATACATCTGTCCTTAAATTTAGTTACTCGTAAAGTCTGTTAATTTTTTTTGTTTTTGTTTGAAAAAATGCTTTGTGTCATAATACGCCTCACATCTTTGCAATGCACCAAAAATCCCTTCAGGCATATTTTTCCGAGTCTTTTCTTAAATTTTTCTTGCCATCCATTGCTACCTAGAAATTGGTCGTTTCCTATTGCCTTCGTAAATTTGAGAGCTTTCTCTATTAAGAAAGGAACAGAGATTGAAACATTTTTCTCGCATTGTGTGTATCCACTTCAAAACTGCTTGTCGGCAACTTCATAGACACATGCTTTTCAACGTTTTGAACTAGAATTTGATGCATCATAATTTTGTAACTTATCTTGATTTTTTTATAATAGTTGATAAGCTGTTTGGTAGAATACCAAATTTTAAAGCAATATCCTTTTTCATGACAATTTATCTACTTCCTGTGGAATTAAATTTTTTTGTTTAATGCTCAAGCACTTAAGTTTGGATAATTTTGAGCAACAAGAAATGATGAAACCAGAACGACTGATCAACACCACAAATGAACAAGACTAGTTCAAGGACACAAGACAAATTCACTGAGAGTGAAAGGGGATATTGAAGATGTTTCTAGTGAACTGGACAATTGGGGTTAAAGGTGGCACTTCTTGGATGAAATGCCCAGAATTCTATTGCTCTTAGCAAGTTCGGCACCTAATAAAACCAGTTCCAGATTAATGACCACCATAAAATGTTTTAAAAGAGAATAACTTGAAATGCTCCGAAATGCTTTAAAAATGGGGAGAAAGAAGCTTGAATCACAAGAAAAAGAGTTCGTTATATAGAAAATGAACTTCACTATTGAGAGGTTATTTTATGAAGAAAATCGTGAAATGTTCTTGGTTTCAGGAAAAGTTTTGCTAAAAAGAAAAATTCACAATGTAGAGGTTCATAAAATGGAAGTTCGACTGTATGTCACTGACTGATATTTACTATTTTTGGGAAAGAAAATTTTTGATCAAATTGTTGAATAGCTTAAAAATGGTTTTGTAGAACTTTTGTTTTCTAGTTGGTTTGTATGTGTAGGGGGGGGGGGGGTGTTTAACTCCATGAATATACATAAAAGTCAATTTTTAAAAGTACATTTTCACTCATGTAATTCACTGTCTGTTTTTCAAATGTTTATCAACATCATTTTTTCAATTTTGATGAATGACAACATAGTTTCACTTTACATAAATGTTAAAATATCTGCTAATGAAAAGGAAGAAATTGAAATTAACAGCTTTTACTAAATGCATTTAAAAGTATATCTGGTACTTATATCAAAAAATTTTTTAAAAATTTCTGTCTGTTCTGACTAATCTCTGAAACAACTGAACCGATTTTGATGGAACTTTCACTGGCAGATAGCTAATGTTATAAAGTGTAACTTAGGCTACTTTTATTTTATAAAAAATTAGGGTTCTGCAAAAACAAAATTAAAACTAATAAAATAGTGAACAATATCTGATTCAAATAGGGATTTTTTAATTCAATAGGGATTATTTTTATTCAATAGGGGGATTATTTTATTTTGCGAGCCTTCTGTTTCAACGATTTCTAACAGTTATATCAAACTATTTTGTTTCATTATGTTGATGCCACTCAACATTTCCCATTTGTTATTATTTATTGTCTCATCTCTTTATTCACTTTGAATATGGCAACAGAATTTTAGTTAAGTTTATTCAAAACTGTAAATAACTTCATTTATCCTGCATAATATATATAATACAATAATATTTAATTGAATAATACTTATATTGCATAACATTTATATTGAAATTGAAGAAAAGCAATTTCTTGTGTCACAAGGTATCTTTTATTTTTCTACCATTCCATATTGTTTCGTTACATTTTCAATATTTTCTAGAAATGAGACTTTTAAGTAATAATTAGAAATCAATGTTAAACGTCGTTAGGTTTTCTTTCATGAAAATAGTTGTTTTTTGTTTACTTTGAAATTGATAAATTTAATATTGTATACAGAGAGATTTTTCATTAAATTTAATATATTGTATATAGAGAGATTGTTCAATAAATTTAATACGAAAAACCAGAAATTAACAAAAAACGAAGGAAAAAAAAATAAAACAAAAAAGAAACATCAATTCACAAAGTGGAAGAATGACATTAGAATAGGTATTTCTTTACGTGGAATACATAATTATTAAGTTTTCGTAAACTATGGGAATTGAAAAAACACTTTTTTTGTTAAATTCCATGTGAACAAAGTTGCGGGTAACAGCTAGTAAATTTTAAAATTTTGATTTTTCCAAAAAAAAATCTATGTAATAGATTATATTTATCCATCTACTTCAAAAACAGTTTTTCTTGATTTTTCAAAACCTAGTTATTTGAAGTAAATCCAAAGATTTTTAGACTTAACTGGGTTTTCAGGAAATTTATTGCTAGGGGTATCTTTAAGAATCCTGAATAATTCAGTTTGAAAATAGGGTGTCTACTCGGGCATCATCTTCATCACTGGACCAAGTTTCTAAAGTACCAAGTCTCTTAATAATAGCCCTTCTGCAACATTCATAATAGTGAAATCCAACTTTTGGAGATTGTCAACTAAGACCCTCGTATTGTTTCATGGTATGTCATTAATATACCATGAATCAATCTCAAATAATTCAAATTAAAGTAGTGAAAATGTTTTTTTCCAAAATGTGTGTGTGGTTAAAAGTGTAGGATTTTCATGTGTATGAAATGTCTGACCACTGTTGTTTTTAAGAACCTGATGTTACATTTACAGAGTGAACACACATTTGTCTAAACAGAATTTATAGAGGAAATAGTTAATGGACAAAATTATAAGCTTTATCATATTTTTGTGTATATATTGTCTTAATGTTTGTGCATGTCTAAGTAAATAAGACTTTTTCAAACTTTATACACAACAGTTTAGTACTTTGAGTTGTATATACTGTACCACTACCATTTCTATGTATATAAAATTTGTAAGTTTTAGTGCCTCCCAGATAAAAAGAAAAATCCACGTAAATGTGAATTTGTTAATTTTGTTTTTGAAATATAACTGAACTTTTAACGTACTCAGTATTAAAATCAAATTATCATTTTTGAATCTTTTGAAGTAGTTTTGTCTGATAAAATGAATTCTTATTAAGATTTTTAAAGGATTATTGAGAGAAAAATGAAATTGACTTTTCAACATTTTCCAAACAAGAAAAATAGAAGGTTTTTATTATCTTAGGGTGTGTATATATATGTGTATATAAATATATTAAATATTTTATGTAAACTTAAGATGTTTTTTACATGTTAAGAGCAAATAATTTCTTTAAAGTAAAATCACACACATTTCAATAATGTACTTCATAACTTTTAAAAGGCTGTTGTAAAAAAGAATTAGTGCTAGCAAACAAATTAAGGGGGGAAATAAAATTTTTGCAGTATAGGCCCCTGTCGCAGAGAAACGACGAAATCAGGCCTTTCGCCAAATCCCTAAAGGAGATGATCAAATCACGCACGATGTTAAAATAACGTCTCTTTGAAGTCTTTTCCCTGTTGTAAGTTATTGAATTAATTAAATCCCCGAACTGTTTTAGTGAAATAATGTAATGAACGAGTCAGCATTTCCAGAACTATGTTTTCGATTTCTTCCCACCCTTTAGCTCTCCCCTATCTCCTCATCCGAGCCTGGCAGCACCGGGCTTCTGACGTCATGCGCACATTAGCGCTCAAATTCTATGGGAGAAAGGTCGCAAGCACTTTTATTATTGTTATCTTTTCTGTTTTGTTAAGTACCAACTGCCAGGGTTGGATCGTGACTTTTGGGGGCTCTGGGCTAAGAATATCTGAGGGTCTCTCTAAATAATTAAAGTTTTTGCCATTTTCCTAAAAAAACATTTTTGGTGGAAAAATTTAAAGTATATGAAATTTAAGGTTTTTTTTTTCGAACAATTTAAATACATTATAAACAATAACATAATTTACAAAAAACCCCTTTTTTAAACATTTATGCTGCAAATTCTTTTATTTGTCCATCACATTTTAAGTCTTTGGTGGGATCAGTATTAATACAAAGTAATAAATAATTAAATCTAGTATTTGTCATTGATCTATATTTGTTTTCTATGTAGGACATTTTAGAGAACTCGAGCTCCGCTTCACAACTAGTAATAGGGAGCGTTAGAAAAATGGTATACAAATTTGGAAAAATGTCAATAAGTTTCTTTCCAAAAATTACATTGAACATAAAGTTTTGAATTGAACACCTTCACATTTACTAAATGTTGGTCTACGTCATCTGATTAGTAAATAATAATAGAACGTGAATTTTCCAGGTCAACGATCTTCTTATTTTGATCTTGCAAATCCATCAACAATTTTTATTTCTTACTATATTCTTCTATTTAAATCAAGGATTAGCTTACCTAACTCAACACACACACAATAATCGAGTCTCTTTTAAATTTTTCTGTCCTATACACAACTTTTTCTGTGGATTTATCTGCAAATTTTGAAATAACCTGTCTCTTGTTCGTATCGCTATGTTCTGTTTCTATACTAGGACTTAATTTTTTGGCTGCGTCTTGATACTCCTTTAGTTTTTGATATGATTCATGCAGTGGCGCACACAAGGGGGGGCCCTAGGGGTCCGGACCTCCTTCAAAGCCCTTGATTTTTTTTTCCAATTGATTATAATTCTAAGTAAATAGTACGTAAAATTTAATTTTAAATATTTGCTATTTATGATTAATTTTATTAATTAATGCTAATTATTTATTCAATAATTAGTTTTTTGCTGTTTTTTGTTCCTGAAAATCGACAAAATCAAAAGGAGTATGATACAAGAAAGGTGGACTTTTGACCTTGGGCCCCCCCCCCCTTGAAAAATTCATGTTGTACATTGCTTGTAAACATTTTAAATGACATAATTAACTTATTCCCTTCACAGATGTCCAAACCAGGAGCCTGTAATTTTTTGTTAACTGAATTAAATCTTTGTAAAATTTCTTCCAAAAATATAATTAAAATGGCAGTTTCAAGTTTTGTTAATTTATTTAAATAAATTTACTGCCCCTTTTCTAAAATCAATTTTCTCATTTCATAGTCAATAAATGTCTTAAGAATATTCATATTACCATAATTATCCTTTTAAGTCTTCAACAGCGTCATAAAGACAAGACCATTTGGTCTGACTTAAACTTTTAAAGGTAAATTTCAGTTAAATTTCACGATGTAGAAGTTCCCACCAATGGGTCGAAGCAGAAAATAAACATATATTTGTTGCAATAAACAAGATGTTTTCAAACTTTTCATCTCATAGACCCCTTGCCATGTTTTTCGGTTTGAGGTCACCCTGCTTACCTAATATAGAACTTTTGAAAATTATCAACTTAAATGTCTTTTTGACTGCTGTTATAGAACTACTTACCTTTTAAGATACTTAACTCTCTAAAAGATTTAAATGTCTAACTGTAGGGAAGTATAGTGTTTAAAACTTAAGAAACACATGCTAATTAAATTAAAATTTAATTGATACAAATTGAACAAATTTTTATTAAGTGAAGGATGAACCAGGTACTTACTTCAACAACTAATTTTCAACATTTGGCATCAATCTCATCAGGTGTAACCCGAAATCTCCTCGGTTAGTAGTGTCCAGTCATTTTCTTTCTTTTATTTTAGAGCTTAACAACCGCACTGAAACTCCTTTTCACTACGAAAAGCAATTAAATACTCCATAATTCGAGATAAATAGCAGGCATGTCTTTTTAAAGCTAAAATTGCTGACATCTGTTTTTAAACTTTACTTTAAGATCTCAATTACTTCCCATTTCGATGAGTTCCTCTTGTAATACGACATTTTTTAAAATCAATATGACCATTTGTGTTTATTGCCTACTGTGGTAATTACCATAGTCAAAGCATTCTCAAACCTAGTTTCAGAATCTGAATAAAGGGCGTTTAAATGTTAAATATAAATTAAAACGCCATTTTCCTGGCAGATTATCAGTGGCCAATTGAGAAACTGGGAAAATTCGGGAAGTAAAATATTATACTCCTTAGGCTTAACTGGCATATGAAACGCTGAAATGGACTTTGTTTTAATAAAATTTATTCACTGTCACCTTGTAACTGCAAAGTAACCTCATTAAATCTTGTGAATAAATCTGTTAAATATGTAAATTTTTGTTTCCATTTGATTAAATTTTCTATTAAAATTTAAGTCACAATCTGGTTTAATGACAGCAACTATAGTAGACCCCCATTTATACCTCATGGACTCCCAAATTATTTTTTCGCTGAAGTGGACCCTGTGTATGTCGTCACACACCCCTGGGGGTTGATATAGACTACTTTGGGAATCACTACAGTAAACCAAAGAAGTTCATGATTTCAGTCGCAACCTTAACTGATTCTGCACCAACCAGATTAAGAGAATGTGCAGCACATGGCACATTATTATAGCAATTTTATTTTTTCTTTTAGAAGATATTTCTCACCATTATATCGACAGGACGTATTGGTAGGGTTGTCAAATGACTATCCCCTACATTTACCCAATAGCAATTCATTTGTTTCTAAAAATTATTGTAGAGAATTAAATAATTATAAGTGAGTGTGACTACTAATCTTAATTAATGACACACATCTTTCATACACTTTTCCCCCAAACAATATCTTAGTACAATAGCAAGTTGGTTATTGTGGGCCAAACCTGGTGTTGAATCCATCACAATTGAATAGTACTTTATGTCATCGTTATTTATTTGAGTTGTAATTGCTTTAATGATTTGCTTGCCAATGATCTCAATTATTTGCTCATATATTGTTTTTGGTAAATACGATATGGGGACCTGGCACCTTAAAAATGATCTTAATGTCATATTTTGTATTTTATTTAGTTATATTCTTTGCATTATATTATCTTTTGATTGATATATCACTTTTGCATGTCGGAAAGTTAGAAGTTGGATTAAACTTCATTTAAAAAATGTAAATTAACAAATTAGGCAATTTGACCACGCTCCCTTTTAGAAAAAAGCAGCTAAAAAAGGCGTTTTGATTAAAAAAATCTATTTTAAAAGAAAAATTATAACAATAAAAAAAAAAAGGAAAGTGTAATATATAAAGCAGAATATTACCGAGGCATTACAGTAATGTAATTTTTAAAGTGAAACTTTTTTGGGCTCAAGAGTGATTGGAAAAATTGCCCAGTTTTGCGTATCAGTGAAAAAGCGAAAGGAAGTAGTCTTTCCCTCCACCATCCCCCCCCGAATCGTCGCCATAGTAATGAGAGAGCGATGGAAGAAAAGGGGGAGCGGAGACACCGCGTGACTTGCGTCATATCGGTGAAAAAGTTGGGTAATTGCCTCCGCCTCCGACTGGTCAACTTTCCCACCTTCTGATTACGGGTCATTTTCTCCCCGACCCGGGAACATTATCAGCGGTCATATCAGTTGCAGTGTGAGCATTACGGTGTAGACAAAATAGGTCGCGCAGCAAAAGCGTGCCTTTTTGAAATTTTCTTTAGATTGTTGGTTACATGACGATGTCTTCGGTGGCTAATTTATTTCTTTAATTTTCGTTTGCGTGGAATTATTATTAATTCTAGTCAGAATGCCTAAATCAAATGCACCAAGAGGAAAAGAGTTTCGTTAAAGAAAAAAAAGAAAAGAAAAGCGTCCAGTCGAAAAAGTGACAAAAAAAAAAAGAGAAAAATTATGCAAATTCATCCAGTGCTATTGCCAAATCTCGATCAGAGTACATGAGAGAATATCAAGCATGAAAAAAAACATTGCAAAATACTCTCTTAATGCCGAGTTTAATGACGAACAGAAAAATAGTGCAAATTCATCAAGTGCTACTGCCAAATCTCCATCAGAGTATACATGAGGAAATATCGAGCATGGAAAAAAACATTGTAAAATACTCTTAATGCCGAGTTTAAGGGATGGGAATGCTATTGAGACACTTCTTATGACAGCACAGATTAATACTGACTTTGTAAACCACCCTGTGCCGTCAACTACAGAACCCTCAACAAGTCTAGTGCGTGTTGGAACTGATGCATGTGAATCGATAATAAATTCTATCTTGCGTTACAAAGACTATGATTTCCACAAAAATGCGTGGCCACGGTAGCCTAGTGGTCAAAGTATCAGATCGTGGCTGGCGTGTCATGAGTTTGAGCCGAGTACCACTTAAGACCCGCTGTGTAGGGGAGAGATGCACGTTCAATCTGTTGAGAGCTCAAATGTCCTCTTGTTGGTGTGGTGTGGTAGTTAGGAGAGGGGGGAGTGCCAGCTCAGGTGACGTCTTCGTCACTTGACCAAGGTTCAAAATTACGAGGTCTGTCGCCAAAAGCCCTCATGTAGCTGAACAGTGCACCGTTAATATTCACTTACCCATAAAAATGCTCACAAAGATTTTCAAAAGCTATTTGTTGATAATCCTTTCAGTCACGGGTGTTCGATTTGTGATAGATTATGGTTTAGAGATGATTTGAGAACGCCTGTTGCTGAGCAGAAAAATATTTTACTGGAAATTAATTTAAAGGACATTAAAGAATGTTACAATTGACTATACAAAGTCTAAGTAGGAAAAGTATACCAAATTTATCAAAATGTAATAGTTTTGTATACCCAGAAATTCCAACATATCTTCCTACTTTGGATTTGGTATCAGAAAGACTCAATTCGCCATGAATACTTTTCATGCAAATTAAGCGATTGAGACATGTACACTGTCAGTTTGGAATATTAGAGCAAATAATCAATGTTCCAAAGAAGTTTCACTTCTATCGCGTGGCATTCCACGCACCATTTTTTGTGAAATGTGTGCATGTTAAATTTTTGAATTAAGGTATTTTGTATTAATAATTTCATAATTTCAGTTCTTATTCCTCATTTATTTGTCATACATATATAATACTTCAATATTATGGCAAGAAAAGAACTAAAATTTTTATGGTAATTGAAAAAATTTTTTTTTAAATTTTCCCTGAGTTCTTTTATGCAATTACTCACTAAAAAAAGATAATTTATAAAATATATGGGTTGAAATATGTAAATACTTAAATTCTTAAAAAAAATTCTTAAAAATTATATATTCTTATTCTAATTATATATTAAATATTCTTAAAAAAAATATGTTGCTAATACTTTAAAGTGGTATTTTATGCTTATATAAGATTATAATAATTTTTTTAGTTATAAACCTTAACGTGGTTTTTCTCGGTTTGTATTTTCCCGTATGCAAAATGCTTCTCCTTCCACAATTATTTACCAATCACTTACATTTCTTTCCTGCTGCCAACTTAATACTTTTTTTAAAAAAAAATTAAAATGTAGGAGATTTTGGCTTCTTTCTTGAATTTTATAGCATAAGTATTAATGTTTTATTTTTTTCTTCAAAACTAATTAAGTTTTTGTCAAATTGTTCCCTAAAGTTGCTTAAAACATTTTTAGAAATATTATAAAAATATTTAAGGTCGAAAAATCAATAAATACATAAAAGGAGTATTTTAAAATTTTCCATATATTTTTTAAAAAATTTTAAAATTGTGGGAACATTATGAACAAATTTTATAGAAACATTGTATGAAATCAATAGAAACATTATATGAAGTGCTAAAATATAATTTTTTAAATACATAATTTTTTTAAAAAATTGTTTAAAAGGTGACCTAAGTACCTATTTAAGTACTATTAAGTACCCATTTCTTTTGTTAATTAGTTTAGAATAAATATTTTTGTTTCAATGTCTGTTGTTGTATTACTTGCTCAACATTTAATAATGCATAATTCACTTATAAATGCTTTAAATGTCTAAACTATTGATATCTAAATCCCCTAGCATTAAGAATTCGATTTTATCGAAAAAAATTTGTATAATTTTCGGTTCTTGATTTAAAAATGAGAGAGCTAAATAATTTCTAAAATTGAAGGAGGATTATATTTTAAGCTCTTATAACTCAATCTCAAAGTAGATTTCCGCAAAACACATTTTTAGTGGATCTCTACTCAAAAAAATTAACATGCTTGTGCAAAATTTGAAGTCTAAATCGAGAAGTTTAAAAACGGAATTTCTTATCAATTCACCCCAGTAAACATCAAAGAGTCAATTTCCGTAAGACCCGTTCTTAGTGGATTTCAATTCAACAAAAGAAACATGCATGCCAAATTTCATCACTGTAGGTCTAATATTTAACACCAGCAACTCCCCGCTTGCTTCCAAGGAGTCGATTTTCGAAACATCCGTTCTCAGCAGATCTATATTCAACAAAAGAAACATTCCAACCAAACTTCGTCTCTAGTCTAACTGATCAAAAACAGGAATTTTCATCTATAGCGCCCCCTCGCAACCCTCTTTGGGTGTCGGATTCGGCAAAATCTGTTCTTAGCGGATGTCTATACTATGAAAAGGATATGCCTGCTTATTTTCAAATCTGTTTGTCTAATAGTTCCAAAATAGGAATATATTTATCTCCAACTCTTATAATCCTCGCAAACCCCCGTAAAATTCTATTTTTGCAAAACTTTTTTGTAGCGAATCATTATTTCATGAAAAGAACCTGTGTGCCAAATTTAATGACTGTACGTTTAATAGTTTAAAAATGGAAGTAATTATCTATAACGCCCTTTAATCCCCCGCAACACTACTTGGGGGAGGGACGAATTTCACTAAAACCATTTTGTAGCAGGTATCTACTCTGTAAAAGGAATCTGCTTACCAAATTTCAAGACTGTATGTTTATTAGTTCGAAAACGGGAATAATTGGCTGTAACGCCACTTTAACCCCTCGCAACCCCCTTGGGGGGGTCAGTTTTCATAAAAACCTCTTTTGTAGCAGATGTTTCTCTATGAAAGAAACATGGCTGTCAAATTTTAAGTCTGTAGGTGAAATAGTTCAAGATTGGGAATATTTACCTATAACAGCACTTAATCCCCCGCAACGCCCCTTGGGGGTTGATTTTCGTAAAACCCATTTCTTCATAAATCTCTACTCCATGCATGAAATCTGCTTGTTAAATTTCAAGACTGTACGTCTAATAGTTATAAATAATTATTTCCATTTTTTAAACACCCTTTATAATCCCCCGCAATGCCACTGGGCATCTTTTGGAACATAGTTTTACTAACTCAGAAACCTTCGCGGACATGTGTCCAACCACTCCCCAAAGTTTCATCGTAATCGGATGAACGGCTTAAGAAGGCATAAGAGACACTCAAATAAACATTCATTTTTATTTGTAAACTACGCAGGGCAAAATGTGTTGAGGAGAAAGAGGGAAGGTAAAGGTCGGGTAGAAAGCAAAAACATAGTTCTAGAAATGCTGACTCGTTTATTTCATTATTTCACTAAAACAGTTCGGGGATTTAATTAATTCATTTACTTACAACAGGGAAAAGACATCAAAGAGACGTTATTTTAACATCTTGCGTGAATTCATCTCCTTTAGGGATTTGGCAAAAGCTCTAATTTCATCGTTTCCCTGCGACACCCCCTTATACAAATTGGTCATTTTCATTAAAAAAAAATTAATATGTATTGTACAGGTTTTCAATTTATCTTTAAGCTTCTGTAAAAAATATTGAGAATGAAAACACACCAAAAAAGTTATTACATGAACATTGCAACATTGTTTAATATCCTCTTTTTTTTTTTTAAAAAAAAAAGGTTATTTGCTGATTTAAAAGTTATTTGACATAGCAAAACAAGTATTGGATTTTGTTTTATGTCAGTAAGTTGTTATGACAACTTTCTGACAAAGTATTTTGTGATTAAAACTTGGGACTATATATTCTCTTTTTTTATATGTTAGACTATTGTAAGTTTTACCTATCATTTGCAGCTATTTTGTAGTTTATTTTCAATTTTTTTTTTTTCAAGTCACACAATTATCTAATCTAAAGTCATAATGATAACTTTAGATCAGAAAATTATATGTGTTCAAATCATTTAGGTCTCCAATTTATGGGCATCAGCTCAGTTCATCAACACTCAATTTATTACATTTTACTTCTTCATTTGCTTATAGAGATCTCAAATTTTAACAATAAATTTATCTTCAAGTATCATGAAATCTTTGAGATTAAAAAGAGTAAATAAATGAAATAATTGCAGTTTTATCATTAGACAAAAATGCAGTATTTAGTGTTAAATGAATGAAATATTTTATTCTCATTTAACACTATTAAGATTATTCTGCAACTTCTCTTGTTAATATGACAAGCTGTCTTTTGCAAATTTCATATAAAAGTATTTATAAGTCTATGTAAATTTGAAACATAGTTGAATTTTTGAAAACGCTACCTGGTGGTTGTGTGCCTGCTAAACTGTAGGTTATTTCTGGAGATAGACTTGTTAGATCTTAGTGAATAAGCTGTCTCCCTGTGCAAAAAAAAAAAGTTTTAGTTTAGATTAAGGGAGTTGTGCTGTAAATTATATTTAGCTTCAAAGTTTTGGTGTGACATAGTGTGAATTTTAAAAAAAGGAAGTACCAGCTTAGGTCTTATCTTTGTCACTTGACTTGGTGTTACAAGTTCTATCACATGTAACTCTTAAGTGCTTCTAGTGAATTTAATCCAAACATTGATGTTTGGTATTTTTTATATTAGAGCTGTGCTGATTTTTTTTTTGTCATGTTTTCAACTTACTAATACTAGTTTTTCTTGCTTGATTCAGTGATTTTACTATGTACGAATTGCATGATCAATAAAGGAGTATTAATGTTAATTATACTGCAGTTTTCTAACATGCAAGCAGTTAAAAGTGCTACCATTTTATACATGCAATAAAAGTTAGATCTTAAATATATTGTACTAGCTGCATGGCCCGGCGTTGCACAGGCTTTCTCTTTCCTTCATGATGCCAGCAATTCTGTGTGTTTGTACACACACAATGTGAGGGATTTCTAAAATTATGTCCTTAAATTTCCCTGTTTCGTAATTTGTTCCACATATTTTGGATTTAAGACGGGTTTCTTTAGCCCGGCATAACACAGGGTTTTTTTTTTAGTGTAAAATTATTGTTCTCTCTTCACCTCCCCCTCACAGATAAGATATAGCTTCAAATTTTGATGTATGACTTATAAAAAAACAATATTGTGTTAGTTAAAATATTATTAATGTGAAGCAATAAAAAGAAACTGATCCTGATGCTAAGAGTAAAACAAAACTTTCATCATTTTTTTAATAATAGTTAGTTTCTAAGAAATTAAATAATAAAATAAATTTCAGATTTTCATGAATCAATCGTTACATATAGTTAGCTTAAAAATGTCTCTGAAATGTATTTTTATCCAAAATAATAGACCATGTACAATTAACAAATAATTAACCCTCTAAGCGGTCTGCACTTAGTCATGCTATTCTGGAGATGCTTCAAAAATGCATCGCATATATTTTTTTGCTTTCAGGTGGGGTTCTCAAAAGCGGTGGAGCCGTATTTTTAAGAATGCGGCTCGGCCGCTTTTGGGAATCTTGCTTGAAGGCAGAAAAAGCATCTCTGGAATGGTGGAATTTTACGTGCAGACTGCTTGGAGGGTTAATTTAGTAATGAAATAATAGAAATAATCCTTTTAAAAAACATATATATATTAATTAAAATCCCTTTTCTTTAAGTAATAAATAAAAGAAAAATTTACAGATAGCTATTGAAACGATTGCTTTTTTTTTAATGCTTGAATAAACATATATATATGTAAATTATAAAAAAAACAGTATGGAGGAAAGCTTAGGTATATATTTACATGTACTGAAAAAAACATTCAAAAAGAAAAAAAAAAACTATCTGATAAAAACATTTTGATGTTTTATTTTAATTTCATAGTTTTTCCTTCCACTATCATTGTTACAAATTTTGTGTAATGAGTGCTTAAAATAGTGTAAATAATTTATATCTGGAAGTGTAATACATTAATATTACTTTTTGTTGAATTTATTTTATGTTAAAATCTTTCCACCACCTCTCCCTTCGAAATCTAGTTTTATTATGAAATAAAAAAAAATAGTGATTACACTGATGAACGGAATAAATTAAAAGCAAGCACACACTGAGGCATGGTGTAGACAATACAAAAGAGAAAGCTTTTTTGCAGATTGCAGAATTTTTTCCTACTTTCTTGACAATTGTCATTATATTTTGGAAACTTCACACAATATAAATTATAACCTATGTGTTATTCTGATGCATAAGCTATATATATTATTGTATAGTTTCATTAAAATCCATTCAGTTGTTTTTCCGTGAAAGACTACCAAACATACTTTCACATTTATAAAATATATCTTGATTTACTTGAATCTAAGCCACACTTTTTTCCCCCAGTGTTAACACTACTGAAAATCGGGTATGGCTTTGAATCAAAGGAAAAAAAATCATTGGATGGGGCAATTAGAACTATTGTTTCATGTGTGTTTTACCAGTTTATAATACTGGTAAAATTTTTAACTGTTCACTTCTTATTTATTTGTATTTTAAATTTATTTTAATTTCATAAAATTAAATATCTATAAACCATTTTACACTATTTTTTATTTTTCACGAAAACTTGTTGAGAGTTTGGGATGTAGTTTAGATTAGAATAAATGTGGTATCTTGAAATTAATTTAACTGTAAGAGTTGAATATTGATTGTGTCTTCCTCTTATATCTGGAAATTTTTGACTGTTATTTCCAGTTACTTTTTTTTTTAGTAATTTCAAGATAAAATATTTCTTTTTCTGTCATTTTAATTGATGCTAATTCTTTTTTCTGGTGATTTCATTTCATGGACTGTCTCTCTCAACATGAATAGTTATAGTTTTTTTTTTTTGTGTATTTCAAATTGGGTTTGAAAATGTTCTAAGGTGTTGCAGTACTTTGGTGAAAAAGCTATGAACTATATATATTGATTATATGAAATGCTGTAGGCTCAAATCGATATTCTACTGGAGATTATTCATTATATGTTTACTACATTTTGTCTATATAAGTCTTCAAGTCAGGAATTTGGAGTGATGTACTGCTATCTTGAAAATTAGTGTCCATTATTTTTTTTTTCAGAATTTTTTTTAGTTTTTCTAGAATGTTAATGCTAATATTTTGATTTATTTTTAGTAAGTTTTCAATTGAAAAAAATTGAGTAGGAATTTTTTTTAATTCTGAATTTATTTTTAATTATTTGTATTCAATTAACTCTATTTACAAAGCAATTTAATTTTTCTACTTAAAAGTTAATAGCTAAAGTACATTTTTCATACTTTTTATTTACTTGAAGAAATTCTAAATCTGTATGTAAATCTATTTATCCTTTCATATCCATATATGATCAATTTGTCATAATTACTGTACTTAGGCTTGGGTGAGAATTCTCTAGAAGAGATACAGAAAAGTCTTTTACATTGTTAAAATTATTTTATAATTGTCACCTTAAAGCAACTCATGCTTACACCTAAAATTTGGGGGGAAAATTATTGAAATTCACTTAATATTCTGAAGGTTTAATGAGTATTACATTTATATTATCAAGCTTTACTTGTCAACATTTCTTGTATTGATCAAAAGAAGATTGAGAAGTTATGGATTTGAATTGATGTCTGAAAAAGACAGCTGTTATGTATTACTGGTAAGCAAAAGTTAAGGAAAAAACATATTTCACTCATATTTCAAAAATTACTATACCAGTTCAAGTGAAATTAAGTGTGAAAATATTTATTACTGCGAAGATGGTACTAGCTTATGGAAGATTTATCCTCATGATAGTCTGAAAATAATGGCACTTGTGAAGAGTTTAATATAAGGTATGATCACCCTGGACAGCATTAAAACTCTCACAGCAAACTCTCATGCTGTTTGAAGTCTTAGTAAATCCCACACCTACAAGATGCTGTTCCTTAGTTCCTGGAGTATTCTGAGAACAGCTGTCTCTGCAATTGCTCTGCCAAGAGCATCCCAGGCATATCCAAAAAAAAACATGGCAATGTGGCAAAATGGGGGGAGTATTTGTATTCAGGTGATTTTGTACAAGAACATGCAAGAACGTTATTGAGGCCGATTTTCATGGAGAGCAATGGATTCGATGTTCATACTAAATCTTGACTCATGAATTAAGAGAACACAGCTCCTGTGGTTAAGGATGATGTTTGAAATATGTCCAGTGGGTTTTGTGTGATATGGATTGAGTGAGATGGGGGGGGGACCATTGGTCTCCTGGCAGTGGCACACACAAGGAGGGCTTCATCGGTCCAGACCCTCCCTCATTGTCCTCGATTTTTTTCTTTGATTAATTATAATTCTATGTATATAGTATGTAAAATTTAATCAAGTAATTTTTGTTAATTTATTTTATTGATGCAAATTGTTTATTCAATTATTTATTTCTTGCTGATTTTTGTTCCCAATAATTGCCAAAATCAAAAGAATATCTTGGGCAACGTATTGGGGTATGATACGAGAATGGTGGATTTTTGGCCCCCCCCCCTTTGAAAATTCCCATGTGTGCTATTGTCTCCTGGCATAAAGGTTTGCCTCATTAGGTTTTCGTAAGCAGTATACCTCTAAACTACGTCAAAAGCAGCGTGTAGCTCATTTGCAAGTTAAATAGTTGTCATCCCTCTATTGTGCTTTGTAGCTTAAATCTACGGGGCTGTACCCCCCATAGCTCTTGATTTTTTTTTTTGA
This sequence comes from Trichonephila inaurata madagascariensis, assembly GCA_019973955.1. NCBI lineage: Eukaryota > Metazoa > Arthropoda > Arachnida > Araneae > Nephilidae > Trichonephila > Trichonephila inaurata. The sequence goes on from BMAV01016567.1 coordinate 67,091, forward strand.
TTGAGTATAATTCTATGCATATAGTAAGTAAAATTTAATAAAGTATTTGTTATTAAGCTATTAATAACAAATACTAATAACAAAGTTATTTATTAATTAATGCTAGTTATTCAGTAATTTATTTTTAACTTTTTTTCCCTCAACAATATTAAAAGTATGTTTGGTGTTGTATCAGTTATGATATGAGAATAGTGAACTTTCGACCCTTGAAAAATTCCTGTGTGCCGCTACTGATAATGTATATCTTACCAAAATGTGATAATAAAAATATACATGAAAAACTGAAGTGAGATATATTTTCTTCACTTGTAAAAAATGTTTTAGGCTGTTAATTTCTTCCTGACTTACTACTTTTTTAAAATTAACCTTACACTCAGAAGCAACTCCAAGACCATTGGTGACATACCTCGTAATTTTGATTTATCGTCTGTGACAAGAACAACACCTGAGCTGGCACCAACTTGCAAACCATGACAGCATGGAGACTGTAAGCCTGATGCAATTTAATATACATCAGCCCAACTACTTTATGGTTCTTTAGTGGAAATAAGGTTGGAACTTGATTGAAACAATACTAGCCATGAGTTGGATGCCACTGAATTACCAAAGTTATTTTTGCTTGATGCAAAGGTCCATTAACCATAGGCTTCTGTACCATTTATTTTTTGACCATGGTCAAATAACAAAGTTGGTACTGGAGCTGATACTTTCTCTACATCCATGTCATACCAATGTGAGAATATTGTGCCCAGTCATATTTAAAATTCATCAACCTTCTTTGCACTTTCATTGGAAATGCAAATTGAACACACCACTGAAATGATACATTGCCTTCCACGAACTTGATGTTGTGACTGTTTGGCTAACATATTTGTGAAATTTTTAGATTCTTTCATGTTTGTTAATTATAAATATTTTCAAAGTTCTTTAAAGAAAGTTTCTTGAACTTTGACTTCTGCAGGTTATTCAATGATAGTGAACTTGTTGATGTCTGACATAAAATATATATGCTATTGTAACTTAAATTCTTTTAGCTTACTCTCTTAAATCTTCAAATATGAGCATTTTTGGTTGAAACATGTACAAAATTGTTAGAATTAGGAGTATACAAATTGAAAAGAGAAATTGATTAATAAAATTTTAGGAAGCAATATGTTATCATGAAATTTAAGAAAAATGTCCCCAAATTATGGCCGTTAATATATCTGCTTATTTTTTTACCCAAGAGAATTAATAAAAAAGTGTGCTTACATGATTCATTTTATTTAAATATTACAGTATTGTAATGTCTTGAAATCATTCCAGATATGAAGTAATTACCTATGGTATGAAAAAATGATTCATGTTCTATAAAATCTTTTTAAGGAAAAACATATGTTAAGGATCTTAAAGGTACAAGTAATGTTTAAAGTATATCTGTAAAATATTTCCTGTTCTGTAGATCTTGGTTAAAATGGTCCCATTTATCTGACAAAATTGGCTATCTTGTAATACAAAAAGGATGTTTCTACTTTGATTCTCAACAGTACTTATATTCTATAAATATGAAAGCTCATCTATACTAATAAAAGAGGAAATAAGCATGTGTGTTTACTGCCCAAACTAAGCAACCCAGAAGTATAAAACTTGGCACATAATTATTCTAGGTCCTAATAATGTGCACTAGGAAGAGTTTTTTTCGAAATTCGCTTTAGATTTTTTACAATTAATTTTTTAAGCGATTTTTCAATTTTTTTTTCAACAACTTGGTTTTTAGTTAGTTGTTTTGGCAACAGTCTCATTTCATTTGATTATTCTGTACCATTTTTACATTCAACGCATTTTGTCCTTTTACGTAATTTAAAAAAAAAAGGATGTAATTTAATTAATATTATAATTTCTACTATATTCTTGGTTACTTCATATTTATTTGTTTATTTTATTCATGTTTAAATTTTTTATATTTAAGATTTTCCTTCAAAATTAGGGCTTAATTTTTCTTTTTTAGATAACCTTTTGATTTAAATTAATACTATAATTTCTATTTTAGTGTCTGTTTTATGTTTATTTTCTGAACTGTAATTTTCTTGCTTATAATTATGTGATACTGTGACTCAAATGTCAGTTTTTAAGTCAAAAAAGGATTTGTGAAGCTTTTTGTAAACGGAAGCTTGGATAATGAGGTACTTATGTTTTAGCATCTCCACAGCAAAATTGGTGTCACGCGAATCACACCTTGATTTATAAAAGAAAATTGCATTTTCTGTATTTATGGAGTTTGGTACATGAAATGTAACTTGCATTTTTATACCTTCCTCTCTCAATTTTAGGGATTTTTTTTTTTAAAATTTAGAATTAAGAAATAATTTTTTTTTTTAGTATGTTGGTTGGTATGAAGAACCTTCTCTTGGTGGCTTATCTAAGACAGTTCAAGACATGATATCTGTTGATCCAAATTTTGGTAAGCATTGTTTAATATCTGTTAATAAAATTAAAAAATATTTATTCTAAACTTTAAGGTAACAGAGACATTAAAATGCTTCAAATTTTGCATTTTTTAAAATTTTACTTTTAAAAAATAGAGGGCATTTTGCTGCATCCATAGGAACATTAATTATTAGAATTCGATAAATAAAATGCTAGAAAATGGAATTTTAAAATTGTTAGCAAATTTGATGTAACTATGATTCAAATACACTTTCTTCAAAATCTGTTTTGTATTAATATGTATTATAATATACTAATATTTACTCTCTCTCTCTCTCTACAAGGAAATGTGTTTTTCCAGTATTATATGTTTAAACTTTTTGAGAATTCTACATTTTTTTATGGTAAAAATTAAAGAGAATTCAAGCAAATAATTACAAAATTTTAACATTTAAAAAAAAATTATTTTTGTCTAGTTTTGCATTTATAAATACTCAGTGTGGTTCTTAAATTATTAATCTAGTAGTAATAGTACAAAGGGAATCTTGAGGATTATCCTAAATTACACAGCTTGTAAGATGTCTCATTATGCCTAACTGCTTATTGTCAACATTTGAATGCTCATGAATAATTCTTTGTTTATAACTGTTGTTTTTACTTTAAAATAAATAAATAAATATTCAGATATGAGTACAAAAGCAGAACTTTCGTAAATTTTTTAAAAGACAATTCCAATTTAAACTAGACATCAAATTAACTCTTAGAGATTTTCTTTCTGTATTTTTAAAACAATACTTATGTGTGTAAGGAATTCGGTGATATCCATTAATTAGGATGTTCAAAAGAAAGCAAAAGTACTAAAAATTACAGAGATAAAATTTTGTTATTTCAAGTGTGAACCGTTGATAAACGTGTTGATGAAGTAATGAAAGAGTAATTAAAAACATTTCTAAGTAATCTAGAATTTAAAATTTACGAATGAAAAACTGAAAAATGATTGAGTAATCCAATTGTGGTATGAGTCTATATTGTGTTAAAAAAAATGTTATCATTTTTTGGTGAAGCTGGTACACTTTTCCCAAAATCTTCTTTACCTATAGTGCTGATATTTTTCATATTACGAGATTCACAAATTTTAGATGTAACAAATTCTGCTTTAAATTTTTGTAACAGCCCATATAATAAAAGGAATCAAATTTAAAAAAATTTTAAATCGCAAAATTTAAAATTTGATTCCTTTTGTTATATGGACTGTTATGTTTACAAACACTCTGCAAAGTCTTAGTACTATATATGTAATGGACTTTTTGTAAAATGTAACGAAAGGTAAGAACATGACTAAAAAAAAAATATTGATTGTTATTTGCTCACACAGAATTATTTATATTTTAAAATGGGATTTTTTTTTACATTAACAGATCTATAAATGTACGAATAATTTACTATAAAAATATCACTTTCATTGCTTTTAATTTAAGCCAAAGCCATTTAAATTTGGTGTAGAAAAAAGTTCATTTTTCTTTGTCGCAGACGTCTCAGTTATCTTAACCCCTTGCTTCTCGCACCCGCCAAATTCATGGGATGAAATTGCCCTCTGTATTCCTCATGCCCATATTTCTCTGCTGGAGTGTTCAAAAAAAGCTTGAAACAATCTATTTCTTAAGCCGGGAATCATGTTTATTTTTTAGTCTATATACACCAGATTATTTGTAACCTGTTTAGCAATAATTATTTTATTTTTTTAACTAGATGTCAGCGCAATCAAACATATGTATTAGTGATATGTTTTTGTAACCTTAGGTCATGTACTTAGTTATGCTCATCGTGAAAACATGTGGGTTAAGTTCTCTGATAAAAAAAAAATATTTTTTAATATTGCATTCATTATGGAGTTAGTCAGGAAGTGAATCAAATTCTACTTTTAGTATAAATGGATTCTAAAAGTAGTAGAATGGATGGATTCTGAAAGGAGTAGATTCTGAAAGTTCTTTTAGTATAATAAAGTGATTCTGAAATAACTGATTTTTTTTAAAATTCGATCAGTGAATCTGAGCAATGATGATGGTTCTGTACTGTTGCCTGGAAGAGCATGGACTAAAATTATTTCAGTAGATCATGCACTCCCACATTTTAAATTTCTTGGAACACCAAAAGTAAATATAAATTTTGATCCAAGTTCTGGTATCTTACAATATTTTGAGTATTTTTTAAATGACAATTTAGTGGATCTGATCGTTTTAGAAAAAAATAGATATGCCACAAAATTCTCCAGGAATCCACCTGTTCAAAAATAGAAAACTTTTGACACACACCTGTTACAAAGGAAGAAATTATGAAATTTTTGAGTATAATTATTTTTTACAAGGTGTTGTAAAAAAGTCAGACACAAATGTACTGGAGCAAAAAACATTCAATTTTGACACCTTTTTTCTTAAGTATAATGCGTTGCAATTTATTTTGCAAAATAAGTTTCTGCATTTTGTAAAGAATGAAACTTTCGATTGTAACACACATCCAAATCTCAAGTTATATAAAATTTGGCCAGTGTTGGAGCATCGAAATGAATTGTTTCAAACAGCTGTAACTCCTGGACGAGATATTTTATTTGACGAAACTCTCATGCTCTACAAAGGTCGTTTAGGATGGCAACAATATATGCCTAAAAAGTGATCTCGTTTTGGGGTAAAATCATATTTATTATGCAAATCAAGTTCAGGGTATGTATGGTCACAAATTATACATACTGGAAAAGGTATGGATTTGATCATAAATACAAAGATCTGCCCGAATCCAAGTCATAATGTCACTCATAAACTAACGCTAAGACGAGGATATTGTCTGATAGCAGATAATTTTTATACTTCACCAGAATTGGTACAGACATGCTCCTAAAATTTCAAACAGACCTTTATAGAACTGTGAAATTAAATGGAAAAGAAATGCCTCACAAGCTGGTGAAAAAGAAAATAGCAAAAAATAAAAATATTGCTTTCCATTGAGGTAATCGTCATGAAGTGGAAAGATAAGAAAGATGTTACTGTGCTATCCACAGTCCATAAAAACGACATGGTAGATGTACAGTACCATAACAAAGTAATCAGAAAACCTACAATTGTCACTGATTACAATCAAAATATGGGAGCAGTAGACATTGTAGACCAATATATTGGAGATTACTCTATTGCTCGAAAAAGAGGAAAGAAGTACTATATGAAAATATTTTCATTTGTTAGATCAAACTATTTTGAACTCGTACCTAATTTACAAAAAACAAGGAGGCATAAAATCCCATTTGATGTTCCCTTTATCTTTAGTAGATGAACTTATTGAAAAGTATTCTAGATCACACAGAAATCACACTGCAAAAGAAGGCCAACCAGGCTTGGAGGATAACCCCAGCTGTTTAATTGAAAGAAATTTTATAAGACCTATACCTCCAACAAGCGACAACCATCAAGAGAATATTAAGTTCATTGTTCCACACAAAAGAGATTAAAGCAATAAAAGATGCAGAAAGGAAACTCAGTACTACTGTCAAGATTGTGATGGGGGCCTTTGCGTCTCATTCTTTGAAATTTATCACACAAGAAAAAATTACTAATGTTTATTAATATTATGCATGAGTGTAATAAAATTCTCATTTAATGTTTAAAACTCATGTTTTTTCAAATTTTTTCTCTTTGTTGGAAAACCAACATTCGGTCATAATAATCCTAAATGTTTACTTTTCTTAAAAAATTAAATTTTGTTAGCTATAGCTAAAAATTGCCGTATTTTCCTGTATATAATCCGCAGCGACGTATTCGCAGAACCTTTTTTTTTTCAAGTAAAAAAATAAAAGATGTTGCATAATATGCAGTGCCATATAATGTGCGGCAATTTTTACAATGAATAATCCAAAATATATACTGCCACTAATGTAGTGTCAGATAAAATTTTTAAAAAAATACACAATATGATTAAAATTATAAGTAATTGTACAGAAATTTTTTTTTTGTAAAATTCTTTTCTCCATCAGATATTTATTGTTCCCATAATTTCTGAACTTTCCATTTAAATGCCTGTTAATTTCGACGTTTAAAGGCTGTAATTTCTTTGTCAATCCTGCATGTATTAGTTGCAAATGTGGACTTCAGGGCATTTTTAATTTTCTCATTAAGATGGGCTTCATCAAGTCCATAATTCAAAATCTTTGGGCCAAAATAGTCGTGTTTTTCTCTACATTTGAATATTTGATTTGTCAACATTTAACAATCTTGCAATTTCCCGATTTTTTACTTTGGTAGCCTTCTCTATAACGTTTAGTTCAAAATCAGCCATGTAATTTACATGCTTTCATTTCAATATAACGATATTTGAACTTGAATTTTTTCAGGACAAAGCAGCTCAAATCAAGACAGAATGCGAAAGGACGCTAGCGACTGTAATATCTTTCTGAGGAACCCAATTCATTCTTGAATGCAATTGGACAAAACTGATTGTTTCTGAAATACGTCAGCCGAGTTGCAAAAGCTTTCAGCGCCATTTTTTATTTATTTTATGAAACATAAATAGTATTTTTTTCAAAACTTTATTGTAAAGCTTTTCTGATGAAGAATGTTTTTTATCACATTATCTGCTGCAGCATATATGCACAACGAAATTTGAAACTTTTTTAACACATAATCCACGGATTATATACAGGAAAATATGGTAAACAGAAATTAAATCAATACATATATTGAACATGTACTTATTTATTCAAGAAAATTATGTAAAAAAAAAGGGCACTTTTATGACCATGTTTTTGAAAATTGAGACCGTTAAGGGGTTAGTTAAATGTTAAAATAACATGATTAACTATCTCTGCTAAGATTAAAACAAATGGATTTTAGGTTTGCTTCCCTCTTTACAACAAGTAGAGTATATTTAAGTGCTAAATTTATTAATTTTCACAGCATGAAATCAGTAGTGGTGTTATTACTTCAGAATCTATGTAAGGAACTCGTATTCCTTCTATTTTTTTTTTTAAATGTTCTTATTTGAAAATTTGCCATGCAGCAATGCATGAAGCATTCACAAATCGTTCAGTTGAAGTTTCTAGTTTTTTAAAGATTGATTCAGGATATTCTTGTTGCTTTGAGCTGGGAATAGATTTTTTATGCCTTCCCAGAAATATGTTATGTATTTCATTCTGAGTAATGTTTGCATTTTTAATTATATTCTCATTAGATTTAGCACTTAAATAACTTAAAAGTATGACATTTGTATAAGTGTATTATTTTAAGTTACTATTTTCAAAACAAATGCCTTTCTTTTTCAGTGATGGGTAAAGCACTTTCTGTTGGTTTAGATTTAATTGGTACTGGAAGAAGTGTGTTATTAGATGAAGATTTTCAAAAAGACATAAAAAGTTTAGAAACTATGACTGAAAGCCAAGTAAATGTTTTAACACCTCGAGAAAAAGATCACGTCAAGGCGCTTATAACATGGGCATCTGGGTAAATGTGTTAAAATTTTTCTTGTGTTGTAGAAATCCTTAAAGGTAACCAATTTTGAAAGATTTTATTAAACATTTTACAAGTTTAGAATTTTTAGTATAAAGTTTATAATTTTAGCATAAAGTTTATAATTTTGAATTGTATTGGAGTAAATTTTGCTTTTTTTAGCTTAGATTATAAAAATTTCTTAAGTTTTAGTATTGCATTTAAGATTTATTCAGGTTAAAACTATGGAATGATTATTTTCAGTTACTAGAGTGTGTTAAATCTTGCTTGTACATTATTAAAAACTGAGGTTTTAACTTTTTAGGAATTGGGTAGAAGCTACTACTATATGGGATGATATCTTGCAAAGTCATCCTACAGATATTTTAGCTCTTAAAATGGCCCATGATACATACTTTTATCTTGGCTATCAAAAGGAAATGAAAGATTCTGTAGAAAAGGTTATTCCACACTGGACACCAGATATCCCATTATATGGGTAAATATTATGCAGTAAATATGATTTTTTTAATGTTTAGAATAGTCACATATATAATTTTAAGAATGAAATGTTTTATGTATTAATTAATTCTGTATGTTTATTTATAATTATTATTATTTGCATTGCAATGCTGAATTTCATTAAGAATATGTTTGTCTCGTGGGAAAAATATACTTATATGTATTTCAATAATAGTAACAGTTATGCAAAAAAATTGTTTTTTGCTGTAGTACATATATTTGTATCCATATACTTAGTTTTTATCTATGTAATTCAAGATTAAAATAAACCTTGCTACATTTTCTGTAGCAAAAATGCTCTTCAAAATATTAGTTTATATCTGAATAAGAGAATTTTGAAATTTTAATGTTAACTGGTTTGTCATGACAAACTATTATTACAGTACAGTACACAGTTTTCAATTTGATGTTTGTATATATTCAGTGAAATTAAGTGTTATTATTTTGCATCGAGAATGAAGAATTTTAAATGTTTCACCCGGCCAATATTTTGTTCTTGATTTCTCCTTTTGCTTAGAAAATGTTATGTATTTTTTTTTTTTTGTTTAAACTCTTATTTTGAATTTGTTTCAAATATTTTGCTATACGTTTAAAAACTATTAGAAATGAGAATTTTATATCTATTAGTATATAAACTTTACACAGTGGCGCACACAAGGGGTCTCTAGGTTTGGAGCTTTCATTGCCCTTGATTTTTTTTTTGTGGTTTATAATCTTATGTATATAGTACATAAAATTAAATTGAGTATTTGTTATTAATAATTTTTATTAATTAATGTTAATTATTCATTCAAATAATTTTTTACTGTTTTTTGCCTTTCAAAAATCGACAAAATCAAAATATTTGGCTGCATATTGGGGCATGATACAAGAATAGGGTGGATTTTCGACCCTGGATTCCCCCTCTTGAAAAATTCCTGTGTTGTGCCACTGACTTTACAATATAAACTATCCCAATTTGGTTTTAAATAACAGGTTTAAAATAATTTAAAATTTATTTCTCATGTAGTTTAATTTCTATTAGTGAGTTATATGAAAAAGCTCTGTTGGAAAAAGAAACACATTTGTGTAAGATATAGTTGAAGAAATACTTTAGATTGTGAGGGAGGGTTATAATTCATAATTTTAATGAATTCAATAAATTTTGTGTTACTAGACTTCAGAAATGTTAAAAGCCATCTGTGTAGCAGACATTTAATATTAAAAAGAATAAAGTTCTTTGTCTTTCTTTTAAACAATGTTTCTAGTAAAATAATTTTCTAAAAATTTTCTCTCGTGGTTTTAAAGTAGTTTAATTCCTTTTAACAGTGTTTGTCGTTGTTTTTAATGATTAACTGAGAATCTTGTCTTGTATAAAGAACTATTTATTTATGCAGTTATCGCATTAAAAAGTTACATGTATGGGTTCATTGCCTCACCTTATGCATGGGTTCACCTTATACACATAGTAAAACAACACACACACACATCTGAAGTTAAAGTAAATACATTTTTTTTACAATACAAAATAAATCACAATTAATATAACAGGTATGTGACAGTGTTTAGTGTTACTTAATTTTTTATGCATTTTATAGGAATTTGAAAATGTGTTACTTAATTTTTTATGCATTTTATAGGAATTTGAAAAGGCATCTGCTATATTTAAAATGTGGATACTTGCATATTACTCTATCGATCAGTTTTGCAAAGTCAGAATTTATCACCAAATAAAAACATCACTGAATGCTGTTATTTCTGCACATGCTGCACAAGAACAAATTCCTGTGTATTCTCCTTCTGTATTAAGACAAAAATACCGTGGCGAAAATGATAAAGATTAATAACATATTTTAATACATACACCAGTGTCTGAGTGGTAGTGTATAGCGCTTTAATGCCACTGATTCGGAGCTCTAATCCCGGGCTGGGCAAAATCGACTCAGCCTTTCATCCTTCAATGGGTTGATAAATGAATACCAAGCTTGCTTGGGAACTGAACACTGGGGGTTTTGCGTCAGACTGCCCACTTGTCCAAAACATCTGCACATGCACCTGATTTCCTAAGGTCACATAAATTGAGATAGGAACTGTAGGCCTTGGCCCTCATGGGCTGTTATGCCACAGAGTTCAGTTAAGTTTTAAAAATGAACATGTACATTTGAAAAAAAGAGATAAATAATTACATTATTTAGGCGGTCACAATACTGTTATTGTATTCAAAATCATGGTAATTGTATCTTTATATAAGATATCATATATGTGCAAATCTAAATACTGTTTTGCAGATACATAATATTTTGGCATTTTTTTAAACAAAATAGTACTTACGGTACTTGTGTATTTTCAGGTTACTTTACTGCATTCTTTGTCATAGAAAATAGATCCCAAAATTTAATCACTTTCCCTATCAAAATAAGAGAATTATATTGCAAATTATAAACACACAATGTTTTTAATTCCAGCATGTGCAATCAAGAAAAGTATTTTCACATGCACAGGAATTGTCTAGACCATAGTTTCCCAAACTTTTCTGTCTCATTATCCCCTTGTCATGTTTTCAGGTTTGGGATAGACCCCCTGCTTACTTAATATTGAATTTTTTGCAAATTCGTCAACTTTAAAGCATAGAAAACTAGTGTTAATTTTGAAGGTTTATTAATCAAATTAAAATCACAATTAATTAAATTAAAATCACAAATAAGTAATTAAATTAAAATCACAAATAAGTAATTAAATTAAAATCACAAATAAGTAATTAAATAAAAATTACAATTAAGTTAAAATCACAGTTAATTTATTAAATAAAAATCACAATTAAGTTAAATTCACAATTAATTACATAAAAATTACAATTAATTTTAAGTTAAATAATTTGTTACATAAAATAACTCTGCAAAAAACAAATGCTTTTAATGGGATGGAGGAACTTGATGATGTAATTACAATTTTTGAAGATTTGCCATCAATTTAGTCAGGTTTAGTCTTAAATCTCCTCAGTTAGTAATGTCCAGTCAATTTTTTTTTGTTAGGAGATTGGTAACAGAGTTGAAACCTCTTTCCACTAGGTACGAGGATGGAAAAGCAATTAAAAATTTTCTTGCAATATTATGTAATATGGGATAAGTAAGAGAGTGGTATATCTTTTTGAAGCCAGAATTTCTGATATCCATTTTTAAGTTGTACTTTAAGTTCTTCGTGTGTACTTACTTATTCCAATCAGTTCCTCTTGTAATACAACATCAGTCTCTTCAATGTCACCATATGGATTAATTAATCATTGTGGTATTAATATAATCAAAATATCTTTAAACCGAATTTCAAAATCTGAACAGAGGGCATTCAAATGCTGAATGTAGGTTAAAATGTCATCTTGCCAGTTTGTCTGAGACAAATTAAGAAACTCGAAAGATTCACGTCGTCCGATATTTTGCTCCATTAGCTTAATTCTGGCAAGAAACGCTTAAATGATGGACTTTGTTTTAATCAAATTTAAGCTATCATTTTATAACTGCAAGCTAACATCATTAAATTTACTAAACAAATCTATTAAGTAGGCAATGTCTGTTTTTTCCGCTTGATTAAATTTCCTCTTAAAATTGTATCTTCAGAATCCAAAAACTCTTAAGCAGTCTCAAAAAGTGCAAAAAATCTTATAAAACACAAGCCTTTTGACAGCCAGTGGACTTCCGTGTGAAGGAGTAATTGATGAAAATACTCGTCACTTTCTTCACGTTACTGAAATTGAAAATATCAGTTGCACAGATTTTTTTGAATGCCTATGTATGGTGTCAGCTTTAGCTCGCATTTTTAATTCTCATGTAAATCCAAAGAAAAAGTGCACCACCACAAGGTGCAACTGCTTTATTATCTGTTTTGTCTGTAAATTGAAGAGTCGAACCGATTGCATTGTACTTATTTTTGTTTCTTTTCTCTTTCGAAGTTACTTTGATTTATCAGGTCATTAATATATTTGATTTATTTAAAGAGAAACACAAAATTATCTTTGAAATCTTAAAATATTACTATTAAAAATATAAATTAAAAACATAATAACCTGTGGCTATTTCAAGCGATTAAATTGTAAAAGATAGAACTGTGTATTTATTTCAGCTGGCCAATATCTTTGAAAATGAGTCTTTTGATGGTTGAAATCACAACCGATTATTTAAAAGTAACCCTCAGGAGTAAAATGAAACATCTACTGTGTTGGCCTCTTCTTCCAAAAACTCCTCCGTTCCTTTTTAGTTAAGTCATATAACACTGGACATCCTGTGGGTGTAAGGAATGTCTGTTGTGACCCCACCCTAAGAATGGGAGAACGTTTAAAAAAAAGTGTAAACAAGTATATATATATATATATAAACTAGAAATATTTGAATGCCCATGTAAATAAATAAAAAAAATCTAGATGATGTTGTTGTATTTACCTTTCATGGATCCCCAATTTATTTTTTTGCTGGCGTAGACCCCTTGAAAGTCGTCATCGACCCCCGGGGGTCCATATAGACCACTTTGGGAATTACTGGTCTAGACTCTAAAAAAGGATTATTTTGGAGGATATGCGAAAAAGATTGTTGTGTTTAAACATGTAAAGGAGTGAGTTTTCACTATTAGCTGTATAAGGCAGTGTTTTTTGATTTTATGAAACTGGCTTATGCAAAATATGCAAGTTCTAAAATATACATTCAAAAGTCTTAACACTTACATTTGATATAACATGAATCAGAAATATTGTTATCAATTTTTTGTTATATGTATAAGCATTTTGAAGTTTTTTATCACTTGCATAATTCTGTGTATGTATCACAGTAAAGTTTTTGCATATCACATTTGGAAAATAGTGAATGAAGAGTAACTTTTATGCATAAATACTGTAATTAGTGTTGTATTGGTTATGGAATATTTAATCATTATGAACTTTTAATGATTCTTCTCATGATATGACAAGTGTAAAAAGATGAAAAGTTCGTTAGGACTATATAGTATGTAGAGGGAAGTATGTTAGAGGGAATTATTACATATTAATTCCCTCTAACATACTTTTAATTAACTCTTTTTAATGATCTATAAATCTTAAATTCTTAGGTTTGAAAATAAACATTGTAATCCCTATCGCGCGCATTTTAGCCAATCAGAACTACTATTACATATTAGTCATGCGCTTGTGCACTGCTGGTATATAAACAAAAATCTGATGTAATCATTCTCTTTTCTCTACTTGCCACCATCATGTAAGATTGTAAATACTTGCAACTTCCTTTGTGTTTTGGCCTCCAAAATGCCGCTGTGTATTCAATGTGAAAATGTAACGTAATTGTGCTTTAATCTGCTGATTTGTGCTTATAATAAAGGAGGTAAAGCTATTCTGAAGACGTCGTTAATGAATCAAAAATGATAATCACATACACCGGCCAACACTACTTCAATATACTACATATATATGCACACATATACATGTACATACAGAATTAATGTTTGATCAGAAAATTAGAATATGGAATGAACTGTTCTTTTTGATTCTATGCAAAAATAAAATTACTGTGCAGTGAATTGTCTCAATTAAGATGAATAGCAACTTGTCTGAACATTTCCTTCTTTTATTCTTTGTCCTGTTAATGACTTAACGGGAGGAAGATAATTGGCATTGATAGAAAAGACTAGATTTGAAGAAAATTATTCTTTTTCGATCTTAAAATAATCCAAATGAGTTTTTAGGAATAGCTTCATCATAAAAGTTTAAATCAAATTAGTAAATTTAAGTAAAGAGTTTAATAAAATTCAGCTTTTTTTAAATGTAAATATGTATGTTCTTAATTTAACATTTTGCATTTATGAAAGTAGATTTCAAAAGATTTTTTCTATATTTTACATTATAGTTACCTTTAAATGTATACATCATTAAAAAACTATTTCTGAAATGTTATTTGAAACAATGTTTGATTTACAGTTCTATTTCTGTCAAACTCTTATTTCATTTTCAGTCATTTATTTGGAATGTATGCCTTTGGACTTGTAGAAATAGAATCTTATAAAAAGGCTGAAAATAATGCAAAAAAGGTAATTTTTCTCTAGCAAATAATTTTTAGCATTTTAAGGAGTTTCACACATGTAATGGGTTAAAAAAGATCAAAAATTTTTTTCTTCATAAATTGGTTCCTTAACATGTCTAGAATGTGGTGGTAGTGATTTTTTAAAATTCAAAGTCGTTATAAAGAAGCAGATGTTTTATAGAAGAGCAGCTGTTCGTAGCACTAAGTTAAGGTTTTCATTGCTTTAATCGGACTTGAAACTTTAAATGCGTTTTTCTCAAAACTGTGTTTTTCAAACATTCCTCCATATCTCAAGAACGATTTGACCAAATGACTTCAAATTTATGGGGTAGACTTGGCGCAAATATATGCACTAAATGAACTACGATCATTCGAAAATTCTAAATATTTTTTATAACAAAAGCATAACAAAAAACCCATGAAATTCGAAACTTTCTTCAGAGGTCTATAAAAGTCCAATTTTTGATATTTTCAATTGAGTATAGTTCATTCGGTGCATTGAAACTTATAGATTAAAATGCTGTTAATTTTTTTTATATCTGATGAGCCAATCAGCCGGAATCGTGGAGGAAGTGAGCGTCCATTTTTTTCGAGGCAGTGTGTTCAGAGCGCTATAACTCACGATCTATTGGATATTTTTGGCATAGAATTATATTCATACTCTTAAGATCCATATAAATAAATGATAAAAAACGTAAAGTTCTATCATTTTACTGATCGACAAAAAAATTTCCTAAAAATGCTTAAAAAACAGGCCGTCATGGGTGA